>JAWNMV010000890.1:10000000-10047500 GCA_035043635.1 Drosophila rellima
TACATAAAAGGGGGTGAAGGGCGTGAGGGCAAGGCAGGGTGGGAGGTGAGGTTGCTTGGTGCTAAATTTTCTGCGTTGGCAACGCGCATTTGGGTCAAGGTGTTTGTTGTTATTGTTGTACATGTCGCCTGCTTTTGGTTTATTATGAAAATTTGCAGCAGAAACAACGCGTTATTTCTGTTTTTGTTGTTGCTGCTGCTGCTGTCATTATGCGAAACGAAGCGTTGCACTATATTAGAGACAACCTGCAAATATTGCCAACAGATTTAGCTGGCCAGTGACTGTAGGATACTCTCTCTACCCCTCTATTTTTTTGGTGACATAAAATTTACTTAGGTATATAATTTATAGCTAAATGATCTTTCCATTCTAAATATACAATTCAAATCCTTAAAAAAATCTTATATCTTTTCTATGTTTTCTTTTTAGACTTCTTTACCACTTTAAACAATGGCATAAATTCGGAATCTTGATATTTTTATATACATTAGATCCACTTAATTGTGACTTTCCTTTGCTCGCCCTCCACCAACGTTAAATATGTATATGTCCTTTAGAATACACTTTCTTCCCATCTCCCTCTCTGTCCATCTCCCTTTGCAGTACTTGGTTAGAACTCCACCCACATATGCATAAAATATGAGCATGATTAAAGTGTCCATAGCATGTTATAGCCTTAGCCAAGTGCCAACAACAACAACAACGACAACAGTGTGCTGCAGTTTTTGCAACTAAAACTAAAATTATTATGGGAAATTTGTACATGTTGAAGGAGGCGGCAACGAATAGCGAATAATCAATAATAATAAAATATATCACACGTTGAAAGCAAACGCCTTCACTCCCCCAACCCCTTTGTCCTCTCAGTGTTGCCACCATAAAGAGACTCCATTTCCCCAATTCAGAGGGGGTCTCTCTAGCTATCTCTCTCTCGCTCTTCGAGTTGCTCATTTCGTGTTCATGTGCCATTATACAAATATAATATTCTTACATTTTTTTCTTTTTTTTGGTGTGCAGTTTTTGCCGCTTTTGTGTTTTTGCCACCAGTAAAGTAACTGGCTGCCACACAGAGCAACGGACACGTTTCACACGCACGCGCAGGGGTTGGCAGCGGGGCAAAGGGGCAACCTCATGTTGCTGGGAATAGGAATATGGCACCCTAGTTGGCTTGGTTCATTCCTCGGTTGGGTTTGGTTTGGTTAGTTGCCTGCCTGATTTGCCTGTCGTGTTATTGAGCAAATTGTACAATGTATAAGGCACAAGTTTCATTCTTCTCGCTACAGTGGAAATTTCATATCAAAAACGATTGACAGTCGCTGCTAAATAACGTTTAAGGGTCAGCCATTTAGCACATTTCAAATGCAGTCAATATAATTTAATTGCATGACGGTTTTTAATCAAAAGCGATATGGAAACTGTTTCAAAATTAATTCGCAGTATTACCTAAGTAAAACTAATTCGAAATATTTAAATCATTAATTTTTAATTAATTAATTAATTTTGAATTACTTACAAAAAAAGAATTCTTAAAAACAATTTGTTCTGATTTTTCACAGCTTAAGTTTAGACGAAACTTGACAATTGCTTTTCCACTTTAAATAGCGGCTTCTTTTGGCATCAAGACTTAGCTGCAACTTTTCCATTAAACGGTAAAACCAACCCTAACTTCGTTTATTTAACCATTATCCTAAATCCCTTTAATAAGCCAGTTTTATATGAGATTTTTTATGTTATCATTTTTGCTTTTCATAAGTACAATATCTGCTGCTCATGTTGCTTATAGGTAATGTTTACTGTACTAGACACTCAACAATTTTAGCAAAATTAAAAAAAGGGACAAACATTTTCCGTTCCTCTCAGACACAAACACACACACACACACACACACACAGTGCAGCTTAGAGTGTTCTTTGTGTTGTGTCAGATGGCGTTGATTTTGTTGTTCAGTTTCAGTTTTTGCGTTCTTTTTTGCTGTTGTTGCTGAACTACTTCGATTATGGCCCTGTTGTTGGCTGTTATTGTTGCCTGTCGCAGCGCTGGAATTCATGTGAAATTTTGAATGTGCCTTTTGTAGTATTTTGTACTCGCATTTGAGTGTTGCGCACACTTGAGTGCACATACAATAACGTGGTGTGGTGTTGTGTTGTGTGGTATGGTTTGGTGTAAAGGGATGCCTTTTCACACGCCCCAGGATCACACACAGGATATGCCACAAAATGTTGCTTATCTGCACACACTCACACACATACATACATAAAGATGTATATAAAGGAAGCTATAGTTACACTAAGTAAGTGTGTTTAGCATCATCGTCGTCGTCATCCGTGGCTGCTGCGTGTTAATTGCAATTATGCAATGCCGCACATTCAAGCACATTGCATCCTGTCAGTTGCATTGATGCGGCAAGTTTCTCCACCGTCGAGCCGTGCAAAATTATTGTGACACAATTTTATGCGTTTCACGACGACAGGATTCCCATTCACATCCGCAGCAACAGCAGGAGCATTGGCTTCCTCATCCTGTCATCGTATATTGGCAAGTTATGCCACATGCCACATGCCAAGGCAACGCTTCTTCTTCCCCACATGGCAACTAGTTATGCGTGCACAGGAACACACACTCACACACAAACACATACACTCACAGGCAACTTCAGCTCGACTCCCTTTTCTGCATCATTCCATTGCCAATCACTTTTTCCCCTGGTCCTGTGTTCCTGTTTCTGTTGCTGTTCCTCTTATTTTCCCTGCGCAGGCGCCTTTCTCGTCCTTTTACAAATGTCTGCATTTAAGTGCTACCCGAAATTGCCTTTTTAAAGGATTTTACGCACACACACACACACATATGTGGCTGACAGTCTTACGCTCCATCTCTGTGTGTCTTTCCTTGACTGTTTCTCTATGTGACATTTCCCTGTTCGGGCGCCTTTAACACTTGAACCTCTGCACAGTGGCTTCCATAGGCCAAAAATAAAACATTGTATTTGAAAATGTTTATAAATTATATCTAATATGAATAACATTGGCATAATTTTAAATATTATACACGTTATTTTAAATACGTTTAAGAAGTGATATAAATGCAAACAGTGAATCGACTTTAATATCGACTTAAAAAATAGACAAAAAATTAATAGAGTTTTCTATATATTTAAGAAATTATATTGAAAGTTTCAGTTTGCTATCTATCTGAAAAGTATTTTTGACCTCTCTTTCCATATAATCCAGCCACTGTCCTCGGGCGCCTTTAGCGCTCTTCCCTCTCGCTCGCTCGCCCTTTACGCTTGTCAACGTTAGCCATCGTTCTATTTTCTTTTCGATATTTTCAATTGATGCATCTATCTTCTCAGTCCTCATCCTGTAAGGCTGTCGTTCTGCCGTCCTTTCGTCTGCGATGGCATTGAGCCAAAACTACGCATTTTGCAAACTCAATTCGTGTGATAAACTAAAATAAAACTGTGCTCGTAATTTTTGGTAGAACGCCTCCCTCCCCTCATCTTTTAAGTATGCATTTTCACTGCATTTTCACTTTCATTCTAGTCGCCTTATTTTTTCAAATTTCATTCAAATTCCCATTTGCTGTTTTCCTGCTTGAATTTTTTTTTTCTTATGTATTTCTGCAAACTGCATTTACCAGTGTCAAAGGCGCTTAATTTGGTTTCAGTTTCTTTCTCTTTCACTCTCGCTCTACTTCTCTCTCTAACTCTTAGTAGTTTTGGTCTTATGTTTTTGGCATGTAATTTGCTGACTTCATTCGGAAATTGCTTCATTTTTTTGTGTTCATTTTTCATGTTGCATTTGCTCTCTTTCTCTCACTCTCTCTCTCTCTATCTCTCTCTCATTCTCTGTTAACTTTTTTCTCCACTTTTCATTTATAATTGGGATGTGCTTCTTGCGTGTCCGCGTTGCCTTTGCCAATTGATCAATAATTAAGGCTGCAGCAATTAAATATTAATAGCCCAGAGGGGAGGAGGAGCGACAGGTCATAATGCAAATGATAAGTTCTTTTTAACACGATTTACTTGCACATTTACAGTTAATGCGCTCATTTTGCCCCATAAGTTAAGGCTCTGCAATGCAAATTTATTGTGGGGTACTTCCTATCAAGAAAGCATTTTTTCAAATAGCTAAATAACTAACAAAGAATTATTTCTCTCACTGTATTCTTCAGCTTTTTTTCATATCTGAAAAATGTTTAATATCTTGGACATCTAAAAAATAAAACCCTATTTTATAGTTAACCTAGGGTAACTGCTAGTCAACCAATTTCAGCTCTGCAACATTCTTACACTATTTTTTTTGCATATTATGCACGTCTGTCTTGTAAAGCCGCAGTAATTAAAGCGCATTATTTATGTGGTGTCAAAGTGGAAAAATGGAAAAGCTGCCGCAACTGTTACCTCTTACCTACGTACGTAGATACATATATGAAAAGTATCTTTAATATACATTTGTATGTTAAATGCACCAAACTCTCAACAACAACAAAAACAAACATGAGCTGTGCTTAATCAGCTGGAGAGATAATTTTCCAGGTGAAAACTCTGAAAATAAAACTCAATTGAATTTTGTTTAGTCGGCAGCAATATCGAAAATTGTTTGTTTATAATTTTATTGTTAGCAAAATACATTTTTATTTAATTTTCTGGGAAATTTGGGAATAGTGGAAATTCAATTGAGTTGTCACGTAAACAATTATGGGTCTGTTTACAGTTGAATTGCTCTTGATGGATGACATTGAAAATGATCTGGCGATTGGTTTATAATTGCATTTATTTATACTTGGAATTGTTTGGATTTTATTACAAAAGTTCATATATTAGAGCAAAGATTTTCGTATTAAAAAAATTAATTATGTTTAGCGCAAAGTTCGTGCAGTAACTATAACAAATTTTACAATCATCTGTCAATCTTTTCAACTGTCTAATCGAAGATTGAACTGTTATTTCTGAAGATTTGTGTTTTGTTGCCACCAGCAGCGGCGCTTGTTTAGTTTATGTTTTGCGGTGTAAACAACAAGTTAACAATAACAAAACGAAGCATAAATAACCCGAAGATGCCGCCGTTGTCGTTGCCGTTGCCGTTGCAGTTGCTGTTGAGGCAGCTGATGGAACCGTTTAAGATATTTTACAATAAACAGTTGAATTTTCATTAAATTTGGACCCCAGAGAGGCAAAGAGACGAAAGACTCTGAGTTAAACAGATGCAATCCATTCAACGCAGTCGGTCGATGCCTGTCCGCATACAAAAGCCGTTAATTGGGCACAGACGATGCGGAGTCGATTTCAGTAAATTGCACAATGCAGCTGATAAAAAAAAAAAGTTGCAACAACTTTGAACTCGTAAATATGGCGACCACAAAGTACCTACAATAAAAGCAAAAAAACAAAAATAAAACGTGGGAAACGGAGACGCCTCAGATTACATTGGCCTGCCTCTTATTCGCTTCATTCGCAAGCTAGTAACATGACAAAAGTCCACAGCACGACAAAATGTTTCAAGGTGTGTTTCAAATTGCAATGAAATTTATAAAAGAGACACCGCAAAAAAAGAAACAAAATACGAGTGCTTTATTGCGAAAGAAGCATTGACAAGGCAATTGAATCATCATCATCGCATTGGAGCACGTCAATATTTATTCTATTTCATTTTTTCCATATTTTTTCATATTCATTTTCCACTCATTTAAATGCTGAGCACATGCCACAGAGTTTGACTCAGTTTAGGAAACTTTAAACTTTATCTAGACCATTAAGTTTTACAAAGAAATTTTTATGTGCAGCAAATATGTCAGCTAAGTGCTTTGGATCCGTATCACTTCTAACGCCGAACCGCAACTGAGGAGCTGACTCAGCAAAAATGTACAAATGGGGAAGAACAGAAAAAAAAAGTCAACGAGCAAACAAAACAGCAATAAAACACGGCCTCAAAGATTCTCCGCACAAAGCCACACACACACACAACCACAATATGTGTGTGTATCTGTATAATATATGTATTTTTCATATGCGCTTAAGAAAAATTACACTATGCAGCCTATGAACTTCTACTGGAGTTCAAGCTGAACATCTAAATTTCTAAGCTGAAAATAACCTCCAAAATAATAATTTATATATTTTCCAGCTTCCTAGATTTAAGTTCAATCTTTCCTATATTCCTGATTTCCAATACAAAAATGTTTTAAATATATGATCTTAACATATGTCAGTAACGTTAAATACAAATATTTACATTATTGTTTTTTCAGATATAGCATATTTATTCCAGCAAATATCTATTTTTCTTGCTGCACAGTGTTGACAAAAGACTTGAAGTTGGGTACGAGTGTTTTTCTTATACTTGTGCACACACAGTTCTAATTTGCCTGGGTCATGCGTTGAGGTTAATGAGTCATATCATCATCAGTATTCTCATTATCATTATTATCATTTTGAGCCGACTGAAGAGAATAGGGACAGAAGAAGAGCCAACGTCGCATCATCATTATCAAAACGAAAGCCGCCAACGCGAGAAGTGGAAATGAGGGGAGACAGACCGAGTAATGCCAAGGGGAGGGGCGGAAATGTGAAGAGGACAGGCATTAAAGTCCAATTTCTCTCGACGCTTTGTTTTGTAATTTAGACGCAATTAAATGTAAATAAATTCACAATTTAGTTGTAATTTTTGCTGCTTAATTTTCGGTTACAGTTTAGTTTATTTTCCATCTTTTTTCCTCTGTGTTTTTTCACTCTGTTTTTTTTTCTTTTGACGTTTTTTTTTTGGTCAGCTCTTTGAGTTTGCGTTCGGTTTGTCGTTTGTCGCTGCTGGTTTGGTGACCCGATTTCCGCAATTTAATGACTTTTGTTTGGCCAGCGCATAATTGCTGGGAAATGTGCGAGCTACAAAGACAGAGAGAGAGAGAGTGAAAGAGGGAGTGAGAGAGCGAGAGGGGCAGCTAGATTAAGTGAGAACTGGTCGGGCAGGTAGGGGAGGATGTTAAGTGTCCATCAGCACTGAATGAAATTGTTAGACTTTCTTTCTTTTTTTTGTGCGCTTTGTATAGTTTTTGCCTTTGTTTGGATTTAGTTTTTCCACACAGACATTTGTTGTTGTTAAACTCCGTGTGTCTGTGTGTGTGCTAACGAGCAAGTGATAATTTTTGGCGTATTTATTGACTTTGTGTCATTGTGGCTTTTAGTTTTTTTCCTTTCCTTTGGTGTTTTTGTTCATTCTTTGAGTCACATCATGTTGTCTCTTTATTCAGCCGGAAATGAGCCATGCCCTGGGCTGACGGCGGGTTCAAGGTTGTCGTCCCTTGCTGATATCTTTGTTATTAGCCAAGACGATTGCCGATAAGTAGCCCTGGAGAAAGTAGAGTCAACCCTGAATTATTTAGCGAGACACACGGGCAATGGGGGTCGATGTTTGTTTAGAGTGAGATATCTTCGGCATTAGCAGGAAGTCGATAAGAACTCTAAACTATTTATAGCTAAATGCAGTTGAAGAAGAGCTGAAGGGGCAGTAAAAAAAAGTGTCTTAAGGAATTTTGAAGTTTTGTTGAACGAATTTGAATTTTATAGAACCAGCCTAAAATAAAACATAAGAAAAGAAAATAGTAGAAGGTAAAAATGTTGTCGATCTTCTCGTAAAAGTATTACATAATTTTATTAATAATTACAAAAGGTAATCCCGTTTAAGCAGTCGCTAAGTTTAAGGCCTTCTCTATTTTTCTATACTCTTGTTTACAATATAATATCCCCATTTTCCCTCCCATAAGCTCATATTCAAATCAAATTCTTGTTGATATCTTAATGGGCATTAAATTCCACACGTTTTTCCAGAATTACACATGCATATATTTCAATTTATGATATACCATAGCAACTACTAATCCCTACCCCCAACTACTTTAAGTCCTTTATCAACAAAACCGTATAATATAAAAGATTGAGCAAAGAAAAAAGTTTAAATGCGCTGTATCCAATGAGTATAATCCTCGAGAAAGCCAACGACCTTAGGCCGTTACTCCGGCTTGTAGTAGGTGACCCTCATCAAAGTGATAGATCCCCATCGAGCTGAAGACGAGTTGACTTGACTTGACTTGATTTGAGTTGAGTTCTAAGCGCTTAGCCGCCTTCGTCTCCCTTGTCCCGATATCCCTGGGACCCATTGTCCCGCCGGAAGCGCCTGCACCTCCGCCAGCCACAACATTAGCATACAAATGTGTCAGAGCAAACAACCAAATAAACCAGCGACAAAAAAAAATCATACGATAGAAAGAGAGAGAAACACACAGTCTTAAAGTATGAAAAAAGAGCACAACAAAAAAAAAAGACAGCGTGATTTCTTGACTAATTTTTATGACACTTTTCACTTTATGACGTCGGGTCTTGGCTAATTTCAAAGTTGATATTTTCCCCTCACTTGCTTGAAATTGTATTTACCTTTTAAGACAACTGTTCGATAAAGATTTTTATCGTCAAGAGGACTGGGGGATGGTGGGAGGTGTTGTCATAAAAATGCTTTACCCCCACTATTAAAAACAATAAATGTCAAAAAAAAAAAAAAATATTGAGGTGGATGAGGAAAAGTCAAGGAAAAACTGGACATGGGAATACGCTCCGTTCTCTCGGCCATGCAAATCACGTAAATTATGGCCACGGCAGTATAATTTCTTATCGCCCGAACATGATTTCAAATGATAGACTGAAACTGCGGACGAACGCATGTACAATGTACATTGGCCAAGATTTAGTGGGCGCGACAAGTTTCAGTATCTTTTCACCTCCTCCTCCTTCTTTTTGGAGGGGGCAGGGGTGGCTGCAATTGCCAATTGGCAAACTCTGGCAAAACTGGGCGCAACACGCATAAATTGAGAGCGCCGTCGTTTTTATCTAATCCGCGGCATCTGTGCGACGGGACGACGACGTCGACGCGTACATTAGTCCCGCCGAGTACCGACCCGTCCCGTCCCGTCCCGTCCACAGTTCGGCCTATTGGCTGGATCTGCTCCGGGTCCCGACGACAATCGACAGGCAATAAATCACCAAAGTTGCCACAGAAAATTTAACGCAAAGTCGCAGCACACAAAAATTTATGTGCAACCGATAAAAATCGGAATCGGCATCGGCATCGACTCCAACAACGAACATTAGAATAAATTGTCAGTCCGTCAGTTGAATACGGAGTGATTCGAGTGAATGAAATCGCCCCTCCACCTCCCCCTTAAAAAATCAACAGAAATTATGCAGACAATTGCAACACAGTAAAGACTCGTTAAGCTCCACTAATAAGCATCGTTCAGAGATTCAACTCAAATCCGATTTGAAATTTAAAATTTAATTTTAAAGATACTTTTGATAATGAATTAAATTTCTCCGATTTTCAATAATTTAAAAAGAAAACCTATAGAGTAAAGGAAATTATCTTCAGATTATTTCTATAGCTATTTTTTATAGCTAATCTATTTTAAACTCAATGCCTATGTTCAACCTAAAATTGGCAGGATACTATTTTATCTCCAACTTTTGGGTTTTCTTTGAACCAATTTCGTATAAATTTATATGAAATTTTCAAACTATTTTCCAATGAATTTGGCAATGAATAACGCGCAGTCAACTGTTAATTGCATCTATTGGAATTGACAATGAAGATTTGCATAAATAGTGAATCAAGCAGGAAAAACCCATGGAAAATCCCATGAAATCATGCAGGCAATTGCAGTAATTACAATATTTTTGTATTTGTTAAGTTTTTACTTACCTCTTTTGTTTCAGTTGTCTATCCCTGTCGCACTTTCAGTTAGTTAGGCAGGAGTGGGGGAAGTGTGACGTAGCTGCCGCAGACGAAATGCGACGTTAAAAGCACGTTCCTTTGCAAGGACAATAATCCGACGCGTCGCCGTCGCCGTTGCCGTTGACGCCTTCGTCTGTCTCTCTCTCAGTGTATATGTGTGTATGTGACTGTGTGTCCGATGTGCCGTTATTGGCGGCGCGTCGACGCTACTGGCGGAGTATAATCCAATAATCCAACACGAATGAGCGTGTGCAGGCAGAAATTGCAAAAAATAGACACAGACAACAACGGCAACAACACACGCACACACACACACAAATACACAACAGGAATAACACTTTGCCGCTTCGTCTTCTTCTTCCGATTATTTTGTGCGTGCTTGTTTGTTTGTGTGGGTGACTACGACGCAGCCGCTTATTTAGTAAATTAAACTTTTCACTTTTTGCAATTTAGCCACACAAAATGGAAAATGGGCAATTTACTTTCTTTCGTTTTGGTTTTTTACCCAATTTTCACAATACACAGTAACAATACACATACTCACACACACACACACAACAATAAACAAAGCAATGCCGACGCTAGCGTCGCTGCAAGCAGCAAGCAAGTCTCAGCTCAGCAAAGCAAGCTATCAACAACAGCAGTAAGCAACAACAGCGGCTGCGGCGTCGGCGGCAACAACTTCGCTGTAGTACACAAAAAAAATTCCTTTTTCGCTGTGCGCTAAGCGTCTCTGCCGACGTCGTCGCTTTAGCCGTCACCGTTTTCGCCTCCTTGTACTTGTATATGTATTTTTTACTGTAATTTGTTGTTGTTATGTATTCCACTTCTACTTCTATTTCATTCTTTTTACATTAATGACTTTTCACCTATTTGCCACACAAAACACCGTCGCCAGTCGCCGCGTAATTCTTTCTTTTTTTTTGCTTTTTCTTTACACTCACCGTAATTTACAGCTTACGATTGAAATTACTCACACACTTTGCACACACTCTTAAGGAGTAATTGTTGCAAATGATACGACGCTCATTTGATAAACATTTGAAATTTTTTTATTCGATTTTCCGCAAAAGCACAACAAAATTTCAATAAAGCGGCCGGTACACGCGCGCACACAACCGTTCGAAGTCACCGTCAATTTCAGACTGTTAAGTAAATGTTATGGCAACTGTTATACTCAAAATGGTTAAGTGCGTTTAACAGCATTCAACAACAGAGCTGGAAATAACATTCTAGCCGTATGTTATTCTTATAGACAATATAATACTACATACTGCAAATAAGCAGATAGTTTGCTAAGAAATTATTACCATAATTATTTTATTGGTTGACTTCTAATTCTTGTTAATTATTTTGTTATTTTATCAAATTATTTATCTCAAATCTAGCCTTTTTTTGGCTCGCTCTACTTATCATTAATGTTACTCCCTCTCTTAGCTTCTGTTAATTTAACAGTTGCGCGCTCTGACCATTCGCTGCTGAACATGGTATTTTTAAATAAGAAAATACCAGCCAATTTGAGTAAGCCATATTAATGTTTTCTTAAATTATTTGTGATTTAAGTGAATTACATTTATATGTATTCAGATAATTTTATGGTAAAAAATTGTTTGAAAACTTAGCTGGTATTAAGTGCACATTCATATCTTTGCGATAATTTGCAATTGTATTACTATTGTGTTAGCTGACAAAAGCTGCTTGACTTACCCTGGCATACTGAAAGTAACGGCTAAGCAATTAGAAATTTATTTGATTTAATAATTATGTTAATAATCACTTATTTTTACATATGGTAACACATAGGATATGAGGAAGTTTACAAATATAATTATCAATATTATTGTAAGCAGTTTGAGAGAATTCTAAATGTGTTATTTCTCTAACTATCGTTTATAGGCTATGAATTAATATAAAAAAGTTTCGATAAGATAACACACACACGGACCCATAAAAATTATTAACAAATGCGCAACTTTTTGTGTGTGTGAAAAAAATGATTAGTTGCTGTTTGGGTTTGTCACGGACAAGTTCTACGGCCAAATTGTGAGTGGAGTCTAAACAAACATAGAAAAATTGCACAATTAACGAAATAGTGGGAGAGAGAGAGGAATAACAGAAAGATGCCGTCATATAGCGGCTCGCTGTTGTTGTTGTTGTTTTTTCTATTGAGCATGATGCTGGTTGCAACAATAACAATAGGTTTGTATTTGTTGTTATATAATCGCAAAAAAACTTTAAAGTTCTCTCTCTTGCTCTCTTTGTGCAGATGAGCAATGCATGCACTCGATCGATAGCTGTGATCGCTGCCTCAATACTCACCTCGACTGCGCCTGGTGCACGGATAAGGTGAGTTACTTGCCTCACTCTCGCTAACTTCCTTCCTAATACACTATCTCACTCTCTCTTGCAGACCTATAAGGTGCGCTCTCGCTGTCTGTCACGCTCCACGCTGCTTCGCTTCAACTGCAGCGAGGTGAATATCTATGAGAATCAACCACAGCTGGCGCTGCTGCACGAACGTCCCCTCAAGGACTATGAGACGCGGGACGAGCAGGCGGTGCAAGTGAAACCGCAACGCGTCTTTCTCAAATTGGTCAAAGGTGCGTTATCTTATCCGCGCTTATCAATAGTTGTCCACACACTCTCTCTCTCTCACTCTCTCTCTCTGTTCAACATGTGTTTCGCTTATGTGGAAACACATGTAAGAAGTATTACCTAGTACACATAGCACTAACCACCCCAATCGCGTTTTTTGGACTGTGGAAAATTGTGTCAACGTTTTGTTTGCTTTGCTGATTTGTCACACATCATTTTCTACAGTTTGTTTTGGGTGTGAGAGCGAGTGTCTGTGTGTGTGCAAGCGAGTGTATGTGTGTATTGCTTATCTGCAATTAGTATGTCTCATTCCAATTCTCCATATCTGGTTTGTTAGTATTTATTAAGGCGTGGGAATCCAAAGCGTTCATTGAACTATCGCTATTAACTATAGTAAGTGTTACAAACAAGTCACTTTGCTTAGAATTATTTATTGATAATTATTTACGTAAAGAATGTAAATAGTTTCCAATAGTTCTTATCAATTACTTATTAATCTCTTACAGAATGTTACTTTTATGGTATCTGTAAACATATTCTTCTGGAAAAGTAGAAATCTTTACTAATAAGAAAGACCAAGAACTCATATTTTAAGGGGATAACTGATTAAATTTAGTTAGTTCAGGTTCGGTACAAACTTATCATTACTTTGGGCAGGTCAGAAAATGAGGTTCATTGTCGAATTGGGAGCCATTAAGAAGACTCAGCCCAGCTGAGAGATCATTGAGTTGATGACCATTAAAATGAAAACGAACAGAAAAAAATAAAGAAGAAAAGTTGGCTTTGTTAGTTGCAATTATGCGATGGGGTAAATTGCAGGCTGAGGGATTAAACTTAAAAAAAAAAAACAGGAAGGCCAACGTTTAAAATGGGTGCGAACAAGTCGAAGTGGTAATGAAGGGTTGCCATGGTGGGCAGGGTTGCCAGGATGCCAAGGAATGTTTAATGTGGAATGTCCAATGCGCAATGTTGAATCTAGAGCAGACAATGCTTAACTACTGCTGTCAGTATTTTTTCCCTTTGGCTACCAACAGTATAACAGTCTATGAAACAGCTCGTAAATGGGTGGCAGTTAACCCTTGACTTTACAGCTGTAGTAAACCCCATTTTATACACTAGCAGAGGGTATTGTAATTGTGTGACGAAGGAGGCGTAGATAACTTTACAAAGAATTTTAGATAAAGATATTAATAGGAAATTTAATAGGTTCTATTAATTTAATAATATCTATTACATGTGACCAAATTTTTAGATAATCAGCCAAGTATAATTACAATGATCAGTTCAATATAAAAGTTTAGTATGAAAATCTTTGTTGATGTTTCTAGAGATCCATCAAAGTACTAACAAATGTTATTTTTAAATAAAGATTTTATATTTATAAGAAACTTCATGAAAATCTGAAAACTATTTCATAAAGTTACCCAAATCATTGTTTAGTATGAAATGCTTTGTTGACTCTTAAGATATTTCAAGAAAACTCAAATGTTTTTAAATTAACAATATAATATTTTATACATCCAAATTTTTTTTTGGATAACTTAAGTAATGAAATATTTTTTTAAAACCATTTTAAAGGGGAACAGTGAACTTCAAGGGTATCAAGAGTTCGGCATAACAAAGACAACTTTTCTCTCTTCAAGTTTTTTATGCATCCTTGCCCCCCTTTTCCCCCTGCAGGCAACACGCAACGCCTCAAGTTGAGTTACCGCGCGGCACGCAACAACCCCCTCGATTTGTACGTGCTGATGGACCTCACATGGACTATGCGCGATGACAAGGAGACCCTGGAGAAGTTGGGCACGGAATTGACCAAAACGTTGCACAATCTAACCGATAATTATCGCCTTGGCTTTGGCTCCTTTGCGGATAAGCCGGCAATGCCAATGATAATGCCACAACTTCGGGAAAATCCATGTGCCGCCGAACGGGAGAAATGCGAACCAACTTATGGCTATCGTCATCAGCTGGGACTCACCGATGACATCGAAGCCTTCACAGCTGCCGTCGCGGGCAGCAAGATAACGGGGAATCTGGATAACCTGGAAGGTGGCCTTGATGCCCTCATGCAGGTGATTGTCTGTCCCAAGAAAATCGGCTGGAAGCAGCAGGCGAGAAAGGTCGTCATCCTGGTCACAGATGGTTTCATGCACTTTGCTGGCGACGGACTCCTAGCCGGCATTGTCCAGCGAAACGATCGCAAATGTCACCTGAACAAGGCCGGGGAATATACGGGCTCATTGGTCTACGATTATCCATCGCTGGAGGAGATCTATCGGGAGTTGTTGCGCCGCAAGATCAATGTCATCTTTGCGGTTACCGAACAGGTTTTCGGCACTTACAAGGAACTCAGCGGACTCATGAAGGAGATCAGCAATGTGGAGATCTTGAGTGCAGATTCATCCAATATTTTGGAACTGATCGAGAAGAGGTGAGTGTCGAAATGGAAAATTATAGGAAACGAATTTAAAGAGATATAATTTCCGTTTCTTCTGCGATCGTTATTAAATTTTCTTCTTTCTCAGCTATGAAAGCTTTGTGAAGCGCACACAATTTGGTGACAACAGTCCCGATTTCATAGAGATGAAGTATTACACGGATTGTGCCGGACAATTCCCGGGTCTGCGACAGCGCAACTATTGCAACAATGTGAAACTGGGCAAGGAGATCGAATTCTACGTGGATGTGACGCTCAAGGACTATCCGAAAGATGGAGTGCTGGTAAGTAAAATAGTATGTAGTTTAAAACAGGGCTGAAAACCGTAGCCATAACCGTTACCGGTATTAACCGATTGAAATTGGTAACCGTAACTGAAATCGTAACCAAAAAAAAACTTTTTTATTATAAACCAAAATAACCGTTCAAAAGTACTTTTTTACCCTTATTTTTATCGTCTGGAGTTGATTACTCGAATAAATTTAAAATTAAAAATTTTTGAAAATTTTCGAAAAATGTACCCCTTTACATTACCCCTTTACTATGTAAAATTTCCGAGAAAAATTAATGTTTCAAAATTATCCAATTTTTATGCTAAATAAATATTTATATAATAAAATGATCAACAAATATCTCTTTTGAAAATCAATCAAGATTTGACAAATCTATTCGAATAAAAAGAATACCATGTACTATAAATCTGGGAACATTTAGCAGTTTTTGGCTTAAATCTTAAAGAAAAAAAGTGAAAATAACTTCAAAAGTACTTTTTTACCCTAATTTTATCTCATGGAGTCGATTAAATGAAAAAAATTAAGTTTTAAAATTTTTGAAAATTTTCGAAAAATGTAAAGGGGTTACTATGCAAAAATCGACAAATTTTCGAAAAAAAATGTTGGTCTCATAATCAAAAAATTTAAATGCAAAGTTAAAGTAGGGTTAGTATTATGAAAAACAAAACATTCCTAATGGAAATCGGATGAGTTTTAATGAAGTTGTGCTTGTTGCAAGTTCAAAGGGTCAACATTTCTCGTATATAGATAAGTTACATTGACTGACATATTTTAATTGCTTGAGCTATTGTATTGACATCAGTAAAATACTTATATGATAAGTGAAATCCATTGCAGACCCACAAGATACGCGTGGAGGAGGCATCGCTGAGTGAATACATCGATATCGATGTGGAGCTGCAGCGTCCGTGTCCCTGTGTCGAGGAGCCTCAGCCGGATGATGAATACGGAAGATTTCAGTGTAACGACAATGGCTATTTAAACTGTGGCATGTGTCTCTGTGACGAGGGCTGGACGGGCACAATCTGCAACTGTCCCACGGATCCCACAAATGCCACAACCAATGATGAATTGCTGAGAACCTGTCGCATGCCCCTGGACAAATTGGGCAAGAGTCTCTCCAGTCAGGTTTGCTCCAATCACGGCGAATGCGATTGCGGTAGTTGCAATTGTGATCCTGGTTATACGGGCAGCTTTTGTGAGTGCCTGGAGTGTCAGGACTGCGATAAGGAGCGGGCCACGTGCTACTGTGGTCAATGTGTGTGTAAATACGGTTGGTCGGGCACCAGATGCAACTGCAAGGAGTCCATGGATGGCTGCACCGGGCCCACTGGAGAAATCTGCTCGGGACGCGGCAGCTGCGATTGTGGCGCCTGCAGTTGCCAGGATCCATATCGGGGCACCTTTTGTGAGATCGATGCGGAGAAGGACAACAAACTTTGCCTCTTTTATGAGCCCTGCGTCACCTGCCTCATCGAGCAGAAGCAGGGCATGAACGGTTGCAAGAACCTCAGCGAGATTTGCTCCAGTGCCGAGTCGCATGAACGATTCACCTACGATTTTGTCGAGGAACTCGATGCGGAAATCATGTGTTTGGTGCGGATTGTCAACAAGCATGGCATTCAATGTGACAGCTACTTTGGCTATCAGGTCATCGATCATGCCAATTATCTGGCCATTCAGGCCGTCGAATGTGAGCCGGCCAATTATTATGCCATCTTTGGTTCCATCTCATTGATCACACTGCTCTTGGGTCTCTTTATCATCTGGCTGGTCTGGTGCTGTCTGCGCATGAAGGATGCCAGGGAATATGCTCGATTCCATGAGGAGCAGGCGAACAATGTCCGGCAGGAGAATCCCATCTACCGAGATCCCGTCGGACGCTATGAAGTTCCCAAGGCACTGAGCGACAAATTCGATGAGAATCCATTTGCCAGCTGAGTCGTGAGTGACTAACCAGCTGGCAATTTTAATTTAGTTTAGTTAGTGATTAGTTAACCAGTTAGTTAGCATTAAAAAAGGGTCAGCATGTACCAAAGCTTTAGCTTAGACACTTTTCGAAATGTCTCTAAGGTTAGATAAGCTTTCATTTCTACATTTGTTTATAAATTTGCACACAAAATTTATATTTATCTTAATCTTTCATAATTGTTGCTAAAAATTTAGAATTTGACACAGATTGAAAGTGATTAGCCCCGTATGGAAAAATAGGGAAGAAATGTATTTTTCTTAAATTGAAGAAAATAGAATGTCTCGAGATTGCGCTTTCACTTTATCCATATCATTTTTATAATTATTTGTATCTGAATTACCTCCAAAAGTTCTAACCCTATATGATCATAATTAAATTAATCAAAACGCATTTTTTATATTTATAATTTTTGTTATATTTTATAAATTTCTATCGATAAATTATTTGTATAATTTTAAAAACTAAACTTTCGATGCACACAAAATGTTATTCGGCTAAGAAATACAAAAACTTGTAATTTGACAATTAATTAATTTATATAAGACTTAAAGCTAAACAAAAGTATTTCTTTAGTTAGATAAGAAAAATATGTATTTGTTTTACTATTTTCATTAAGTAATTGTATATCGATTATTTTACCTACGGCAAAAGTAGATTATAGAAATCACGCGGCCTAAGCTTAAAAATGTTGACCAACAAACAAACTTAAATTAAAAATAGATTTAATTAAAGACTACAACCGAAAGAAAATGCTATTTATTTATTTATAAAACTGACTGATTTAGTTTTTGTACAAAAATCGCGAATGGGCATTTAAAAAATTAATTGCAATCGCTTTGTGTGGGCGGCAACCTTGCATAACTAAATGTAATATCACTAGACTCGTAGCTTAGAATTAGTAAATGTGTGCCTGTGACCACGAAAGCATCCTCAAAGCCAGGTGGCTTTCTACAGAGAGGGGCAAGTGGGGGAGGGTTATAGCATAAAAATAAAGAGCACACGAAAAATGCCAAAAACACAAATTCAATTACACACACATAACTCGTAAAATGCAAAAACAACATGATGGTAGAAGGTTTTCATAGAAGGCAGGTAGGCAAAAAAACACTGCGCCCCTCAGAGCACCCTCTCCCCCAGTGACGGTGTCCGTTGGATGAGCATCGAGGGTGATTTGGCCGGCAACGTGATGCTGCTGGCGCTGCTCAGCTCAGCATCGAGGGCGGCGATGTCCGCGGCGGTGGTGGAGGAAATGAGGCTGGCATTCGGCTTGCCATTGCAGCTTGAACTGGAACTGGAATTCGAATTGGAGCTGGAACTGGGCAAACCATGGGGCGAGGCATCGGGCACGAGGCGACGCAACAATCCACCCACACAACCCCAAGGGAAGGTCCTGTAAATAGGCAGCAACAAAAGAAAACGTGAGAAGGAGAACAGAGAACAGAGAAAGGTAAACGTAAATGTTATGCATTATTAAAGTGAAACACATTAAAGCTAGACCATTAGCCATGGCCAGAACTCTGGCCAAAGTTAACAGAGGGGAATCTAAAGTAAGTGGGGCGGGGCAGCTGCTGCGATTTACAAATGGCTAATAATTCACAGTTTGAATAGTCATCCTGCATTGCACTATTCCGCTATTCTCACAAATTTCCTTTATAGAAATGGGTAAAGAGGTCAGGGGTTCATTTATAAGACAATAAAATCTAATTGGTTTTATTTATGGCTGCGTAATAATTAAATATTTACATAGTAACTGAGGTATTTGCTGGGCAGCTTTAAGAAATTTAAATGTGAAAAGGAAGCACTTAAATAATTAAATAAATAGATAATACTGGTGTAAAATTATTGTAAATGCCTGAATTGAATATTTTTCATCCTTAAGAGTATGCTGAGTTTGTATGTCAAAAAAATTCATAAAAAACTCATGAATTCTTTATGCGACAGTAAAAATAAAAAGATAATTGATAGTCAAATTTATAGTTCAGATAAAAAAGCTAAAATTTGTTAAAAAAGTATAAATTTAAATGCCATCAATTAATTTTCTTTTTAAGTTTCATCAAAGGGTTTTATCAAGTAATTTTTCTATCAAGCTAATTTAAAAAACTGGGCATTTAAATTCGTGGTTCATTTAAGCATAGAATGTAGTTATTGGATCACATTTTAGACCCTCATTATTATATTATTTGTGTTTACATACCACTTGAAGGAGAGCATGAACTTGAGGAAACCGGGAATAACCGCAAGTTTCTCGTTCTTCTTAATCGCTGAAATGACACGATCGGCCACATCGTTGGAATTCAATGTGGGCACCCATCTGTAAGTCAAGAGGACAAGCGTTTAAGTTAGTACCTGGAACGCCCTTAATCGCAGTCGACTCACCTGGCGTTCACATCGTCAAACATGCCAGTTGCCTGAATGAAGAACGGGCAAATGCAGGTGGTTTGGATATTCGTATGTCCAAGGACTTCCAGCTCCAGACGCAGTGCCTCATCAAAGCCAACCTATAATTATTTATGTATATACTATGTAGTAAAAGACTTTATTTCTTTTTTGCTTACTTACCGCTGCAAATTTACTTGCACAGTAATCGACCAATTTGCTAATGCCAACATGGCCAGCAAGTGAGGCGATTGTCGCGATGTGTCCTCGTTCATTCTCGATCATTTTGGGCAGAAATGCTTTTGTGGTCTGTGCAACAACAAACAGGTGGTTAGTATATATAAATGTGTGTTTGTGTGTGTGCGTAACTAACCCAAAAGTGTGCCATAACATTCACATTGAACGAACGCTCGATCAGATGGTCCGGCGTATCCAACAGATGCAGGCCAGACACAACGCCAGCGTTGTTGATCAGCAACGTTACCTGTACAGTAGAACAACAACATAAAATACACGTTTTTATATTCATTTATTTTATTTCTGTATTTTTTTTATGTACTGCCATAAACATTTACATGGCTTCTGAACACCGTTGCTGTTTTTCTTCTTTTAGCCGCCTCATAAATTCTTAAAAATAATTATCTTTTTTACCACAATTTGCATGTTGAGGAAATTGCACAACTTGCGTGCTAGAAACATTAAAAGAATTTTCAACTAGTTGAAGCTGCGGTTAGTTGCCTATGATTTGATGTATATAAAACCTCGATTGAAGCCTAGGCTAGTTTTTGGAAACTAAAAAAAATGTTTAAAAATTATTAAATTGTTTGCATTCTAATGTTTATTACTTGGCATGGCAATTTAATAGATATTGTATAGTAGGAAATTTATCTGTGTTTAATTTTTTTTCTATATAACTCGTGTTTAATATATTTGGATTTTCTTTTGCAATAGTTTTGGCCAAGTGAAATCTCTAAACGTAAAATGATTTCAAATGCATTAAACTAAGTAAAATAAAATAAATAAATGATACAGCTGTAACATGTCAAGGTCTTATTGCAAATAATGTAAAATATAACTTTAAGTATAATAAAAAGCAGTAACTCAATGGCGTATTTTGCTGTTGCTGTTGCTAGTTAACGAAATTAACAACAACAAGCGACTAACATAGCAACAACTTTTTAAGCAAAACCAAATCAGGCCACTGAGAGTTCAAGTGCACCGCAAATGGGCGGGAAGGCGGGGCGGTGCGGGTCGGGTGCGGGTCACACATTGCGTATGCGCGATTTCAGATTGCGAGCACCGACTACAACATTTAACGAGGCGTGCATTAAAACAACAGGCAACGCTATTAAAAATATTAAATGTAATATTTCAATGACCAGGCGAGAGCAACAACAACTACAACATGAAAACAAAAAACATAAACATAAACAAAAACATAATAATTATAACAAGAAAAAAAAACAGCGAGTCATCTGCATAACGCATGACTTACTAAGCAGTTAAATGTTTTAGCTTTTTGCTACTGTTTTTATACCCTGTAAGTATATAAGTGGGTATGATGAAGTGAAGGAGATGTTATCAACAGATAAAAATTGTATAATCTATTAATATTATTACACTATAGTTACTCACAAAAATAACTTCTAAATAGTATTTAAAAATTTCTAAATAAAAAGTAATGCAATTTACAGAGCATTTTCCAATGAAACATATTCATCCTCAACACTTTACTTGTATCTTTTGTACTTCTGTCAGCTCCTTTCGGTTTCAGCTTTGTAATTATATAACTCGTTGAAGCTTATAAAATAAACTACTTCTGTTGTTGTTTTGATGACTTCATTGCGTTCTAGACTTTTGTTTATTTTGTTCGGTTTTTCATTTTTACTTTATGCTTGAACTTCTGGCTTAATTTCAAATATTGTTTGTTGTTGATATTTTGTGTATAATGTTTATTAGGTTCTCTTTCTATTGTTGTTGCTGTTAAACTTGTTAGAGCGTTCATATATTATTTAGAAATTGCCGCTGGCGATGCGTAAAAATTGTTGAACCCTTCTATTAAAATCCAGATAATGTTTAGAACAATTAACTCACTTAAATTAACCAAAATTATAGTGTGTTTGGAATTCAAATAGCGTATATTTAGTTCTAAGAGTGCCAGTTAAATTTAAATAGCAATAAATATAGATTTTCCAAAAATGTTGTGGGAACTTTACGGGTGTTAATACACAAAGAGGTGCATGTTAAATGAATGGACATTTAAATAAATATTAAAAAAAATAATATTATATGTTAAATTATAAAAAATATAATAATATTTTGAATACCTAAAAATATTGTTGAATTTATTAATAAACGTCTATAAAAATCTTGTATTAGTCATCAACATTCTAATAAATATTTCAAACTTGAACTTCAACCTTGTTTAGGCTACTCATTAGCGAGAAGCACACATAGTTCTAATTAGTCGAACAATTTAACTAGTTAATTAGCAGCTGAAGTGGCAACTTGACTCTTGTCCCATACAATTAAGCAAAAGTGTTGAAAGACTTTGAGTGTAATAGAATAATAATGCCGAATATTGAATATTTGGCATTTGTTTGTCTTTGCTGGCAAGTTTCGACACTTTTGCAAAGCACTGCTAATCACATTAGCAACCATTCACGAATGCATTCACAGTGATAATGAATGCCATGACACGCTTTTCAGTCGAATGCTGTTGCAATGTTCGAATATATTACGACTGCTGGTTATCGTGGCCAGTCGAAGATATCGCGTCGAAGATTTATAAGATGCGTCTCGAGAGCCAGACTCACAATTAGTGCCTGCAATTTTTATGCACTTTTAATGTGGCCCAAATGGGCGCGGCTCTGGACGTTGTTGCTGTTACTGCCAGCCAGATGCAGCTCGTGCCGGTTGCGATTAATTTGAATGTCTTGAGGAGAAGGCAGCTCTGGACCCAAGCTCTGCTCCATATTGTGATTAATTGCCAGTTGCAACGCAAGTGGCAACCTGTTTGAAGACTCGTCCAACCGATCTTTTCATTTCTCAAGGTTGCCATCGACGACGACGACGTCGACGACGAAGAAGATGCGCTCATGCATACGAAATTATTTGCCTCTTTTTCTTATTTTTTTTCCCCGACTAAATTTATGACATAAATATGCATAAATGTGTTGCTCGAAGGCGTGGCAGTGAGTGGCGAGAGTGTTGGGCCTACATGTGTTTCTAAAAGGGTTCTCTGGCCATTAAACGCCCCTCAACAAACAATTATGTACAAGAACCGACATCTCGACTATTTTGTCTGCCACATAAAGCGCTCAACTGTGAACAGCAATTACTAGAGTTTTATGCTTCAATTGTCGCATACCCGTACCCATTTCGTACTTACATCACCGACTTCTTCTCTGATGACATCGGCCGCTTTGTAGACCTCTTCCTTCTTCGATATATCCACCACATAGCCCTTGCAATAACCGCCCGCCTCTTCGACGATCTCAACGGTCTCCGCAATGCCTGAAAGGTTGTATAAATTATATATCAATAGAGCATGCTCTATCGCTTTTTATCTGAGTATTTGTAATACCCTTTTTGTTGATATCCCAGATGATGACTTTGGTGCCCATTTTGCCAAGTCTTTCGGCCAGCAGACGTCCAAGTCCATTGCCGCCACCAGTGATTAATGCAATGTCCGTGTTGAGTTCCTTTTCGGGATAGCCGAAGGCTATGTAATAAAGGTCCTGCAAGAGCCAGATGTCAAAAAAGGTGTTGATAATTATACAAGATGCGCGTAAAATAATTATAGTTTAACATAAAGTGTAAATATTCTTGAACTGTCGATCTCAGCTTTTCTTAAATATAGTACTTATTTAGTTTGACATATTTTAGTTTAATCTTGTCTGCCCATAATCTAACTATACCATTATAAAACGAACACGAAAATGCCATTAGCTTTTAGCTGACAATAGCCGCAAATGTCAAAGATCGTCAAGTTTGTTGCCTAAGTCTTTTGTTTTCGCCCATTCCATTCTATGCGCATTTCTTAAGAGCGCTTGCTGTATACACCGATTGCCAATATTAGAGTAGTACACTTATGCAAATTTAACTTTTACCTAAGCACTACAAACAAAGCAACATAAATGGGCAAACACAGAGCAGACAATGCGAATTGTCATGCAGTTGACGGTAGCGTGTTAATAGACACCAAATTTGACGCCTCCGTGTGGGACAAGCACTTCAAATGTTTTTTCAACTCTTTTTTTTTACTCTTTCGGCACATTTTTTTCGACTCTTCTGTTGATTTAGTATCAATAAGCTGTCACAATTTATGACTCGCACGTCTGCATTGCCGCATAAAGATAACAAAAGGCGACCAGCAACAATATTAACATAACATTTTTTCAACATTTTCGGGAAAAGAAAAAAAAATAGTAATAATAACAAAAACAAAAACAACGAGAAGAGGGCAAGACAGTAGCACTTTCCACATCGCATGCGACCGGAGGCGACTCATAAATTTTGTTCATGCCACACGCGACGACAACTTGGCCAACAGGCAATGGGCTCTGGTTTTTTTAAGCTACCACAAATTTTCGGGGTGCAACACCAACCTGCCATCGAGCTCCTGTCTTAGGGGCCAGCATGGCAAGCGTGTCCAATTATTTTGACATTAACAATGAATGTGGCGCAACCTGGCTGGTGTTGTTATACCCTGTACTCATATGACTAAAAATTTATGCAACAGGTTTATTATAAAAAGCAAATGATTGTTATTAAAAAAAATATAAAGACTTAAACTATCCTGTAATGTTTTCTTAGACTACCGATTAATGTTGTTAACAATTTTCTTAAATTTTATTACAATCAAAAATCATCTAAGGGTATCCGTCTATTCGTTCACATTTCCACTAGGGCTTTCTTAGTAGTTGCTTTAACAGTTTGGCCCCCAAAAAGACAAGAAAACATAAATAATGCGAAATTTCATTAAAGGTAACATGTTGCTAGTGTCTCAAGAAATTGATGATGATGATGATGATGATGAGTTGCTTCTTTCACTTGTTGCCTTGTTGACAGACATTTTGTCACATAATTGAACATGCAATTTGCTACATTTTTGTTCGTTTTGTTTTCTTTCCTCTTTGACAATAACAAGGGCAGGAAACGGCCAATTATAATTTATGCACAACATGATAATAACTTAAATATATATCTACTCCAATTTATGTCATGTGATAATTTTAGTTAAATATTTACATCACCGAAATTTGGCTGGGGCCATCAAAAAGAAATGTATGCAAAAATTAACTATGCAAATATTCAGACTATTTAAATAGTTTAGATTTGAATTTTACAATTTCATTGTCAGTTTTATTTGAGGGTTATACGATAATATTTCTGTATAAATCTTTGCACTACGGAAGTCAAAATTCTTAAACGTTTGTTGTTCTGCCCAATTCTACGGCTAATAAACTCCAACCATGACTTGAAAAAAAAAACCCCATGCAAGACTTTAACATAATTTTAGATGTACATATATATGCCTTGTCATTGATAAAAAAAATAAAAGTGGAAATAATAATTTTTCACTTTGCAGCATTTTTTAGACGAAAAGCCGCCAAGTCAGCATCGAACTTGAAAGGTTTATTGGACCGTTTATTGCTTTGTTAGATTGTCTGATGGCCAAGGTGAATGTTTTGACCTTTGTAAAAACGGAAAAGTACTAATGTTTTGAATGTTGTAAACTTTATTAGATTACTGCGAGTTGATTGATATATGAGAGATGCTTAAATATTGTGGAATTTTACTGAAACTCAATGGATTTGTGCAGGTTATGCAAATTACTCAACTTTGGCTGATAATGAAAATATCTAAAAAAATTAAAAATGAAGTCTAGAAAATTATTACATCATGGTTTGATTCTGTCTTATTTAGTTTAATTTGAGCTTTCTTCGGTGTTCATAAGAAACTGTACAAATTACTTGTGTATTCAAGAAACTTGTTCTTTCTCAGGCTACTTAAAAGCCTCAAACGTAACTAGCTTACTAATTGCAATTACGTCTACTCCCTCAGTTTATTGATTCTCTGCATGAAACTTCCACTTTGCTCATTACTAGATAGTCCAAAGAATCTTAACAGCATCTTTCTCATTATCATTAGCTGATCATTAGTGTGGTTAAATCTTAGGCAAACATTTATACACATCTCTACGAATTAGCGAATCTTTCTAACGGTAAACTAATATGTGTATTTATGAAATATCCAGCTTGAAAGTTGACAATCAGCATTAAGGGGAGGAAATCTTGCGCAATTATGCAAATCCAAACCACAAAAAAATGTCATTAAAGCGCAGACAAAGCAAACTACGTGTATTATCGAAGCTGTCAAGCTTGAAGATAACTTCTAAAGGCGGCATTTCCAACTACGGAGGAACGAGTAGTAATCAAATGTTTGTGTTGTGTTGTCTCAGGTTGTGTTTTTCGCTCAAGCAAAAGCTAATGGCTACATGAAAACTTGTTTGCTTCGACCGGGGGAGAATTGCGAAAATTCCAAATCTAAACAACCAGGTGATTCTTAGCCAGCTGAAAGTGAAACTGCCAACTAGTCGGCGTCACCGACAAGTGTCTTGCCCAACAACAACATAGTTGTAGCAGTCTCTAAACTCTGCACTCGACTCTACTTTATTCGACACGATCCGAGGCGAGTCGATTTGTACTGGAGTCTCGACAGCTGCTTTAATTGGCCCGGCTTTGCTTTGCAAGTGGCCAGAAGTTTTATTTTGAGCATTAAATGTTGAGCGCTATTCAATGAGCTGCTTTAATACAAAAGACTTAAGACACGAACTTGCATTGTGCACCACTGTTGCAATTTCCATTTGCTGCCATTCACACTCACGGCTCAATTGTGACCTTCTTTATCAAATACACGTATATATATATAAAATAAATAAACATAAAAACAAATGCAAAACGAAGCTTAAAAAACGATATAAAAATAACGAAAGACTGAAAAGAGACTGAGTGCAACAGACACCGCAACACTTGCCACAGTTGGCCTAAACCTGAAATTGAGTACGATAACAAAATACAGCTAGTAAATCAAGTCAAACACGAGGGTGGCTTAAAGATATTTCAACAAAATATTTTGTCCTAATTTAATATTAATATAATTAATTTTTTATAAATAAGAGCAACATTCTATGATCTATTACTTTAAATCAATCAGATAACCTTTAAAATATTGTCTATAGATTATAGACATTTAATATGAATAGTTTAATTTGAAACCGGTTTACGAATCGAACCACCCATGGGTAACACAACAGCAACAAAGATGATGTGAATTCAATTTCGATGCCGTCACAGCGCATTGCCCGTTGCATTTGAGGCGTCAGTAGACTCGTCGTACACTTGAAACTCTTACCTGTCTTACAGGTGATCAATGAATTTTTTTTTCTAACGTATTGAGTTTGTTTTGTTATTGCCAGAGGTTGGCCGAATTGGCCTTCAAAAGCCATTTCCATTTATTGCCATGCAAAAATTAGCACCCAAACTAACCGGTCTATTTTGTGCAGTGTACGTGATCAGCAAGACAGACATAAATAAACCAATCAAGTTCTATGCTGTTTCAACATTGCGACAATCTTGGCCAAAAAGTTGAATTCACCGTGTGACGTTGATCTTTGCTGTGAGATTGTGTGAATATTGAATAAGAATAAATTAGGAAGGGTGAATAGATAAGGAGATTATAGTCTGCACATAATTATTGGTAATAAATATTGGCATAGAAATAATAATGATGATATCATAGCAGTCTTATATATAATTAACTTGCTTCTGATATTTCCAAGTATTTTCTTATCAACTCAAAATATTTTGTATTAACTAAATAAATATATCTAAAAAACCAAAAAAAAAAAACTTAAATATCACAAAATATTCTCAATAAAAGGCAGCATTATTTTTGTCAGATATTTTTATTATCTCAGCATCTCAAAAACTAAATATTTAATATCTGAATAAGTTGTATAGAAATGATTTCTAAAACAAAAGAATATTTCATAGTTTTCGTCTTTTATCTTACTAAATATTTGTATTATTTTTTGTGATTTAAAGAGATTTGGTCTAATTCCAACTCTATCATTAATTTGATAACTAGACTGTTATCAGAGATCTCTAAGTCATCTATCAATAAGTTTTATATTGTCAAGGAAATGGATTAACAAAGTTATTTATTAAATTTCTAATAAATCTTAGCTCTACTTCTTTCAAATAAATATTACCTCAGCATCGCTTCATTTATAGCATTAGACTGACACACTCCCTTAACCCACTTCGCATGAAAGATAATCCAAACAAGTGAGCCAAGGCCGTTGTGGGTTATGAGCCTGCGCTTCAAATAACCTCCATACAACGACAACGACAACTTTAAACAAAACCCAGCTTTATGCTCACATATGCAATATTAAGCCGTAGCTATACGACTTACAGTGCGGTTGTTGTTGCTTGGCCAACACTTTCGATTTCAATTGCGTTTACTTCTTTTATATTTTATTTTCTGCTTCTTCTTCTTCTGCTGGCATTACACACACGCCTCAAAGAGATACGCGCAGCCAGGCAGTCAGCATGTTGCCCGCGAAATAAAATGTGTGTTGCTTGGAATTGCTTGTTGTTGTTGTAGCTGTTGCTGCCACAGCCACAGCCGAACCCCCTAACTAGCCAAGCTAATAAAAACAGGCTTTGCAGCGCTGCAAAGCCGGCAAAATGCAAAAGTTGAACTGGGTCAACAAGCCAAAAAGCAGCAGCGACGCCGACAGCGCAGTCGGCGCAACAATTTGCGGTTGGGAATACTGTATATATATGTATACATATATACGTATATGTTTTATCTTTTTTTGAATTGCTCCCCTTGGCTCATTACATGTTGCTTAGGCTATTCCAGAAGCAATGCACGCCTAGAAGCGACAAGTTTGTTGCCTAAGTCATTTGTTTTCAATTGAGTCAGAAATGCTGTGCGATATAAATCAGGCTAATATTGGCCTGAATTGACGTGATTGTTGGCCTGTAAAATGCACATACCATTATTAGCCCAATCAATCAATATGCAATTGCAGTGACTACAACAACAACAACAAACAACAACAAAAACAAATCAAAAGTCATCGTTCGTACGTATCAAAAAAAAAAAATTATTGTACATGCAAATTCGTTTGGATCGTTCATGACTCGTTGATGTTGCATTCAGCATGCAAATGTCAACATTTTTAATGGGCACCGCCTCAGCCTCCGTTTGCCGCACTCCTCCGCCCTCTCTCTATATCTCTCTCTCTGTTGCGCTTCCTATGCAGTTGGCATCATCGACGCTAGTTGAGCATTCAGGCAAAGAGAGTTACCTCGGTAATTTAATGGCACTCATGCATAATAAGATACAGGCAAATCCATGATATACATGCTATATATAATGATCATATCTCAACACTCTCTCACACGCACACACACATCGACTATAACAAGCCGCAAAAAGTTTATTTTTTTTTTTAAATTTTTACCTTGTTGCCAAAGAGAAAATAATATAATTATGTAGCACAACAAAAAACTTGAAAAATTTTGTTGCTTATGTAATGGCAGCGAAATTTGTTTATTAAGCCGAGCATGTCAATTTTATTTTTGACCACAAAACAAAAAAAAGGCCAACCCAACAAATTCGCCCCTAAGGCCCAATAGTCAAATTCTTTGTTAACTAGCCATAAATTTCAATTGTGCACTTTAGCGGCAATTAACGAATTGTTTGCGGCCCTTTTCTATGAAACTCGTAACTGCTAATCACGATAAATCTGTGAAACGTTTAGTGTCTGTCAATCTTAAATGTGCAATCTTTCAAGTGGTCAAGCTCTCCGGGCTATAAATTAAGTACGGGAATTTTTATTCACTTAATTCAACGCTTTTTTTAAATTTTGATTTTAATTTTAAGGTATTGTCTAGACGTTGCTTAAGTGTTAGAGATAGATCGATAAATCATATTGATTATCAAAAGTATACAAATTATTTAATATAATTAAATAGTATAATATCGAATATTATATTAAATATATTATATTAAAAGTTCTGACCTTCAAATCGTATTATATAGAATTATTTAATAAAAGAAATAATAATACAAGCCTGCCTAAAATAAAATCTCTGACAACATATAATTGAAATTAGTCATAAGATATATGGATCTGATTTAATCCCGCAGAGTGGCCTCTAAACAAGCGGAACAAACGCGAATCGTGAGAAAACTATATAAAGCACAACAATTAAGATATTAAAAAACTATATAATCGGACGACAGTGCTCTCATATCCAGTTATTGTATACATAAAGATGGAAGATTGAAGAGAAATGATTGCATCTGAAATGATTGTGCACGTGTCGATGGCAAAACCATAAAAGGTAGATGAAGTTGCAGACTTATTGATAAGCCGCGAACAGTTGTAATGACAGTCGCCAGTCTACGGTAGTCAGTTATCAAGGGCCAAGAGCAAGGGCAGACAGTGGAAATCTGGTAGGGGCAACGATAAGCAAAAACTCGTTTTGATTTAATTAATTTATTAAGTCAATAAGAGAAGCTATGAGTTAAGAGTTTGGTTTTCAATCAAAAAATTAGTAAACATTAATCAATTTACCAATTGTTATAGTAAGTTATATATCAGAAAAGTATATAAATTTATATAGATATTTAAGCAATGTTTTCCAAATAGTCTATTTATCTCAGTAAGTCTGTTATCTAAATTTTTATTAATAAACTATAAATTTATTTTTACATAATTTTTAAATGTAATTTTTACAACATTTCCGATTTCTTGAAAGGTATGAAAAACTCTTCAAAATTCAAACTTTTCTATTTTAAATTTTGCCAAAAAGCTCGGAATGTAATCTCACAATATTGTTAATTAACTATTTAAAAGTAGTCAGTGCTGAATACCATATGGAAACCGTCAAGTTCAAATATTGAATACCCGAAAAACAATAAACAATTCAAATTTGTTGAAGCTGAGTTGTAAACAAAAGCTCACAAAATGCCCTATAGGCTTTGGTGTGGCCACAACAAAAAATCAATTTAAATATCAAATGCCACAAGTTTGACATTGAATAAGTTAAATATTTGATATCTATAGATATATAGATAGATGTATAGATAGATATCTATGGATATATTTAAATAGATAGATATCTATAGATATTAATCTATGAGTTTCAGTTGAACTCACCTGGAGTATGTAGCCAATGCTGCAAATGATGAACCACACAACATCCGCAAATGCATCCCAGCTATTCCAAAGCGTTTGTCGCCAACTGAGGGCAGGTGGTGTGGGCGCTGCCACGCCCCCTGTGGTACCATTCCCATTTTGCAGAGCGTGTCCGTTGCTTAGCGGTTTGAGATCCGCCTCCATATTATTGTTGTTCTTCTCCATTTTGAACAAATCACACAAACTATTCACTATTTAGTTTTGATTTGTTTTTAATGATTATTGAATTGATTGCTGTAATCTGAACACATTGAATTATTTTCGTAATTTTTAGCGTTATAATTGTTTTTATGTAAACGAAACACGGGCAAGCAGCAATTACATTAATATTAACAACAACAGCTGCGAGTTAACGAAATCTTTTTTTTTTCTTTGTATTTGTTTTTGTATTTTACTGGGTTGTCTTTATTATGTTTTTTGCGTTTCTGGCTTTTGTCTCTGATTTTCCGCGCTGCACGTCCGCTCTCGTGAGCGTAGCAAACGAATTTGAACGAAAGGAATGAATTTCGACTTCTTATTTTGGGGCGCTATTGGATATCGCTGTAGACGTCGCCGTCGACGTCGCTGTCGGCGTTGCCGTCGCTTCGCAGCTTGAAGCTTAGCTTTGTGACGTCACGAAGCTCAGTTTCAGTTTCAATTTCAGCTGCGGCTTCAGCTTGAGCAAAAGTTTGAAACACAGCTTGCGTTCTTTAGTCGCTTTACGCTTTACGCTAATTGCTTATTTCGTTTTACTTTATGTAATTTAATAAAAAGCTCTAACTGCTGTAATTGTTATTGCTGCTGTTGTTATTTGTATTTTCTTCATTAACTGCAATTTATGCCGGCTAAAAGCTTTATATAATTTATAGCCAGCTGCATTAGAAGGCATTTTTTATTTGTGCAATTTCATTTGCTTGGGCTGAATTACCGGGTGTATCTATTAGCATAAAAATGTTATTACTGCAGTTGCCATTAAGCTTGCATTTTACTTTAATTAATAAAAACTTCAAGCTTTATTGCTCATTAGATCTCTTTAAGAATTATCTACAACTAATTATAGACTAATTACTTAAGCACTTGAGTTAAGTGAGAACTTTTGTGTTGGTAGCAAGTCATCGTCTAGAAGATACTCTGGGTTCTAGGAATTGATTATATTTTAACCTTTTTTAACTCCAGCTAAAAAGTTCCACAACAAATATAAAAAGTGTTAAATAAGTTTAAAATGTAGTCAAGTAAACGATTTCTTAAGTCAGTAAAATATATTTATACAGGGTGTCAAAACAGCTAACTCTTTAAAGATGCAATTTAAAATTTATGCACATAACTTGCACTTAAATATGTAATTATCAATTATGCACTTCCCAAGTAAGTTTTTGTTATCCTTTTTAACAGCTACACTGGAATGCTACTTAATTATACATTTTTAGCAGCACTGCCAGTCTACACAGATTTTTCAACACACCACTAAGAGGTTACATATAAAACATTACTTAAAGAGTGTAACCATCATCCATAACTTATGGATTATTAGGCTTATCAACGTCTTTCTTGCCCAATATCCCATATTGACCCCCACACTTCTGACCACTTCACTCTCTTTTGGTCAGATGCTAATTTATGTGCCATAGCGTATTTTGCGCTTATTGTACAGAAAAAAACAGTTGCTTAATGAAAGTAAAACGAACAGAAATTAATTTTAATTTTTGTTTATGCCAAAAATAAATTTAACTTCTTCTGCCTCTCAGTTTGTTTGTTGGTAGCGAGTTCTGGTTTGCATCTAAAATGTTTTTAAGAATAACTTGTTTTTATTTTAAGGTATCAGAATATATACATATATTTATTTAGTTTAGTCGTACATTTATGTATATAAAAATTTACGAGCTTCAAGTTTAAATAATAACTAATATTTTTAATATTTATATATTTGTATATATCATATTTAGAGTATATGGAAGAGTATTAAATCTTCGGCAATCTAAAAAAGTTCTTACTTGCTGTCATACACAAATGTGATCAACATCAAACCAGTTATGAAAATTAGTTTATTTTTTGTCAAAATATTTTTGGCAATTCTTGTCGATTTGGTCACATTATTTGATTTTATTTTATATTTTGTTTATTATCGTAATTTTTTCATTTTTTTTTTTTTATCATAAACAAGAATTTGCAGCACCGACTCTTTGGGTCAAAAACCCACGAAAAAATTTAAAGGCCACTTGATTTTTGGTCAGCTGCAAAATGATGATGCAAAAAAATGCAACACATCAAAGGGGCGGGAGAAGGAGGCGGGGCTTTTGGACCACACAATGAATTGCATAAAAAAGGCACACGAGACAAGCTTCGATTTTTTTGGCAGACTCTCGAGACTATTGAGATTGGTTGAGTGCACTTCTAAACGTCGAATTTGTGTAGTATTATTCACTTAATTTACATATCGGCATTTGATATTTGTAATTTCACAATATTAATGAAGCGCAGACACAGAAACAACAACAACAAGCTGCACACACAAAACGCGACGTTGTTCAGTCGTAGAAATCGTTAAAATGTATTTAATAAATGGATGCGACTTCTGCATGATATATGCAAATTTGCATTGTTTACTTTTGGTGCCATACTTTTTACTAACTGCGTCGATTTAAGATGATTATTTATATTTTTCACCGTCCACTTTGCTTTGCGTGAGAATGACATTTGCGACGCATGCGCTCTGCACAAGAACAAAACCAAATAAGCGGGAGAGAGAGAGAGAGAGAAAACGAGTGAGAGCAGCATTTGCTAAGCGAGAGAGCTGGCAAACAGCTGTTATTTACGCACGTCGTTCGTGTCATAAGGAAAGCAGGACTGAAAGGGAGAGCGCGTTAAAACAGCTGTTAACAGTGCTGCCAACTATTTTGAAATTTAAATGCTAAATCAGTTTGTTCATTTAACATTTACTGCCAAATACGACATTTGCAAAATTTAATATTTAATAGCTATTTTTTTTCCTTTTTAATAATTTCCGCCTAATTAGCGCAGAAAAACAACATTCTCTATTCTTATGTATTTCCTTTTCTAAATATTGCATAAACAATTTAGCCTCGTGCCCTGTTGACCGCGCGCTAAAAATATGTTAATCCACGAATAAAGTTATAAAGAAATAAAGTGAGCATATAAAAGAGTAAACTAAATACATATGTACATGCATATGTATGTATGCCTTAATATTTTATTTGTCTGACCTTGTCTACCAAAAAAAAAGCCCGTTAGAACACCATATCGAAATTAACGTAATTTGTTGAATGCCTCATTTGTCAAAGATCCGAACGGCGGCGCCAATAATCGCCAATCGACTGTTAAAGCCGAACTTTAACCCATTTTACTTCCTCACACACATATAGACAGCACAATAATACGTATGTAAATACACAGATACATACATATATGGGTATCTCTTCAGCTTTAAGAATTCTTGTTTGTGGAAAAAAAAACTTCCGCCTAACGATCCAAAGAACGTGTTTAAAGCCATGTGGATGATGACTTGGACTTCCATATGAATTGTATTTTTTCTTGATAAGTTTCAAATTTATATATTTGGATTTTTATAATTTTTTTGATTGCCATCAGATGGCCCATTTGATTAGAAGAGCATAGCACGGCTATCATAAATATAATTTATACAATATGAAGTATGACAATAATTATAAGCTTGCTAATTATTGACGAACTCATAAACCATTTCTAGCCGATCATTCTCAAAATCTTCAAGGTCATTAGTGCTCCGAAATCTTACTTGGATTTTATTCACATTATAGTAAACAACATTTTTTAAGAAGTGTTAATTGAATTTCAATTAAGTTTTTTTATTTACTTGGTGAATACACAAAACTAAAATGCTAAGATCTATTGAGCAATTAAAACGCATGATCTTTTCAAAATAGAACTTGTTTTTTAACTCGCTTTTAAAATAAATTATTTTAAGTGACAATATTTTTTAGGTTGACAAACATTAATTCTAAAACTAGAATTAAAAAGCGAAAAAGCTCCAATGGTTTTTTTCCTAATATTCATTAAATAATCAAACAAAAAGATTTTCAAATCGAGTTTCTGCTTGCTATGAAAATAAAGCTATCAATCCTATCCGGTACCAAATATTTCAAAATCATACTGCAATGTCATTGGTTTTTAATTATGGCTTTTCTTTTAAGGCCATATTAATTACTACTTACACGACCACTGATTTATAAAACAAGCTACAAATTTTAAACAAGTTCAAAACCAAAAGACAAATGCTGAAGCTGTCAAACTATTAAGATAATAATTGTAATAATAAATAAAAATAAGACAACAAAAGGCAGATTTTACATAGGGCCCCGAAAACTTTTCCAATCAAATAAAAAGCAAATATGTAAATTAAAAAATATGTGTTGTAATAATATGATAGAGGTGTGTAAGCTTATGACACCTGAAAGACAAGTATGCAAATAGGTAGAATAAGAAGAGAAGTGAGATAAAGATATGATTCATTTCTATACCATTTTTTTAACTTAAAAAAAATTTAAAATTTCTATCATTAGAAAACTTTTTACAGGGTAATCATTTTGTTTACACATTTAATAGAGACATTTCCAAATTATAGTTACTTATAAAGTAGAGAAAATGACAGGAAAACAACTTAAAATTCACTTTAATAACCTTAACTATAACTCAGCGCAACTCGAGACTTGAGACAGCTACCTCATTAAATGTGCCTTTAATTAAATTAGGAGGCAAATCATAAGTAAAAAGGCCACACAGATATTAACACATATAAAATATAAACAAAAAACCAACATCACACTTGCGAGTTAAGCTATAAACAATTCATTGCCCACATATCGTACAGGTAACTAATGTTGAATGTACCAAAAATAAAAATGACTTTAATGTTGGGACAGGAAGGTCGATTGCTGAAGTCGTTGCTTTGATGAGTGCTAAGTGACCGCAGCCTCTAAAAATCAAAGCTCAAAAATACAAATACTCAAGTCCAACAGATACTTGAGCTAGATTCTCTCTCTGTCTTCCAGCTTTGATTTTGTATTTATTAAATAGATACAGTTTTCGACTTATTTTTTAAATAAGGGTCAAAGTCGAGGCTGCCTGGTTATGTGTCTGGAACTTGTTCAACTTCAAAATGGCCAAACAAATCCAGTTTATTGTCATAAACACAACTTGAAATAGAACTATGCGCATTTCTAAAAATACGTTTGCAGTGCCTTATTCGATTAGCACAATCGAACTATTGTTTATCTAGAATTTTAACACACCTTGTGGTTGTCAATTGCACAATCCGACTTTTTGCTTCAATATATAATTGTTTCTTTCTGCGATGTCACGAAATGCTTTTAAATATATGACTCTTGGAACTTTATTAATTTAACTCTCTTATAAACATGACAATGATCATGAGAGCTTAAGTATATCTAGTAAAATATCTAGTAGCTTTTATTATAGATTAAAGATTCATCTGTAAACTAGACTTAAACATTTTTAAAACAATTTTTAGATAAAATAACAATTTATGAAATTTTAAAATTATTGATAATACATATTTTTAAGTTTATTCACCTCTTCTTCTTTATTGACTCAGTCTCGATTGAACCTTTTTTCGTTGAAGATAGCAAATAAGCCGGAACCTGACTGGCGCTTTTAACTGTTCCATTTGTCGAATGAATTAGCAAACGAGTTTAAATAACTATTATTCTTTTTTATTAGAATTTTAGAGAATTTTAAAATTTATGCAATTTAGCTGAACTTGATCTAAATTAAACAACAGCATCATATTACAAACAGACTAACTATAAAACAGTTGAGTTTAAACAACAAGTTTAGGTAGAATTAGTTGGAATTTAAAAAGTTGTTAAGCTGCGTGGTAGAATATTTTACAATTCAAAAATAAATCTAAAATATTATAAATTTATTTATATAATTCTTAAAACAAATAGAAAAAATGATTTAACTAAGTATGCACTGCGCATTTCAGATCAGCAAATAAATGACACTTGGCCCAGCACTCAAGCCACATTAAAACAACAATGTAACCAACATCCAGCCCCGGACCACTCAGCACCACCAAGCTCATGGCCAAAACAAAGAGCAAGTGGCACAGAGCAAACAGCACAGTGTAACCAACTGTAAACGTAAACAATCGACAGTGCGCAGGATCAACAAACGCTCTGAGGAAGCTCTCGTGAAATGGTCGAGAAAAGCTTTCGCTTTGGCCAAAAATTGAGTGGGCCCACAAGGAAAAGCTTCAAATGAACATTCAGTCAATTGCAGCCAATTTGAGTGAACGCAACGTTTAAGTTGACAAATTAATAGTTGTCTTGTATTTGCTGCTTGTATTACGTGTTGAGTGCGGGACACAACGAAACAGTTGGCAGCATTTTAGGCCCATTGACATGCCACGTCGACGTGGCTAATTAAAGGCAATGCCAAGCCACAAGTGATACGAATTATTGAATCGCCGCAATTCTAGCTGAGCACTAAATATATATATGTATATATACAAAACATAAAGATATATCAAAGTTACCAATGCAAAATACAAATCAAATACAACACTCGAGCTTAAGGCTGGCAGGAAGCCAACAAACGTAACGCCAAACAACTAGCAGCTAACACAAAGCAGGCTAACACACTCGTCCAATAATGTCGAGCGCCAGGTAGGCCAACACCCCAAGATTGTAATGTCATAGCCAATACTTGACAATATTGCATTCAGGGCCACAAACCTTCTATGTATATACATGCCACTTTAAACATCATATAATACAGTTCATATTATGATTTATCCACATGCTGATATTTTGTCGTGTAATCAATAAATTGATTTTTGATTGCTTTGTGTGCGGGATTTTCCTTTTTCCCTTCAGTTTTCCCCTATTTCCCATTCTATTCCCCCATGACTTGGTTTATGTCGGCGTCACACTGACTGGCGCTGTTTGCTGCTGATTAAGCTGTTTATTTATTTCTCTTGTTTGACTTTTGGCTGCGCTACCCTTTCAGCTGGCAACGTTGCGTATGCGTAATGTGCAGCAGCTTGCTTTTTAATTGTTGAATACATATTTAAGTGCATATATTCCTAATTTTTATGGTATATTCTTAAAGCAGGGACATTAAATGAATTTCGTGATTAATAAAATAACGACTATGAATTTTTGTAACTAACTATGAATTAAATTTTTTAAAATTTATTTTCTTGTTTTATTTACCATAAAAAATTGACATTTACTATTGAAATTTATATTTGGTAGTAAAATATGTAATATTTGTATTTATTTTAAAAATCGTTCAGTCTGAAGATTTTTTTTGCCAAATTTTCTGTGTTTGCTGTCTGGTCACGCACTTTGCCAAACTGAACAACTAAACTAACAGCCCACACAGGCCACAGACACTTAGACAGACAGTCAGACAGGCATGACTGACATTTCAGAGTACCAGAGAGAATGGATGGATGTATTTCATTTGCACATTATTTATTTGAGCGCAACTCTCTACTGTCTAGCTGCTGCTATAAATAGTTCATAGAGTGTGGCAAATTCAAATAAAATGCGACTACAAAACGACGCAAAAGAAATTCAATTAATGTTGAATTAGGCTAAAAGATTGGAATTAATTTGGCCACTTTGTGAACTGCTTTAAATGGAAAAAAGCAAGTCGCTTGGCCATTCATGTAATAAAGGATAATCGAGCGTCTAAAATATGCACAAATTGTGCACACAGTAACAATTAACAGCAGATTGGCCAAAATGGCAGAGCATAAAAGGGTCGCATCAATTAAGAAACAGGATACGCCGAAGGACACACAGCATGCTCTGACAGAGCCATAAAATGTGAAACCAGTGAATGTTAAATGAGTCATAAGGCAGCTGGAAAGCAAACAAGACTCCCAAAGCCAATGAAAAACCCCAAGCCAAGAACCTCCCACAATAACCGACGACTCGTCGAGTTGGCGCCAAAATGTGTCTGCTTTAAGCCCATTGTCTGTGTCCTGTTAACCGCAACTGTCCGCGTCAATGTGTGGGTGACAAAGCCACAACGCTTTATCGCATCAACAAATTCATTAAGTTTTAATTGTATTTGAGCAATTTAATTAATTCATCGCTTTCGCTTGCAGTTTGCTCGACGCACTGTGCAGTGGCAGCGGAGCTCGCCTGGCGTTGGGCACCACTGTAATTATCTACCTAATAGCGTATAATGAGGCTGCCGCACCTGGTCTACTCTTTGGCACACTGCTGGCCACCATCTATGGAGCAATGGCAGGTGGGTAAAACACTTTAGAGCTTAGAGAAGGACATCGATATTTTAAGATTGATATTGTTGTTAATACAAAGCAACTATATAGAATAGCTTTACTTGAGAGAATTATTCTGCATGAGTAAAATTCATTATACTTAAATACGATTAATCGGAATATCTAAATTCTAATTTCATAATTTGCTTTTCTCGTTTGAGGAATTAGATTCAAATTGACACATTGATCTGTATTGCAGAGGCCTTCAGAAAGGAACTAAAAAAAATAACAGAAAATCTAAGATTTGGACACATTGGATTCTTTGTTAAAATTGTTTATTGTTTAGGTTTGGTTAGCGCGTCTTTCAATATTTGTTGTCCAAATATAATATTTTTTTTTTCGGGTAAATAAATATGTTAAAACTAAGAATTCTATTTTCTTCCACACAGCACGTTGCAAGTCGAGTTTGCGCAGCCTGCAAATGCCCTATGTGCGAGCTACTAACAAATTTGATTTTGGCTGTCTGTTCTTGGCCACCTGGATGGATGCTTTGGCCGCGATGTGTGCCTGTGCAGCCCTGGCTCGAACGCTGAGCACCTGTCTGGATGCCATGACTGGTGGCTTGGCCAGAATTCTCATACTAGGTGCGGTGTGACTAATATCTTTGCCGCTACTGTAGCATTAACAATTTATGTTGCCTACTTTTAGGCCGCAATTCACCAGCAAACGAACCCTGGCCTGATGTGCTTGGCGTTGCCGTTGTCATTCTGGTTACAGGCATGTTTATGCTGGGTCTCGAGGTCAGTTCGTGCATCACAAATGCTCAAATTTAACATCTGACTTTAAACCTTTCGTGCCGTTGCAGCACTCGAAAGCCTTTAGCTTCATCATGACACTCGGCATGTTTGGCTTGAATGCAATTCTTAGTGCCGTTGGCTGGTGGCGTGGCGATTTTGTCGCCTGGTCGGAGAACTACTTTCAACCGAATGGCATTAGCAGTGTAAGTAGATCATCTGCCGCCCTTATGCTCCCTCCCAACCCTTGGATGAATTCATTCAAATGGGCGTGTTATTAGGTCAGTGCACTACGCGCCATTTCTTTAGTTGCTCCTCCATTTTGTGTTTTCGTTTTTCTATGTTTTTCCCATTTCTTTTTGTTTATCGATTTTTTTTGGCCGTATTGCCAAAGGTTTTCGTGACTTGGAACAATTGAAGCCACAGGATATGAGCTTTTGATTATGACACGTAAAGCAAAGTTTTTTTTTCTTGGGCTTGATTTAAAAGTGAATAGATTTGAAAAACTTGAGTTTTCTGCCACTTTCGACTTTAAGTTGGAGATGCTTTTTATTTATTGTTTATTTTATTTATTTTTGCTTTTTTCGTGGTTACTGTCATTAGCAATGTATTTATCTATATTTCCGTCGATATCTGTATATTCTAGTTATTTCTTTCCAGTTATTTTTGACCACTGCCCTGCTCACATATGCCTTTCCCTGTGTTTGGCCTCAATCGAATCGCAATGGCCGCCTTACTTCTCTCTTGATCCTTGCTCTCGTGAGCATCTCGCTGCTCCTCACCGCCATTTGTCTATCCACAGTGGTGCACTACAAGTGAGTACAACATTAATCAATTTAATAGACTCCCCTAATTGTAGAGTTTCTCCAATAGATCTCGTGAGGATTACGTTGCAGTGCCGCTCTTCAATATACTGGATGAGACTGGATTTCACAAGCTTGTGCCTGCATCTGCCTGCCTGATCCTGTTGACCAGCTCGGCCGCGTTTCTGGAAATCTTTCCCGAGCTGTATGGCATTGTGATGCGTCTGGCGACCTCCGAGTGGCGTATTCTGTCCAAGCAAATCAGCTACGAGAGCTCCGACAGCGGCAATCCCGTGTTGGCCGTCTTTATAGCCGGCAGCCTTTGTGCCATGTTGGCATTTGCTTGTCCCCTGCAGCATCTTAGCTATACACTGGCGGCCAGTCACATATGCTCGGTCTTTCTGCGTGCCTACTATTTGCTGTACACGCCCTATCGCCCCAAGTTCATGCAACCGAGCAGCAGTGAATCCTCGCTGTCCTACAGTCGCCTCTCCACGACTCCCATGGCCAAGAGCAACAGCTGCAGCAGCGCCGCCACCTCCAGCTCCAGTCGACTGAAGCGCAGTCTCTGGAACATTGGCTTGTCCAAGCAGAGCGGTCTGAAGAAGCCCAAGAACAAGCAGAGGAATAAGCCAGAGCTGGAGAAAGAATGGCTGCTTCTGGGCGAACCAACCTCCCCTTGTCCGCAGCGCGAGGGTCGAGATGTCGAGTCCACCATTCTCTCAGATGGTGAGCCGCCGGTAAGTGTGAAGAAAGTAAGGAAAGAAAACATAGAAGAATTCTAGAAGCTCCATAACTTAGCAGTAGTTGTATCTCTTTCCCTTACAATCTAACAGGAGTTTCTATTCAATATTTTTAAAGTTCCATAGGAAAAAAAAAAAATAATATTTAGAAATAGACTGAGTCAAAAGAGAATAAAAAAGAGCGTTTTGATTTATCGTTAGCTTAGAAGTTCAAAAAAAAAAATGGATTGGAAGAAAGTTTTATTAAAATTTATTATTATAAAAAAAGACTTCGTAGAAAGTCTCCAATCTTAGAAGGTGATAATCCTTGGTGCATCGAGCTTGATGATAACCTGAGGGAAAACTTTGGGTTTGCTCCTAAAAGTTTTATGTTACTCTTGCTCAATTTTAAAGGACTACCAATATTATCTAAAATTGGTGGTGGAGTTCCTTTTTACTATAAGAGGTTATTATTTCCTCTTTATAGAATTTTCTTATTTTATTTCTAAAATTGATTCTATTTTTTTTAACAAGTATCTTTTTCTTTCTACCTTTTCAGCCTTCCGACTTTGAGTATCCCGACAAGTTCGACAAAAGCGATTCGGATACCTCAACGGACATAGATGCCATTGTGGACGAATATAGGCAGAAGATAAAGGTAAGCTACGATTTCCTACCTACTTCTTAGGGTCTATTAATTCTGCCATCTCATACAGGTAACTACAGCGGGACCCTTGGAGCGCAGCGTGCGAGTGCCCACTGTAAGCTCCTGGAGGGTGACCATATTCTCGATTATTGTCATCGGATTGGGCATTGCCCTCTGTGTGGCGGGTCTTGTGATGCACTGGGCACCTGCTGCCTTCACTGGCGCCATTGGGGTCCTTATTGTGGCCATAATGATGGGGATTATACCGCAGTATACGGGCAGTGTTATCAATGTGAGTCCCGTGCTCTGTGGAATGTCGCTGCTGCTCAGCGTGATCTTCTTCTCGGCATGTGCTGTCCATTCCTGGCCAGGAGTGCTCGTCTGGCTGTTGGCTGGACTCGTTCTCGTCATGCGGTGTGATCGATATTGTTGCAATTGCTTCGAGCACACAACCATCTTGAATGCCCAGCTGATACCCAGTGTATCCAGTAAAACGTCTCATTCGACGGGCGGATTGGGAGCGGCGTCATCTTCCACAAGCATTAGGATGCCTCGACCACCGAAGGGTGTGATTGGTTTGCCACAACGGGTCAGCGGCATAAGATGACAATCAGAGTCCTCCGAGGAGGAGGGCGAGGATCTATTTCATGAGGATTTCAATAGACGCGATTACGATGAGGAGAACGCCGATGAGGATTGCTGGACTGATTAGGCTTCATTGCCGCCTGTCGAAGGACACCTTTTAAATGTTAGCTAGGCCATTCAATATTTACAACGAGGTGAAATGCCCCCTCAGCTTAAAGCTAGTATTACTAAATTATTACACTAAATGAACGCCTACATTTCTAGTTAGTTTGTAATCTAAACAGAAACATATTTGTTGTTACTTCCACAATAGTTCTAATAAATAAATAAAAATACAAATGTAATGAATACATTAAATACATTTTAACTTTTTTAATTAACATTATACAAAATACCAAAAATGACTGTTTTTTTTTATTATAGTTATTAAAAATTAAAAAAACTTTCATATTTTCTTGTGTTGAATTTATTTTTAAAAAAATTAAGCATATTCTATAAAAATAGACAAATTTAAATTCTTGTAAAGTCTTTGATTTTTATATGTCCAGAAGTTCCCTGGAATCACCTGACTTTAAATACTCCACAAGTTCAGCAATTATAGACATCACTTCTGCTTTATACGTTGCATCCTTTGCCATAGCCAATTCCAAGAGTTCACTGCGTTCCACATTCATCCAATAATCGAATTTAATGCTGTCCTCTTCCCTCAATTTCTTGCTAAGATCTCCCGACATTTTAAACAATGGCAAACAAATGGCACTCATAATCAATCCAGCCAAATGTCCTCGTTTGCAATCCAACTTAAAGTCTTCTCTGTTTATTTCCCCAGCTGGTATGCCTAGTATCTTAAACTGAGCTTGAAGCTCATTAAAGTATAAATTCATGATTTCCTCATACATGGAACGACGTGCCTCGATTGTGGAACTGATGTACAACAGGAAGTGTATGTCTATGGCTGGTGGACTGTATGTGGAAAGACCAAAGTCGACAAAAAGACAGTTCTCTGGAGATCCCGCAGCAGAGCTCAGAAAAATATTGCTCATCGAGAGATCCCGATGACAGAAGACATTGCGCAGCTTTTTAGAAGGCTGAGCTAGTTTTTCCGCTTGAAGAAGCATTTCATAGAGATTGTTTTTTATGAAAGATTGTGATTCGCTGTCTTGGAACTGAACATGCTGCGCAGCCAGATAGATGATGGCCTTAAGAAATACATTTATTATAAGACTACATAATAATTACTCTTAATATACACTTACCTTAACTCCCGCCACGTACCATTCATTTTTGTTGTTTAGAAGAAGTTCAAAGAGTTCGTCCTTGTAGCGTTCGCCTATGGAAAAATCTTCCTCTCTTTCCCACGCTATGCTGGTCGCATGCAGCGTTGCCAGATGTCGCAAAATCAAACGATAATGGGTCAAATTCAACATTTCTTTCTCTTGCAATTGACGATAGTTAAGAGACAGATCCTCCAACACCAATAGCTCATCACGCGCCAAATAACAATCAGCAAAAAGTTTACAATTGGCTTGAATGATAGAAATGTTTTTATGATTGTTTTTATATTATAAAAATAATTTGACTTACCATATTTTTGTAATTTTGGTAATATTTTGCTATAAATGCCACACTCTTTTTTAAGCACACCTTTCCGCTCGCATTCAGCGCGATATTCCAGATTCTTTTGTGGCAATGTCTTTACGAAACTCTGAAATATTTTCGCTTTATCTGGCAACACTGGCTCACTTATTAGGCGCAGCACGTAATACTCTCCGAGAAAGCCTACATTTTTAGTCAGTTGCTCCAAAAGTATCTCTTTTATGGGCAGCTGTCTTCCATTTTGAGCTTGTAGAATTCTCCGACACTCGTCGGTGCTGATGAGTTGTAGTTCTGTCATTGCCCAAAGGTTTTCTGAGAGTTACTGACTGTGAGACAACTCTGATAAAAATTTCACAAAATGATAAGCAAACTAAACAAGTTCATACATATCAAAAGGGAGATTTAGATATCTTTCTTATTTATTTAGTATATTTTTTTTACTTAGGCGTACAGATTTTCGTGCTCCATAAGATAATCGACCAGTTCCTCAATGGGAACCATTATCTTCTCCTCATAGCCGGGCTGTAATTCCATGACCCTCAGATAAAACTCACTGCGATCACAATTGAGATAATAGTCAAACTTCTCAGGCTCCTCGGTGCGCATTCTATTTGTGATTTCGGGGAAAACCTTAGTCTGTGGTTCGGTCAAAGCCCACATTATTAAAGCAACCATACGACTGTGTCTACACTCCTCCATATAGTTATCCCTACTAATTAAACATGGCGATAGTCCAAGTCGACGGAACTCCGATTGCAGAGACAGATAATAATGTTCAATACACTGATCGTAGATTTCACGCCTTCGACTCGCCGAGGGAATTATATAGAGCAGGAAGAGAACATCCAATAGGGGAGAGCAGTACTTGGTCAATTGAAAGTCCACAATGCAACAGGAGTTTGGTAAGTTGTCCTTTGGATTGGCGTAACCAAAGAAGACATTGCGATCCCAGGTATCCCGGTGACAGAGCACATTTCTTATAGTCTTTGAAGGCTTAACGAGTTCTTCCGATTTGGTCAGCAGTTGATAAAGTTTCTCCTTGATGAATTTTTGTGCCAATTCCGTTTGATATTTAGGATGTCTTCCAGCCAAGAAAACGATGCCCTGTTTGAAGAATCTATATAAGAAAAATACCTTATAAGAAGAGAGATATCCTTAACCCACCTTTAAGCCCGTTGTAAACCATTCATTCTGCATGCTCAAAAACAACTCGATAAGCACATTTTCGTAGCGTTCTCCTATATTGAATTGCTCCTGCTGTTCCCAGGCTATACTAGCCGCATGGAGGGCAGCCAGATGTTCCAATACCAACTCGTAGTGCTTGAGAGTATAGCTCTCAGACGGCTTGAGATGCCGATAGTGCTGTGTTAGGTCCTCGAGCACCATTATATCATCTCGACCGTAGTAACATTTCGGATAAAGTTTGCGACTTGCTGATAAATTAAGTAAATTTAAATTAAAATTTCCATTTTCATACATATCTCAAGTTAAACCCACCATATCTCTGCACATTGGGCAATATATCCTTATAGATTGTTGCTTCCTTATGAAAAACTCCTTTGCGTTCGCATTCGGCTCTTTGAGGTGCATTTTTATAGGGCAAACTTTTTACAAAGTATTGCAGGTGCTCTTTTACTTTGTTCTCCGAGTGTTCCACCTGCAAATGGAGTTTGTAGTACTCGCCCATGTAGCCCATTAGATCTTTGGAGCCCGCAACAAGTTGCCAATCCAATAACACTAAATTGTCATCGTTCTCTTTTAATTGAAGTGTGCGTAATGCTATCAATCGACATTCTTCTGAGCTCAGTAATTGTTCCATGGATGCTTCCGTTTGTGTCTAATGTCAGATTTGTACTAAACAGCTCTCCGATTTTGAATGAGGGGAACGACACTGAAATTTCTTATCAGATGTCAAATGATAACCTTTCAACTTTCCAAGACACAATTCTTGCTGCTTAAGCACTGACAAAAAATAATCAAAAATTCAAAATGAATCTTGTCCAGCTGAAATATCGGAAAATACACTGTTAAAAATAAAATACAAATTCTCTTAAATTCGAATTTCTTCCAAATTATTTACTTTGTTTCTTGATAATGTAGGTCAAGTAGTAACAACAACATTTATTTAAATTCCAGACTGTCTTATACTAATTTTAGGAAATAATATAAATATTCAATCAAATCAATCACACAAAACTATCGAGGTTTGATTACAATTTATTGTTGTAATACCCTTCTTTCTGAGTGTATAGTTATAAATTACATGTATGCTCTTGAAAACATTTTGGCGATAAGATAGCCAAGTAGAAGCAATTAACAAATGCTGATAAGTCAAATATGTCATTAGGTGAACATATAGAAATATCACTTAGCTTGCTTAAAGTATGTCAACTCTAATAAATCCTCAACACAATCATACATATATCGTCTGAAATCCTCATATTGATTTAATAGACTTAGAAGACGTTCTGTGCGATTCACATCACAATAATTATGAAATGCCTCGGGTTGTTCGTCCTTGAGTTTCTTCAGATAGTTCTCGGGTAAACGTAGCAAAGTTGCACAAATACAATTGTAGATAGCTCCAAAGAGAGCTAGATCCTTCAGGGATTGCTCAAAGTCGGTACGACTGAGTTGCTCCCTCTCTGGATCAATTCCCATGGCTTTCAGTTCAGATACCAAGCTGTCATGATAATACGAGATATTTCGCTGCTGCATCTCTTTACGATCTTTGGGCTCCACATTCATATAGCTGGCCATGAGAAAATCCACAGCTGGCGGCGCATAACGACAGAGTTGGAAATCAACAAGAACACAACCCACATCCTCAGGACGATCCTTATGATAGAATACATTGGCACTCCAGGCATCGCGATGCAGAAACACATTGCGATGAACTGCAGATGCATTGATCATATAATAAACTTTATCCAGACATCGTGGCATCTCATTTTTAATGTATTCCTGAGCTGCTGCATCATCGCGAACTAGGGGATGAGTGGCAGCCACAGCCAAGACAGCCTGTCAAGGAGAGATAGAGAAAGAAAGAAAAGGAGCATTAGATAGGCTCGCAGGGAATGAACAAAAAACTCAAAGTAAATATTCTAAACAGACTTGAAAATATATAATCAAGAAATGTTCAGTTGATTTAAAAATAACTAATTACTCACTTTTACGCCAGTGATCCACCAAATGATATCTGGATCGATAGACTTTTCCTTCAGCCACTCTCTGAACTTCACTCCAATGGTCACCCGATGACTTCGCTCAAAGGCAACACTGCTAGCATGTAGAGTTGCCAGGGCCTTGAAAATGGGTCTCAGCTGTCCTTCGCTGAGGAATCGTGTCTCCGAAGGTAGCGATACATAACCCAGATCCTCAATATTCT
>JAWNMV010000890.1:18452500-18965000 GCA_035043635.1 Drosophila rellima
GGGTTAGACTTTAGAGGGGATACGGCGTAGAAGACATTGACTTTGGTAATGAAATTAAAAATAATAATTTGCCGGCTTGGGCCCTTCATGCAAGAATGCGTTGCATTGAAGGATTCACTTTTGGCGGCAAATGATTCAATGATTCATTGAATCGCAATGACGTTGAAGCTCCGGCTTCTTGTTGCTCATTCGTTAACTTTTGCAGCCGTTGCACAATTAATTAAATGCTCGCTGAAATCACAAGGTCACTGCAATAATTTATATAAATAACAAATTAACAAAAAAGACAAAATATATGTGACACATACTAAATACCAATTATGGCATAGTATAATCACTTATATTTAGTTAGGTGCCTAGAAGGTATATTATATATAATTGCATTTAATGTGTATGCCTGCATGAGCATGTGATCGATAGATCAATCGATCTATGGTTCAGGTGTACAAAGCTCAACAAAGTACTATGAGAGTCGAACGAATGGATAAAAGTAGATTTCAGCTCATCGGATATCGACTGTCCAAAGCTAACAGAAGCTGCAACAAATGAAATAAATTTCTAATAATTAATGCACATTAAAAAAAATAGTTATATGCTAGATGTAATGGCTTTTCGTTTCTGATGTATAAGTTATTAATAATACGTCTATTGTTATTTATAAGAACAAAAATCTTCGTAAATAAGTCAAGACCCAAAGAAAAAAATATAACTTGGAGCACCCACGTGGACGATATTTCAAAATTTGATATTTCGTTGTAACTTCCCTATAACTATTCAAATCATTTAATGCACTGCTCTGCGCAGGGTTATCGCCTCACCAAAAGAAATGCGTAGCACCTAAAAGTATGCTTCAGCTTTCAGATTGTTTTTCACCAAGTATGTTGCCTAAGTCTTTTGTTTATGCACAGTTTGAGAACTACAGTTTGCGCAGTACTTAAAAACAAATGTAAAATTTTAAAACAAGCTAAATAATTATTTATATTAACAAATACATCACAATAAATATACACAAAAATGTAATCTAAAATTGTTTTAAAAATTATCCGGCTTTTCTGGCATTTGCGTCAAATCTTGGATATCCGAATTGTTTTCGAGCGGAAATTTTTTTAGAACTTCTGAAAATGTCCAACGTCTGGGCAATTGTTCCACATATTTTTGCCCATACACACGCAAATGATATACCAAGAATTCATACAGATACATGCGTTCAGGTTTGGTATAATGAAAGGCTATAGAATACTTCGAGCAGCAATCGTTTCCCTGCGGATTATAAAGATTAATATGAATTAAAAATACCTTTCCAATACGTACTGTATATACTTCCGAGACACTCATCTCTCGCAGCCAATCAGGTATGCTGGTATTTCCACTGTACAAATAATTCTCAACATCTAGAGGGAAGAATTTTGGCTTGTCATCGTCCGACATGGCCCTTGTGGAGTCAATCAAATGTACGCCCACATTTTGCAAACAGATTCCCATATAAAAATCCTCAATGCCCATTTTCTTAGCTCCTGGACAGATCTTATCGGAATCGTAGGCCTGCGTCATAAAGCGGCGCAATGCCTCGCGACTTAATACGTATGAAGCACCACCAGACATGTAGCTCTAGGAGGGAATTATTCAAAATAAAGGTTTTTTAAGTTAATATTTTTTGTTTTTACTGTTAGTTAAATATTAAACGTTGTTGACCACTCCCACCGCTGACATTTGATTAAAGTAGCCAAAAATTCCACAAGATGTATACAAATAGGCACATCAAAGGCGCGAAAACATCGAATCTGTCGATGTTAGTCCAAGTTATTAGTTATGGTTGAGCATTTAGCATAATAACCCATCAAGCGAGACGATTACAACTCATCGTATGTTGTGAGTTGTGTTTTAAGCTCTTCCAAGGCCTTTCGTCGTGGGCCTTATAATGGGATAAGATGTGTCAAAAGACAAGTTTAATTGACTTGTGAACAAGGGTGGCTTTAATGTCATTTGGATTGATATTTGCAAGCTTAATTAATTCAGTTTTTGATGAATTTAAATTATCAGAAATGATAGCCAGAGTGATATTCTATTTTGAACTAAAATTTTTTTTTTTACGGCAAATCAAAAAAAAAATTATTTGGAAGTTGCTTAATGAATGCCATAAATGTATCCATAATATAGTTTTCCCAGCTGATAATTCAACATATGCTAATTGGCATGTCTAAAAAACAAAAGCGATGCGCAGCCCGCATATAAAGAAAAAACCGAAGCCATTTATAAATAGTCAGTAGTATAATCACCATAATAAATCAAAGAAATTTTAAATAGCACAAAAACTTTACGTGTGATAAACAATTTATAAAAGTTGTTAGCAAACTTAAAAGATTATTATTTTTAGTGCAATTTATATAGAGAGAAAAAAAGCAACCTTGCCACCTGCCGCGTTGTGAACTTGAATAGTTGGATACTTGTTTTATAACTTGTTGCATAAGGTATGATATGTTTATAGATATATTTACGAGGTAACAAAAGTCAACGGCGATTCAATCAACCATTTTTATTAAGCATTTAAACAGTAATATATCTTTAAATACCAAATAAAGTTAATCAGCCTTTTTTTTACATACAAGTTATTGACATTCTAATATAAAAATGTCAGTTATTGATTATGTTTATTTTTAATAAAATTCGAATATAGATAAGATTTGATAAGATTTATATTTTTATCCATACCTGCATAATACAGTATAGAACGGAGTACATATTTTAATTTTTATTAAGATCGCATCAAATGTTCTAAATTCGTTGGCGATTATTTATCATTCGGTTGTCTAAATTCGCTTTGTTCGCTTGCTGACCAACTGTGCAAAAATGGCAGCTATTGGCTAATAATTTGTATGTGGCTAGCCACAAAATGTTTGAACAATAATGTTAAAAGGTAAAACAAATAACATGAGACGCTACTTTGGGGAGCGGTCTCCCTGCACAATGTGCGTGTAAGTTTTTCTGTGTAATGGCAACAAACCTCGAAGGCCTCACGACAACTGACCATTAGCTGAAGTTTCAGACACTGTGAATCGTCAGTGATTGACTGGCAGACAAACAAAAAGACCAACTGACGGTGCCATTTGCTCTTTGGCAATTGGCAATGTTGTTGTTTCAAGTATAATAAAGAAATGACGGCAATATCTAGGTTTTTAATGATGATTTTTATAAATATCTTCTATTTAATTAGCAAGCAAATTAAAGAAGAATAGAACAATGAACCGGTTGGACTAGACAAAATATTTATAATAAAATATGCATTTCGCCTGCTCATATTCCATTTTACAATCCCGAACTGGCACTGAATTGGGAATAAATTGTTAGAGATTATTGAGAATTAATCCATCATTTTATAGGTATGGCTTGATTTGTTTTAATAGAATAAATCTTAATAATTCATTTATTTTGTTTTTCGACTATTATTTTTGCAAACTCTTAATATTTTTGAGCAAAAACCCGAATACTTAGATCACTTAACTGAAATGTTATAATTCAATTAAGTCGACAGGCGATGGGATCTTAAGTCAGTTAACAAATGTTTGTATATTTAATGGCATTTGCAATGCAAATTTAGCAGCTTATGTGTTAAAACAAGTGTGATGATCGCTTAATAAGCAGATGGGGCAAGAATTTGGAGTGGCTTACAGAATCACTTACCACATTGTAGCGGCTCATTTGATAGCCAAAGTAGAGTGGCATATTCGGATCGAAGGCACTGAGCATGTGATGCAGGTTCTCCATGATGACATAGCTAAAATTTATTATTTTAATATCTTTCTTTTACTAGTTTTTGGTAGACTTTAACTTTAGTTGAAGCTAAACAAATGAGGTAAAGAACAAGGCAGCTTTGTTAACCCTCACTCACGTGTCATCGTCGGCCTTGAGAAACCAATCGTACTCCTCTCCATAATGCCGCCACACATGTCGGAATCCCTCGCGCGTCTTATTCCACAGATCGTGATAGGTGCCCCCCTCGGCGTCTACGACTTGGACCACGCCCAGGGGCTCGTAGTTCTCGCTGCTGACAAACACCAGCTTGCTGCAGCGCCTGCCCCATGTGGCATGCACATGCTGAGCATAGAGCTCCACGTACTCCGGACAGGTCAGCACCATGCAAAGAACTCGAGCTGGCGCCAATTTCCCATCCAGCGCCGATTGCAGCCTCAGTGTTGCTGCCGAGCTGATGCCGCTGCTGCTTGTGGGCCAACAGTTGATTCCATTGCGCATATCGTAGATGTGGAGGAGCAGCATGAAAGCACACACAAATCCGGCAATGAATCCCGTTAACAGATGCAGCTGCCCGCGCAATTGCCAACCAAAGTTGGACCTCAACTTGGCTATTGCCTTCGTCTTGGCCGTTGTTGTCATAGCGACGCGACGCGACTGCTGTGTTGTGTTGTGTTGTGTTCTGGCCAACGTCGAATTTATTATTGCAGTCGCATTTTGTTTTGATGCTCAGCTTCAAGCCCAAACTCTGACAATAGTCAACGACCGGTTTCGGGCTTCTTTTGCAGGCATTGTCAGTGTGACCCAGCTCATTTGCATGATGAATTTCTCAGACTCGGCTATTTTACAGGGCTTCCTCACTTTGTACTGTTTAAAATCAGGCTATTTTAAGAGTACAATTGCGGAAAAATATTAAAATCTGAGGGCAGCGAGAATTATGGATTCTTTCTTTAATACTTGATTTATTTTGTTTGCAATACATGCAGATAATTGGATATAAAATTAATTTGCAGATTTAATATTGATAAATTTTGACGAATTAATCATCAAATGTGTATAATATTTGTAAGTCAGCTACTACGCCTACAAGTTTAGATACCACTCTATATATATATAAATTTATTTAAACCAACTTTTATGATCAACTTTGAGTAGTTATTAAATAATTTTTTTTAAATAAAATATCAAATTTTAATACATTTCACAGCATAATACATTTTCGACTTTCTTCCCACTGATTATTAAATACATTAGACTACAATTCTGACCAATAAGGAAGTCTCCAAATTAAAATCTAAAGTCATCTCTATATTACCAGAAAAAAAAACGTGGCAGCGCCAGACATCGAGCTGCAATTTCAATGGCGAATTGAAATGTTTGTTTAATTGGAAGAGATGTTATAGCCGCTGTCGCTGTTCTGCCTTCGATTGTTACTCTATTCACGGCCCAGACATCCAATTGGATCAATTGATGGAACGCTTACGCAGCAGAAAAACGAAGCTCGACACAAAATGAAGAAAACGAAAGTGTAATCTCTTCATTTGGTCAATTTTGGAAATAGCAATGGGAGCAATTGATTAAGCATGACATTGTATAACGCCAAAATATTGAGTAATGTTGGCATGGGGCTGAGGTATAAAAACATCGGGTAGTGTCAATTAAAACTGCAGTTAGCTGACAATTTGTGAGCCACAAACAAACGGAGTAAACACACATCAAATCAACATCCAACAAAAAAAAAAATGGCCTTCAAGGTGAGCTATATAAAATGTGTATGATGATGATAAATATTTAAATTGAATCCTTTGTAGTTTCTGCTGCTCGCTTTGGCATTGGTCGTTGCTGTGACTGCCGAGTACGATTACAATAGAAACACCAATAGCAACACCAATAGCAACACCAATAGCAACACCAATAGCAACAACAACAATCCGAAAGTGTCCGATATAAATTCTCTGGAGCAGCACGATTCCAGTTCCAGCGAGGAATATCGGACCAACTATGAGACGCCTCAGAACAATGCCGACAACTCAGAGGCTACACCCAAGGGCTACGATTATTCTGGACAACAATCTGACTCCGACTCCGACTCCAGCTCCAGCTCCAACTCCGACTCCGAATCCGACTCAAATGTGTTGCATGACGTGACAAGTTCCGCAGCTGCTGCCACCGCCTTGTTCCCGGTGCCGTTGCCTGTGCTCCGGGAGCAGCGTCAGCCGGAGATCTATCCGCCGGCCAGTTACAGCTTCAACTATGCCGTCAATGACGAGAACACCGGCGACATCAAGGAACACAGCGAGACCCGAGATGGCTATGTGGTGCGTGGCTCCTACAGCCTCGTCGATCCCGATGGCTTCAAGCGCATCGTGACCTACACAGCCGACAATATCCATGGCTTCAATGCAGTTGTGAACCGAGTTCCCTATGTCCTCAAGAAGTTGGCGGTTGTTACGCCCTCCGTCCGCTTGGATGAACGCTCTCCGGCAGCCCTGGTTTCTGCTGTACCATCTGCATCTGCTGCGGGCTCTGCGTCCGTGAAGAGTGGCGAGAATACGTCGTCATCCGGATCTCGCGATAGCTACGTGAGTGCAGCTCACGATCGTGACACGACTGGTGGCATATATGCCTGAGGGATGAGGGTCTGGTAATAATATACCCATTATCATATATTGTCTTTCACGTATTTTTAGTTGCATAGATTGTAATACATTAAATGAGAGAGCTTAAATGTTCATTCAATTGTTTTTAATGACCTTTAATACAACTGTTTTTTTAAAGCTTTATTGCTGATTTTAGAAAAGCATAACATACTTTTGGCCGAACAGGTTAATAATAATTAAAGCCAACTTCAAAAGCTATTAAAAGCTGAATGAAGATCAGTTGAAATTCCGTTAAACTTTATATAGGTTTTTATTTAAAAAAAATCTCAAAAATCGACTGCCCTAAATCTATTCAAATTGTAACAAAATATTTAACTATTGGTTTGTTTTAAATATCATTCAATATTCTATTTTTGTTTTGACCGTAGATTCCATCATATCGCTTCTTCCTTTCTCGCCTTTAAGTTTCAACTTATATGCCAGCGTCTTAAGACTTTTAAGCATAGTAGGAATATGGTCACCCTCGATATAAAGAGGGGAATAAAGAGAGAGCGCATGCGCTGTGAGTGGTAACAGCAATACAACCGGCGAAATTCGCGCCATTCACAAGAAATAAAAACAACAACATTGTTACTAGTTCAAGTTCACCACAACAACAGCAGCGTAATTCACAGAGAGTAATTCACATGGTGCTAACAGAGCATTCCACAATAAAATAAACTACTTTCAGAGCTCTGCTAAACTGCTAACAGCTTGGGTTAAGCGTGTGTCGAGTCGACACTGTCGACTTCGCTGCGACCGCTACGTCGCTGTTTCTATTAAGGTAGCGTTACCTACTGCAGTCACTGTACTGTCGCTGTTAATGTCGCGTCGCTGTCGCTGTTAACGTGGCAGCAGATGCAGTGTCGCCGTCGCTGTTACATTGCTGCAACTGTCGCTGCCAACGTTGCTGTCGCTGTTAAAGTTGCTTCCTGAAGTTTAAGTTTTTGAGTACAATTTATGAAACTTGGTATGAACTTAGGCATATGTATGTGGAAATATATTTATTTTTATTTATACAAATATTTAATTGGATTAACCATTAATTTAGGCAAGTGACTGAATGGGTCCGTAAGACCTTGGTAATGTAGCTATGAAATAATTTGTTATGCTTGGCAAAGATATTTTCAGCTAAAAGTTTGAATGCACGTCCAGTCGTACACATTCTCATACTGAGCATTTGTGTGTGTGTGTGACTCCTTTATGCATCGTTGCCAACGCGAGAATCGCAATTTGCCAAGGCGTTCATTAGACTTTCAACTTTTGTTTTGATGCCGCCCAAGCGTCGAAGCCAATGAACAAATAACATGCACAAAATGCAGACAGCTGTTTTCTTTTCAAAGAAGAAGGTAAAACAACAGGCCGGGATGGAGAAAAGCCAAACGAAAGCCAGAATAAAAGCAAACTTGCCACATGCCACCATTAAGATGAGGATGAGGACAACGTAGCGCCTTCAAATATGCAAAGCTTAAGAGAAACCCACACATCGCTTGATGAATTGAGAATATAACTTAGCTCTGCTACAACTTTCCCAGACTTTTCCTCAGGGTTCAATACAACAATATAAACTTTGGACTTGATATAATTGCTGTGCTCTGTTCAGGGTCAGTCCGATTTTCCCCTCCCGATTATCCCGATTCATTAGTCCACTGCCCCAACCCATTTTCTACAGGGCTTAGCACGTGCCAAAGTTTTCCCCACAGAATTGTGCTTGTTATACGAATATGGTTCCTTGAATTCCTTGATAATCATAATCAAGATTTCTCATTATTGGTAATTAATTGAATTCTGTTCGTTGGACCTGTTGGATTATTCTTGGAATTATGCAGGTGAAATATTAACTGAGAGTTATTCTTGAATTCAACAATAGTTTACGTCAAAATAACTGGCGTCCTATCTTTAGATAATAACATTGAATTACTTAATCAGAGTTCATTTTCTTACAATTAATTAATTAATCCACATTGTTTATTTTCTATCTTTAATTCATTTATAAATTTAAATGCTCAGAATAAGATTTTTACTTAACGTTTTAAATAAATGAGGATTAGTAGTATTACATTTCGGTCACCATCTGAATAGAGCAACAACAACAAAAGCGCAGCAGGTGTTAATAGGGCACGCCACAACAAACACACTTTTATCAGAGCCTTTTTTAAGCTCGCTAACTGCAGCGCTTTTAACAATTAACAGCGAGCGTAAAATTCTCTAGGAAAGCGACCGACATTCGCTGTCGCTGTTAAAGTCGCTGCTGCCGTCGCTATCGCTGTTAAAGTCGCTGCTGCCGTCGCTATCGCTGTTAAAGTCGCTGCTGCCGTCGCTGCCGCTGTTAAAGTCGATGCTGCCGTCGCTGCCGCCGACACAGTCGCTGCTGCCGTCGCTTCCGCTGTTATACTCGCTGCTGCTGCCGCTGTTACTGGTACTGTTATTCACGCTGCTGCCATCGCTGTTGCTGTTATTTTTTATGCCGCTGCAGCGCTGCTGGGGTTACTGCCGCTGTTATTGCCTCTGCTACATTCTCTGTTATTGACGCTGCTGCCGACGCTGTTGCAGGTCGTCGATGTTGCTGAGGCTGGTCGTGCCGCTGCTACTCTAGCAGTTGCTGCCCTCTGCCGCTGATAACAGACCACTGTCCCGTTAGGTTGTCGTGGACACGCAATAAATTAGCACGCAACAATCTTACCGCTGCTTTTACAACACTTATAAAAATTTGCGTACATAAATTAGGGAAAATTCCTTGTTTTTTAATTTATTGATTCTATTAATTAATACGGAGTTGTGCTTTTAATTTGTCGTACAGAAATCAATAAAAAAAATACATTATTTAATTTGTTTATGCATTAAATTTATATAAGTCTGCATGCTGTAGGCTGTTATAAAATAGTAAAAAATCCCAAAAATAGCTGGAACTTTGGCAGCATTAATGTTTTGGTAATTGTAGACTTAATGTTTTCCTTTCAAACTTGGGATTTACGACCAAATTCCTGGTTAGCTACGAGTTGTGCTTCACGACCTAACGGTGTCATAAAGTAAAACAGTTTCCGCAGACTGGATTTAACTTTAATTTCAGTGTTGGCCTTATTCAACCCCTTGGCCAGTTTGTTATTTGGAATGTTGTAGCTAACTCATATATGCAAAACTTAACAATCTGATTAACATACTCGTACATATATTTGCATTGTTATTTTGGGACTGAGCAGAAAGGTCCTTACTCCTTTCATCCTTTGTCGATTTAAAACATGCAGACCGTTCTGCTTACCTGAACATTAATCCACTTCAAATTCTCAGGCGTTATCGCCACATTAAATCATCTCAGCAGTTGGTGACTTTTGACCCATTGTTGGTCGCTATTCAATATCAAAAAGCTGCTCACCCAACTATCTGCTCGTTTAGTTCAAAGGTCATCAATTTATCATAAATGTTGTGGTTCATCTTCTTGTCTGTTTATATAATGACCCAAATAAACATTCGTTTTGATGTTGATGTTGATGTTGATGTTATTGCCATTGATATTATTATTTCTCGTTTTCTATGTTTAGGTTAGCTGAATTCCTGCCACGACTTTTGATTTTATCGTAGCTAATTTAATTTTAATTTAATAAGAATATTGAAACTTTTCTTAATGCCATTGCTAAACTACATAACTTGATTTAAGTATGCAATTATAAATTGATTTACATTCATTTTGGCCCTTACAATTAACTTATCCCACTGTCATTACGATTATATCCTTCGATGTTTATTTCCGCCGATTCTTCGATTACGTGCTGAACTTACAAATTGATATTTTATTGACTTCTTTTCTTAGCAATTTACTTTACCTTTCTAGCTGATTTGATGGCTAACAAAGTTGCAACGGAGTGTGTGTTTAGTATGAGTGTGTGTGTGTGTGTGTGTGTGTGTGTGTGTGTGTGTGTTTGTGTGTGTGTTTAGTGTTCGCAATCCATTGCGTGCGGCATTTAAGAAATTGACCCACATGACGTATACGCAATGCAATAAAATTGCCAATTATTTTCACATTTATTATATAAGCAATAATTAATGCGATGTCGCTGCCTGTTTGTCTCAGCAGTTGACCTTCAACTTCAAGCTGTCAACGTGTTGTGAACTATGAACTTGAACTATTAACTTGGCCAACATTCTGATTTTCCGTCTGCTTCTTCTCCACTTCCTGCAGCAGAGTCATGCAATTCTGCGGACAACTTGGCAAACTGCAGTTTGCGCTGTGCATTTCATTAAGACTTTCTTTTTATGGCGCAATTTTAAACTCATTTGCACGACTGTCAGTCGGGGACTTCTAGTCCTAATTAGGCCAAGTTGTTGTTGGTTGTTGTGCCTGCAGCAAGCAGATAACTGAAATGAGGCATAGAAAAAAACAACAAGTTAATTTAGGAAAAGAAGTGAAGAAAACAAAACGAATTCGCATTGCAAGCTACATCCCTTACAGTGAAGGGGGTTGGGGTTGGTGGCGTTGGGGCGGATATGACAAATCAGTTAAGCTATAAACCACAACAAAACGTCAGAACAATTTCCGGCTGTCCCAAAGTCGGCAACATTATAACTGAAATTGCCTCTATGCCAACTGTGAGCCACCCAAACTTGACTTTAAGACAAAAGTTTGCCTTGCGATGTCACAAACCGCAAATAATTTGTGTGAACTAAATAAAATAATTCTAAAAAAAACTTACAATTTTTGTTAATAATAATTCATTTTAAAACTTATTTTCGATCTACACAAAAAACTTATGAAATAATAATTCAATTTTAATTTGTAATAAAAATTTAAAAATTTTAATAATTTTATAATATAAATTAAAAGTAAAAATTTAACGCACATATAATTAGGGAAAAAATAACATGTTTTAGTTTTAATTTAATAATATTTATATTTCTATAAATATTTTCGTTAGACCAAAGTCAAACTATATTTTTCAACTTGTTGATCAAAATCAACAAAGATAAAATTAATGGCAATACAAAACGATTTAAGAGTTTTGGTGCAAATATCCATTGGTAAGATTTTAATTTCGTGTTTTCAATTCCAATTCATTTGCCGAACCGAAGAGTTTTCCCACAACAATTGACAGAACAGTCCCCACAATTGACAGGAGTTCAATTTCGGATAAAATGTTTGTTTTTTGTTATAAAAGCCAAAGCCCAAAACAAAACTATTTTGTTAAAGTCGTCGGTTCGTTTGTTAGTTGCAACTTGCCACAACCCACAGCAATTCAGTGAATCCCAATGTGTTTGTTCAAGTGGGCAAGCAATTGAATGACGATTCAACTCACCTGGTCTACAACTAAGGGGGTTACCCGGATTTGAGGCAGTTTTGAAAGCAGATGGCAAAGGATTGTTGGCAACGTTTCCCATCGACATTAATTGAATATTTACATGTTCAGAATTGGTATTCTCATGGCTTTCATTGAAAGCATTTGAAAAATGTGTGTGTAAGTAGCTTAAGTAAAGAATGTTCGAGAATGCAGTCAAAAGTCTAGTAGGAGTGGCTGAGAGGATTCGACTATGATATACTCTTAAGGTATATTTAAGAAGACCATAAATAAATTCTTACAACTCTCAAAGATGCACACAGAGACACGTTTACATATTTTCACACAGCCTTTAAACTCTGTCAAATCCCAACTTTTCATTTAAGCGCATAAGCACACAAAAGAAGCAAAGTTTTTAAATAAAATAAATACCCAAATTCTCAGAAAAAACACACACACACACACACACATATACACACCCACAAATTACTTTTAAATAAAATGCTTCATTTGCTAAATTAAAAATTCATTTCGGGCCACATGCAGTGAAAGAAACGGATAGAATGCGAGTAGTGAAGAGCAAAAGACAAGAAAACAAATAGAAAGAGATGCAAAAAGGACTGAAAAGCCTGCCGTCATCTGTCAAAATAAATAAAAATTAAATAAGCCAATGAGCGAATAAAAACACAATAGATATTCAAGCCACAATTTGAATATCCTTTAAAATAAAACAGTTTAAGAAACAGATCAAATAAATTGTTGAACCTAAAATAATTGAGAACAAATTCTGAATACTTTTCAAATTACAAATTCAATAAATGTAAGTACAAATAAAAATAGTCTGAAAACTCACACAATAATTGAATACCATTTAGTTGGTTTATAATGAGAAAATAAATTAAAATTTTTATAATTAAATGGTTTTCTTAACAGTTTATTTAATTTATAGATTAATTAAATGCTTTAAAATTATCAATATTAAATTTGCATTATATAAATGCTAAAACATGTTCTGGGTGTTACCAAGCGAACGACAAAGTTGTCCTCTCCTTAAGGCCAAAAAAATGAAAAGTGCACAGCTGTTGGTCGTGTGTGTGTGTGTGTGTGTGTGTGTGTAGGTGTAGGTGTTTCGCGGTGAGTGTGAGTTGCACTTATGCCATTGCTCGAGGCAGCACAAACACCAGTCAACGACGTTGGCAACCGGAAACGGAAACTCGCGCGCAGACACAACCACACACACACACACACACACACACACAGACAGTCACCCACACACAAGTACACAACGCCCAAAAAAAAAGGAAGAAAAAAATGGTAGTCTCGTAAATTTTTTAAGCAAACTTGACGTTGGCAAACAGCAAAGATGGTCAAAGGATTGGGTTTGAGTTGAGGTGTGCCTCGGTTTGAAGGAGCTCAGTTTGCAGCTGCAGTGAACAGGACAGGTGCATAAGGACAGGTGCACAGGTTACACACGCTACTTAAAGCTGACCTCCAGCACTTTCAAAAGCTATCTTCACATGCATGAACTACTTAAGTGTATTCTCACCCAGTGCGATGGATCCTTCTGTACAAACGAAAAATGAGTTTTTTTAACCTTTGAGCTATCAGCAACACCATCTTAACTTCGTTAGCTTTTATTGTTTCACCTATTCCTTACTTTTGGCCATTAAACTTGGACGGGAAAACTTGGAAACTGCTTTGAAAAGCCCCTGACAGTCTGAAGGCTTTTTAATTAGGTTTTCTCTGAAGTGAGTGTAATTAGAGCAATGAAAATAGACAGGAAAATATATGACTTTATTATTTCCTTTCGGTAAGCAATTTTAATTTATAAATTCCCAGTAAAAATTGCACATGTGAAAGCGGGGTACTAATTGGTAAAAGATCAAAATAAAAGTTTATCTTATTATATTGTAGATAACAGATTATACTTAAACAAAGTGAAAGAGTTTTTCTAGCACATATTTTTAGAGGAAATCAATTACATTATAAGGAAAATTACGAATAAGTGAATGCAATTACATTATTATTGAATGCAACAGTCGCAATTGCAATTCCTGGAACTGCTTTGACTTCTGTATTTCTATGAAGACTGTTTTAATTAATGAACTGAAGCACTTCGACCTCAGTTCCTACATATAAGCGAACAGAGACAGACATTCACTTAGATTTCTAGTTAAAATAACTATATAGTAATTAAAGTGCGTTGGAATCATGATGAGAAACAAAACCACGTGAGTTTGAATGCCAGAAGCAAATTTCAACATAACAAACATGATTTTCTGATAGAGAGAAGGAAATTTATTGAATTAAATTTTATTATTATTAAATTTAAATATTTAAAAAATATTTACGAGTACGAATAATGCAATGTTATTGTGACAAGCTAGCGAGCCCAATAAATATATAAGTCGAAGTCTCTATAATTCGAACATTTTCTTTGGATTATGGTGATTCGATTTACAAAGATTGTATATGAGCGTCAAATCATTGATAAGAAAGCGAAAAAAATAACGAAGATCTAGACAATGAAAGACGTAATGCATTATACATTTTAAATAATTTAAACTTTAAAGGCATGGCGATAAATGTCAGCGAGCTGGTCTAAAATAGAGAAAACAACATTTAGGCGATTATTGTGTAATGACACTGGCTGCATTTGCGTTCAATTTTGTTTGCGCTTAGACAAACTCAAACTTTGCATTTAAAGTGAGTGCTAAATTTCTATAATTTTATTTTTTTAGTGCTTGTAATTTTTTGTGAATATTCATACAATCACGAACAAAATTATACAAAATGTTTTTCTATTATTGGTTCATGAAATTTCCCAGTATAATTCTAATCCGTCAGCTAATCCAGCTATTGCAATAAAATATTTAGATAATTACAAAAATTCGCAAATCTTACAGTTTTGCATGAAAACTATTAACAATATACCGTTAAGAACTATCGATAATATAATCGATAATTGCATAATTGGTTGCGTTGAGATTATTATGAAAAGTTTGTTGTGGAAGCTTGCAACGATTATTGACTCTTAGGTGTCATCTCTAGTTTTCGGCACTATGGTCACACTGGTCGCAAGTTAAATATTGAGCAAAGCGCGCACGTCGAAAACGAAACTCGCAAGTCTGTCAACGATCGGCAAAGCGTGAAGTTGGCTCAAGTCTCTCGGCTTAAGTTGTTGATTCTCTTCAACATAACATTCAACCTGCACACACCGTCGCGAGTTCGAAATTTTTTATAGCATTTGCTTTTTGTATTCTATACGCGACAGTAAACGTGAAGCAAATAATCAAACAAGCAGAGATACACGCAAAACAAACGTCCCATAATTGTTCGCCCTCGCGGAGGAAACGTCGCGACGCCGACAGAAGCAGCGACAGCGACAGCGGCAGAGGCAGCGTCAGCGGCAGAAGCTTCGCTTAAAAGCAAAATATACCGGCAAACTTAAAATTTATCAATTGCAAATCGAATCAAGCTCAAAAAAAGAAAATAAAAACAAAGTGTGTGAGGGCAACAGGGGATACGTATATATATATATATAAATATGTACATATATATAGCCTGCTTGAAGGTCAACCACATCTTACAAGTTTCGTCTTTGCCTTTAACGCTGTGTCAGTGCACAAGAATGTGTTAATTTGGTATTTCAACAACAAGAAACAACAACAACGCCTGACGACATAAGCATTAAATTTGCATAAAAAAGTAAATAAAAACCCGGCTTACTACACCAACAACAACAACAACAACAACCATAAGATGAGCATCTTTGGGCCAACATCGCAACGCAAGGGAGCCAACAACTCGGAGATGCTGCTGATGCTGTTGCTGGGTCTGATCTGTGGCACTTGCTTGTCGCAGTTGTTGCAACGTGCGCGCTGGCAATTCTACGATGATGTCACCTCTCAGCTGGAGACCAGCTCAACCTCCTCCTCCTCCTCCCTCTCCAACTCGTCGTTGACCGACAACGCGACACGCATACTCTGTCTGGTTGTGGCAAGTCCGCTGCACTCGCATGCCACACACATCGCACGCACTTGGGGCAGGCGGTGCCACAAGTTGCTCTTCATGGGCAGCCAGTCGGGCAGCGGGAAGTTAACCATCAGGGAGAGACACACCAATTCTTGGGCCAAGACGCGATATCAACTGCAGCATGTCTATCAGCATTTTTACGAAGATTACGATTGGTTTCTAAAGGTTCCAGTTGACACGTGAGTCCCATTCGAATTGCACACTTTTCGAAAATAATAAATCTATTACTTGATGACAGCTATGTGATAATGGAGAATCTCCAGCACTTGCTGCAAAACTACTCGCCAGAGACACCGATTTACTTTGGCAGCACTGATTGGCAGCAGATCAAGCAGGTGAGTTCATTTCATATGAATGGGATTAAAAAAACTCTTTAATTTATAAAATTACTAAATAAACTAGTATAAGTTGGACATGCGCTTGTGCTCAGTGGCGTTTTCAAACCCATCTGTCTATCTATAATACTGTCGAATTTAAATATAAATAATTAAACCAAAATAATAATTATAAAATAATTTTAAATAAAAGTTATGAAATAATATGAACAGTTTAAACATTATATTACTAATAATACAAATACGAAATATTGAAAATTTAATTTAATTAGATACTAAAAATAGATAAATATAAATAGCTTAAATGAAATTCGTCAGCTGATAACCAAACCAAATCTTTCGAAAATTTCCAGGGCTACGTCTCTGGAGCAGCTGGTTATGTTTTCAGCAAGGCGGCGCTGCATCGTTTTGTGACTTTGGGACATGGCAATGGCCACCTGTGCAGCACCCGCAACTATGGAGTTGAACATGTGGAGATTGCCCGATGTTTTCGAAATGCTGGCGTAGTAGCTGGAAACTCCCACGATGAGGAGGGACTTTCGCGTTTCCTACCAATTGCACCATATGCACAACAGGCTTTAGGCAATGTAAGACAACTTCATACATCACTATCTCACAATTCTAATATATCTTTTTTTTGCAGAAATCTCATGACCTTTTTTCGAATTCAGCAATATCATTTCATTACAGCAATGTTAGAGACTTCTATATGCTTGATTTTGTCATCTACAGACTGCATCCATTTGGCCTAAGAAAAATGCATAAAACTCCACAAAAGTGGCCAACTGCTTCGTTGGATCGCAATCAAGCTAAATAAAGTATTTGGAGAGAACAATGTATATAAAACGGATTCAGATGGACTGCTAAAAACAATGCCAAAGACAGAAACTACTTAATATGTTTAGTTATATTTTGGTCGAATTCTATGAGAAATGCTACAGATGCTGTCTAGCTATTGTTACAAGTATGATTTGAGTTAATTTCTTTATATGAAGAGATAACTTCTATTATAAATAATGTGGAAGTAACTTCTTTTATTAATAAGCAATATAAATATACGTATATCATTAACGTCAAATACAGCTGGATATTTTGATAGTTTTATGAACCAAGATTCTCGTTGCCAGACGGATTTCCGGCAAGAGGTTCATGGCCCTTGATAATGCCATATGGATGCATATTATATAGAAGGAAGTCGAATAAATACATTTGATAATATAACACATAGTGAATTGTTATGGCATAGGTAGAACAACACTCCAGACCCTGTATGGAGAATAATTGTTAGCAGTTAGAAAAATCTAAGCTAGATGCCATATCTACCTCCTTAAGCTTATAGTGCATATAATGATATAACCAAAAATCCTTAGGTAAACGACCGGGAATGAGAACGTGTTCCAATGAGAGGGGCAAGAACCGATGTCGCCCCTTGGTGTCTCTGGAATCCGTGGGAGTTACTCCACAAAAATTCAGGCAAACACCCATTTCAAAGTCCTCAGTGCCGGATTGTTTTCGATTGCAGCCATTGGAGTGGAGTCCGTGCTCGATTACACGACGCAGGGCCTCCCGACTGAGCACATACCCGGCACCGCCGGACATGTAGCTCTCATTCTCATTGGGGACAAAGTGACAGCCGAAGTAGACGGACTCGTCGGTGTGATGGGAATGCAGCATGTATCGCATATTGTCTATTATGGCATAGGTATCATCGTCCGCCTTGAAGAACCAATCCGCCTCGTGGCGATGATGCCTGTAAACGTGTCTGAAGGCCGCCTTTGTTTTGCCCCAAAGTAGGCCATAGCCCTCGCTGACATTCAGGGCTACCGTGTGCACTCCCCGCACACCTGTCTGGTTCCGGCTGCTGAACACGATCAGCTTGTTGCAACGACCTCCCCAGGTCTGACGAATGGATCTTGCCACCTTCTCGTACATGTGGGGATAGGTCATCACCATGCAGAGAATGCGAATCTCTTTGTACAGATGTTTGGCTATCGTGTCATCCGCAGGCAGGGCTGCAACTGGCACTGCTGAATTGTGTGACAGCCCTGGCATTCCACTTGTATATCCATAGGGGCGCAGGTGGTACAGTAGATACTCCAGCACATGCAACTGATTGGCGGTGGTGTAGGGGAACGCAATTGGAAAAGCTAACGAATTGTTGAAGCCCTGCAAGAAAAAAAGGGATAGATTTTTAATCAAAAACTAGTCGAGCGAGCCAGACTATGAGAGACCCAGTGCTTTTTTTTTTAATCTTGAAATACTTTAAATAAAGAAAGCCTTAAATCAATTTATAAAAAGTATTCTACAATTTTATATAAAGTATATAATATAAGTATGTATAAGTATTACAGTTTTCCATAAAACTTGTTCTTAGAGTTTATCATCCAAACGTCTATAGTATATATCATATGTTTAGCTACCAAAATTGCGATTGTAATTAAAAATTTCTTATATAAACTTGCTCTGCTTAGGATATACAGTATACTAGTGTATCTCATATAGAATGCTAGATTTATATTGATATATATGCCTTCTTCAATATTATACAACTTGACTCACCTGATCAGAATACACCGCCCGATGAATGTAGGGCCAATTCCAAAACTCTGAGCGCAGATCAAAGGGCAACATCTCTCCTGGAATCTGGAATGGAAACAATAGCTCACTTGGTCCCTCTTTCATTTCTGCCAGACAGACTTGCCAGTCTCTGGAGAAACAATTGCGTGCGAGCAGCTGCTGCAATGCACCACGGCTTAAGATGTAATCCGTGGAATCTGTCTGACTCACATGGGCATAGGGATAGAAGGCATGGAATGCTCTAAGGTATACCTCATCGCTTGGCGCATATCTGGCCAGGTGGAAGCGCAGATTTTCCATGATCACATAGCTGTCCACATGGACGTGTAGCAGCCAGTCCAAGTCCAAGTAGAACCTCTCGTATATGCTTTGATAGAGCTCTCGAGTTGTGTGTCTTCCCTTGCTCATGTGCATCCGATTGCATCGAGCTCCCCACGTGCTGAGGATGTGCTTCGCCTTGAGACGCTCCTGACTGTTCGACAATTGGAGCAGGCAGTGAACTCGCACTTTTCCATACAGTTGCTGGGCAATGACAGCGTTATCCAATGTTTCATTTCGGGCTCCCACTTCGTATTCAGCTACTCTTTCTCTGTAAGGCGGCTGCAGATACATTATGAAGTCCCATCCAACTCGGCTTAGTGCAAATAGATACATTTCCAGCATAAAAGACCAAACAACACAAGCGAGTATCAGTCCAAAAAATGTTGGCCCGATCAACCGATGCAAAAACATTTCAAAAGGTTATTTAAATTGTGATTTATGTGCACAACTGTCAGAGCATAGCAAACGGCGTTGCCAGACTCGGTGAAACTAAACACAATTTCACTTAAAGTTTTTTTAGACTCTCCAAAATTTAGAGCTCTTCCATTGGTATTTTGTGCTCTAATAAAAAGCTGATTTCTTATATTGCATAAGTTTTATACATTTTACGATTATTTTTAATAAATCGGTAAGTGATAATAATATAAAAAGTCTTTTAAATAAATAAATAACAAGAGATCATAGATGATTTATTTAATATAATTAAACTAATTCGATTGCCACAAAAGAAGGGACTTGTTGGAATAATAAATTTACTTCATGACGATTCAACCGTATTTAAGGGACAAAGTTTTATTTACTCTTATGTATATTTACTAATATTAACTAAATATGAAGTATTCAGGTGATTAATTAGCTTTTTTAGCACCAAAAAATAAAATTGTAATTATTTTTTTCTTATGTCACTCAATTAATCGATTCGTTTTGATTCTCTGCCTTGTTGAATAAATCTAAATCGTGGATACGAGTTGCGACTTCCTTCGATTTAATTTCCGTGGAATCAGGATCCGATATAGCTGCAATATCTGTAGTCGTCCTATTTAATCTATCCTCATCATATGCAGTCTCCGGTTTGTAACGATCTCTACCACGTTAGCAAATTTACTAAGTTGTGAGAAATGTATTAGTCTGATAAATTTGTAAGTTCCCAGCAGTAATTGTCTCTAATGGCAGTTGTGCAAACAGAAGAACTTTATTTTTGGTACGACGAACTTACGCCTTTTGTCTTAATTTGTTGTTTATTATATTTTTATGGTTATAAGCTTATTTATGTAGAGCATTGTGCATGATACTATAAGCACTTTCATGCCGTCTAAAGGGTATCAACTTAGAGAATTGCCACCTATGTGCACGTTTTTTTATTTAACTATTATATTAATTAAAAAAGTCTAAATCCAAGAATTAAATATTGACGAAGATATACAAAAACGGTCAGAGGTTCAAACGAACAATCGTTGTTGGTTTTAGATAATCTTCTAATTGAAAGTGCATTATGGTTTTATTTTTGATATAAGCTAAATATGAAATAAATTGTCAAATGAAATAATGAAAATGAAATTAATCTTTACTGATGTCATAGTAGTCTTCGATTTCCCTTGCTTCTCTGCTAAGTTGCTCTAGAAGTTTTGCTACAAGCTGCGATTGGTCTTGTTGCTTTTTCTTCGCATTTGAAATTGCTTTTTCCTTTCCTGAATCGACTTCCTTCGAGCTAACTTCTCTAGAATCGGGCTCTGATATTCTTGCTACATCTGTAGTTGTCTTATTGAATCTATCCTCATCATCTACGGAGTCTTCATTGCTGTTGGCGGGCTCTTCTATTGGCGGTGGTAAGAATTCTCCAACTTTCAGTTTAGCTGGCAGCCGATGAGGCTCTCTCACTATTCCGTAGGGCTTCAAGTGATAGATCAAATAATCCATCACATACATCATACCCGGTGCGACATAGTGAAAAGATATGGCATTGTCCGAACAGCAATCGAGACCCTAAGAATTGATTGCAGTCATTAGATGAAATAAATAGTACATATATAATCATATATAACTCCTTTATTAGTATACTCACATCATCTGTGTTGTAGAATATATATTTCCAATACCAGAAAGTCTTATCCTTACTGGGTATTAAATGTTGCTCCGGTACAAATGGAAACATGCGACCACGCCCATTCCAATCCCTCGTATCGCCCGCAGTTACATTGAGATTCTCCATGCACTTTCCAATTTCAATGTCCTCATTGACAACGGTTCCCGGCAGACACATTTTAGGATTGGGAATGCCCTCAACCACAAATCTTCGTACTGCCTCTCGACTGAGAACATATCCCGACCCACCCGACATGTAACCCTGCTTAACGAAGGGCTTGAACTTGAAGCCGAAGTGAACTGGAGTCTCTGGATTATAGGGATACAGCATATAGCGCAGATTCTCGATCACAGCATAGGTATCATCGTCAGCTTTGTAGAACCAATCCGCATCGTTGTAGTGATGTTTGTAAACATACTTGAAGGCCTCTTTAACCTTTCGCCACAGATTCGGTCGACCTTCTTCCACATCCAACTTGACCGTGGGCAGTTCATCGTCCTCTGCGGAACTCATGAACAGGAGAATGTTACATCGCTTTCCCCAAGTGCGTTTCACATGGCGAGCTTTCTTCTTGTGGTTCGTAGGATTGGTCATAACCCAGCAGAGGATGCGGACTTCCTTTTTTAGTTGATCGGCAACAGATGAGTTGTCGAAAGGATGCTCGTGGATAATATTGGAATGACTGGGTATTCTGACATCGATGGCATAGTTGTGGTTGTGAGAATCTCTGTCAACTTGAAGGCTGAATGATCTGATGCTCTCATAAATAGTTAAGTAGGAAATTAGCTGTGCAACACAAAACCCTATAATAAGGCCAGTCATAAGCGTGAAGAATGTGCGTTTTCTAGACTGATTCGCTGGAAAATTCCCGTTTATAATTGAAAATTATTGATATCAATGGGAGTCCTTCAGGCTTACCTTGGGACTTTAGGTAGGGTATAACCATTTTACAGCCGTTTCTTGAATTTTGGTTCAATTTTGACACGTATTTGATCACAGTTTTCGGTAATAATCTTAAGAATATTTAGAAAAATTTGTTTTTGGTCTTAAGACATTATATGATAAATTCAAGACATGCAGAGAAACTTACAAATATTTTTAAAATAGAGCTATGTTCACTAAACTTAATTAGATGCCACATAAACATTCACTATCAAATAATTATTGTATTTTTTTTTTAATAATGTGAAAAGAATTTGAATTCGAAAGTGATACGAACAGTACCAAGTTACTTAATAAACTAAACTCTAAAAATTGGTACGACATCAGCTATAAATGGGTTAGCAAACATTTTTTGTCTCAGACAACAGTTGTACAAACAGAAAAACTTTGTTATGAGTCTATTATTTATAAAATGAAGCCAACTATAGTGTCAACAGTTGTCCGTCTTTGTCTCTGCCAAATTTTCTCTCTTTCTTCGATGTCACTATGCTCTGTATAGTTTTCGTTTCTTCAGTTCTATACGAAGTCTTGATTTTTATCATAAAATGGATAATTCAGTTTAGCTGGCAGCCGATGTGGCTTTCTCTTTATCCCGTAAGGCTTCAAGTGATAGATCAGATAATCCATAACATACATCACCCCCGGTGCGACATAGTGAAAAGATATGGCATTGTCCGAACAGCAATCGAGGCCTTGAAAGCGGAATTAAAGTTTCAAATATCACACAGAAACCTCTAGATTTTTTGGGTATTAAATGTTTTTCCGGTACAAAGGAAAACATGCGACCACGTCGATTGTAATCTCGGGAATCGCCTGCTGCAACATTGAGATTCTTCATGCATATACCCATTTCAATTTTCTCAGTGACAGCCATTCCAGGTAGGCACAGCTTAGGATTCGGAACGCCCTTTACCACAAATCGCAGCACTGCCTGCCTACTGGGAACGTAACCAGCTCCTACGGACATATAACCCTGCCTAACAAAGGGCTTGAACTTGAAGCCGAAATAAACTGGAGTCTCTGTATTATAAGCATACAGTATATGGCGAAGATTCTCGATCACAGCATACGTATCGTAATCTGCTTTGAAGAACGAATCTGCATCGTTGAAGATTGAATCGAACATGAACAGAAGAATATTGGGAACGTGGGCACCTTGGCAGCGAAAGAATTGTGTTTGCTATTCATATAAAATTCAAAGGATCTTATGTTTTCAGATATGGTTTTATAGGAAGATGAAGAGGTCATGCGTTTCTTGGAATTTCCTGCTGAAATATTTCTTTGAAAACTATAAGACTTAAATTTACTATTAAGTGATATTTACCTTGAACAGTCATGTTTGTTATGCTTAATACACTTTTCTAAACCAAAAGTGCCACAATCTCCGAGTTTCCTTCTACTTGTTTTAAATGAATTCGTGTTTCAGAGCGAACTCTACCACGTTAGCAAATTTACTAAGCGTTACAAATTGCATTCATCCGAGCTATAAGGCTTCCAGTCGACTATATTACATTTATGGCAGTTGTGCAAACATGAAAACATTACGACGTTTGTAATGCATATTTATTAGCTCAATACCCAACGATGACTGATCTATTTGATAGCCCATATTTGATTATGGTTAGAAACTAGATAATAGAATATTTTGTTCTTATTTCCATAATTTATTATTATTTCCTGATAATGTAAATTTTATATAAGAGTTAATAATAATTTTCGAATGACAGCTATACTAGAGTTAAGTTTATAACATGTTTGAAGTCCTGTTTCTTAAGACTAATATCTTCCTTGGGTATCGGTGCATTATTTGGTTCCGTGTCATCCTTGGGAATTATTTGAGAGTGTTGATTACCTGCTGTAAAGGTGTCAAAAGCATCAATGCGAAGCGGCGTAGAATAAAGTTTAATCAGGCAACAGGTTACAAACAATCCTACGACAAAGGTGAAGAGCTTACGATGTGCTGGTTTTTTTTTTAAGAATTAATGAGAGTTAAATATATTACTTACATAAAAATTATATTCTCAAATTACCTTCTCTTACTAAAGGTCGTTGCAGCATTATTTATATTTAAATATAACACTGCTCAGTTTAAGAACGTCTTAAATGCAAGATACATACTACAGAAATTTGTGAATTTAATTTCACTGCGTGAATGAAAAAGACAAGTGTTTAAGGGAATTCCAGTAATTTAACTTTTTTTTGGCAGCTCCGGCAATGCGAGTGTACATATTTTGCTTGTTTCTCCTATATAACTTATATAGTATTTATTTAAATGCGGAGAGAAATAGCTTTGGCACATTTATATTACGAACTAAACACGCACATGTCATGCAATTGACTGAGGTCTGAAATTATGATATGCCGTCTAAGAAAACAAGCAGAATTGCACCTGTTCCAATTGTTTGAAACAACTGATTAAATAGAGAGTGAAGATAGCTTCAGAAAAAACAGATATTTTTGAATACTGAAAATATCAACTACTTATGATGAGACATAATTTTGTGACATTATAATTGTATTAACATGTTTACTTTTTGAGAATTACGGCTAGAGTGTTCAAACCATTAGAAACCTTCTTTCATGGCAAAAATAAAAAAAAAATTATATAATAATTTAATTTAAATACTTGGAGACTTCGACTTAAAAAAAAGCACATTTAATTTTCAGCATTTCACAAAATTTGTAAGGAAAGCATCACTACTTATAACATAACTGTCCGATCAGCTCGATATATACCTATGGAAAGGTATAGTTCAAACTAACAAAAGTGCATACTAAGATAATTGAAAGCTTACCTGGTTCCTGAGATAAGCAGGTGTAAATGGGAGGGGCGATTGCAGCAAATGGGGCCATTGGTGCATTTTTTTAATTTTCTACGATTCTTATTAAAAAAAAGTGTGGAATGACACCTCAATCATAAAAATCTGTTGTGGCCTCAGGTGATATATCAAATAGTCCAGCACATACATTTGATTGGGCGAGACATAATGGAAGGATATGGCATTATCCGAGCAGCAGTCCAGACCCTGTAAAAAAGATCTCACATCAGTTGGTTTTCATTTTGAGAAATAAGACTAACAAATCTCACCTCGTCCGTCTTATAGTAGATATATTGCCAGTACCAAAACTTCTTGTCCGTGTGGGAAGGTATTAAATGATGCTCCGGGACAAAGGGGAAGAAGCGACCACGGCCATTGGCATCCTTCGAATCACCCGCCACCACCTTAACGTTCTCCAAGCACTTTCCTATTTCAATATCCTCATACTCAGAGTCTTGACTCTTGCACAGTTTTGGATTGGGCAAAGCCTCTACAACAAATCGACGCACTGAAATTGTGTTTTTTTTTTCATTAAGCTAGCTGTTAAATAAATTTTAATAATTCTTACCAATAAAGTACACTGAACTACAAAGCAATAAAACTGAACGCGCAGGGAACATAGGAATTATTTTAATTCTGATAAGCCTTCAACATTTATTTAACGCTCTTTTTATACAAATAATTGTTTTCTGAACCTATCACGAATTCAACTTTGAAGCCATTTGAACAGTATTTCGACCAACGATTCCAAGCAGTTCACATTTCAAAGCAGTGTACTGCTTACCCTACGATTCAAAGCTGTCAACTGCTTCGTGTGCGGTGCACGCTTAAAATTTATAAAGCAGTAGAGCTCGTTTTTGCTCATTTGCTTTACGTACCTCATTTCAACTTTAATTGCTAAGAATATAATTTCGAATTGCATATAAACGAATTAAAACGTTTGTAATACAATATTTTTTATTCAATATTTACGATTATTAGCAGATGTTAATACATGTTTATTTAGCAAAGACAATGGACATACATTTGTGTATAAGTATTAAAGCTTATAGAAATATTTATGTCATTATATTAACTATTCATTTGATTGCTAACTAATTGGGCCAGAATACGTGTTTGTTATTTATCTGCAGTTGCTTAAGATCTATATTTGTGCCACACTATGTAGTATTATGAGTACCTAATTAGATGATTAGTATAAATAGTCAAATACTTAAAGATGCTTATTTATTTAAATATATACGAATAATGAATGCTATTTGCGCAGACTTTATTACAAACTAAAGTAACAGCTCTCATGTTTTATAGTTTTGGTATTTGTACAGAAGTTGAACTCAAGTTGAAACAAATCCTCCGTGAATTGAACTAACACTTGAGACGACGATAAATGGAAATGGCAAGTATGCTAAATTAAATAAGATCTATTCCAGTGGGTATTTACAGAAGATCTATGTACTATATACAAGTATTTATGGCCTACAATCACTGAGTGTCCTTCTTCGTTTGGGCAGTGCTTGACTCCAGTGGTTCCTTGGGCGCCGGCATCAATTCACCGACAGCCAACTTATTTGGAAGGACATCTGGCGAGTTGACGATGCCATATGGCCTCAGGTGATATATCAAATAGTCCAGCACATACATTTGATTGGGCGAGACATAATGGAAGGATATGGCATTATCCGAGCAGCAGTCCAGACCCTGTAAGAAAGATCTCACATCAGTTGGTTTTCATTTTGAGAAATAAGACTAACAAATCTCACCTCGTCCGTCTTATAGTAGATATATTGCCAGTACCAAAACTTCTTGTCCGTGTGGGAAGGTATTAAATGATGCTCCGGGACAAAGGGGAAGAACCGACCACGGCCATTGGCATCCCTCGAATCGCCGGCCACCACCTTAACATTCTCCAAGCACTTGCCCATCTCGACATCCTCAGCACCGGAGTTGTCAGTCTTGCACAGTTTTGGATTGGGCAGAGCCTCTACCACAAATCGACGCACTGCCTCCCGACTGAGCACATAACCAGCTCCTCCAGACATGTATCCTTGCTTCACATAAGGCTTAAACTTGCAGCCAAAGTAGACGGGCGTCTCGGGATTGTAGGGATATAGCATATAGCGCATGTTCTCAACCACCGTGTAGGTGTCATCGTCTGCCTTGAGGAACCAGTCCGCATCATTGATGTGGTGCTCGTAGATGTACTTGTAAGCCTCCTTCGTCTTGCCCCACAGATTGTTGCGTCCCTCACCAATGGGTAACGCTATGGCATCGAGTTCCTCATCCTTGGCCGAGCTCATGAAGATGAGTTTATTGCAACGCTTTCCCCAGGTGCGTTTCACGTGTCGCGCCTTCTTCTGGTGGTTGGTGGGATTTGTCATGATCCAGCAGAGAATTCGCACCTCATTGTACAGCTTCTCGGCAATGCTGCTGTTCTCGTGCACATGCTCGTGGGCGCCCACATCCTGCTCTGGACCCGCCAGCTCAATCATGTCGTGGCTGTGATGGGCATCGTTGACATCGCCATGGCGATGGCCCTCGTAGGGCATAAATTCGGCACGTTCTGGCGTGGAAGAGTAGACAAAAAGCTCTGCCAGGCAGAAGCCAACAACGAGTCCAACGATCAGAGAGACGAGGGAACGTTTGTTGGAACGTCCTAAAAACAAAAATATTAGAAAATTAATTATTCGAGTTTGCTAAGTAATTAATCTATAAATTCACCTTCGTTGAGTAATGATCGTCCTAACAGACTATTGGCAGTCATTTGGCTGTAGTTGTGCTACGTTCTAGCTGGCTATGGATATGGGATATGGGAACTTGTAGGGTTAAGGGCCAAGGCAACTGCTAATCTTTGGCCTCTTTGGTTGCGTTACGTAGGTGGATCTCCAATTTCATGAACACTTTACATTTTCTGCAAAAAAGAATAAAAGTACACACAAATGATATATAGTAAATTGCAATGTTAGTTCTTCGAAATTATTTATCTCTCATATTCCACACGCACAGTGAAGACAGTCTACAGTCTTCCAGTCAGTGTGTCTTCTGCTTCTCGCGTCTGTTTTTCAATTACAAGTGCCATGCAATCTGAGAATTGTGCACAGCGACGATGCCCGGCCGAACTGTTTTAATATTATGTGAAAACGTGACAATTGAACCATTTGGATGATGTTGATAAGTCCCACAAAAAGATACAGATGCAACGTATCTTATTTGCTAAACAATTTCATTATTCTCGTTTGCCATTTTGATGCATTCTGTTAAGCATTGCTGCTGATATCAATTAATTATCTCTTTCTCCCTTGTTGTACAGGGCACGTGTGTGTTTTACGATTTGTTTACCTCTTGTTCTACTGGGTCAGTAATGCCCTTTATTATTTCTATTTTCAACGTCTGATTTTTGTTCATTAAAGTGACTTGAAACTATCTCACGACTAGAACCGACTATTCACAATTCACGATCTGTCATTTTAGCACAGCGAGTAAATCACGTTTGGGTCATAACCACATCCAACAAATATTTATCTTTTGGCCAAGTCTTAATGGCGTTTTTAAATAGTGTGAACATTATTGGGTCCATTCTTCGCATTATTTCTCTGCGAATAACTTAAAAAATCTGCAAGTTCTTATAGCTAGGAATCAAAGTTCATAAAGTAAATAATTATTATATTTTACGATTCTCTTTAATTTTTTTATCACTAGACCTTGGCAGACTTAAGCATTTTTCAAGAATCCAATAATCTCATATGGCAACAAATTGGAAATTCTTATCAATTCTTTACTCAAACAAATTAAATCTATATTAATTTGTTGAGGTAGCTCTAAAGTAATTAGAGTTATCTGTAAATGTATTACTTTTATTTTAGAATATTATAAATATATACCAAATAACAAATCTTAGGCACTATATAAATCGAGGCAGCACAACATTTGAATGTTCGATTTGTTTAAAAATCTCTTTATTTGTTTATAAACTTGCATTTATAGACTGCATTTGACTGAGCTTATGAGTTTCGTTTACATTTGTTGAAAAACTTAATGGCAAATCAATAATCCAGCAAACAGATGTTTGGTAGATGCCTTTATTGATTACTGCCAGATTGTACTTGTGTTTTTTGTTTTCTATTTTTATTATTTTTAATGTTTTATTAATATTAGTTTACCATTTTTTAATTAGCTTGTTAGGCAATGGTCTAGCACGATTCGCTCTCGAGTGACAACTGAAAACATTATGCACATAAGCCGGGGTTCTTAAAGCAAACGTCGAGTACACTGCAATAAACTTTGCAGTTGTTGCTTTTCGATGTTGTCACAGTCTCAAGACGTACCCAAAAATAAATGGAAATGGAAATGGAAATGGCATATCAGTACAACAGAATGAAAGAAATACACTTCGATTTGATATATGGTTATGGCTTCTATTGTTACTTCGAGTCGTTTATCTTGTATGCAATTAACTAATTGATCTGAGAAATGTGCAGTGAAATCACTCATGACTCACAGAGAGAGGCCGCTTATCAGCTAATTTATATTATTGCTTATCAGTTTGCGTTTTTCAAGTCATTATCAAAGTGGCACTGAAAAGCAATGGCGAAACATTTGAGGGGCTTGAAATACGATAATGACCTAATGTTGGGAGTTATTTTACTGTAGGTACTGTCGACTGTTAGTTCAATACATAAAATAAACAATAGTAAATAATAGATTTCAAAATTAATAATCTATTTATTGATAACAAAAATTAAAATGAAATACTATTCGATAATTTCAATAAACTTTTTTTGATTGTTGGCCAAAAGAATTTTTTTTTTCATTTGAATGCAAACTGCTTCAAGTGAAAGAAACAAGATAGTAACATTAGTTTGTTAAATAGATCGTATATCACAACGGAGTACACAACGGGACATCATAATAGAGCAGGACAACATGAGATTGTCAACCTGAGTGCATTCATATGTTACATACACTCTCAGACAGAATAGAGTAGCCCTGAATTTCAAATGAGGACTACTATCAATATGTTTTTCATAAATTTAAGCAAGATAAAAGATACAAACTTTGTTTCGTGTTCGGGCTGGGTCGGCCATCATTAAGTAATCAGGTTAAGTAATTTAAGAACATTTTTAGGAGTGCTTTTCCTATCACACCATGAATTTAAAAACTTTATAGTACTGCAGAGCATAAACTAATAAAATATATTTTAAATTCGTAATTATAAAATAACTATAATGGATTGTATAAAATATATTACATTTACCAATATATTAAAACTAGCAATTTATTACTGTTATTCTATTTTCAGAAATATTAACTATGAAAGAAATCGATGGTATTTTGATTTTTTTTTAATTTCCCTAGCTCATAACTCAGTGTTTAATTTTAAATTATAGAAACCATTATCGGCGGTTAAAAGTTTAGTAACAAAATGATGACGGAGTCTCAAGTCTATAGCCACCATTATTAGATCAACAGACAATTTAAATGATAAATGTCATTAACGTCATAAAAAAAAACAGATAATACTCGTGCTTAGGTAGAATTTTTATTAGATTTTTATTGAGAAATTAAATGTTTATAACAGCATATAATTTTGAGAGTAAGGAATAGATTACACAGTTCTTGTAATTAAAAAGTTATCAGATACAGATATGTTGGTATCTATGCCGAAGACAACAGTTGGGACACCTTTTAATCAAGAATTGGTGCAATCAAGTGTCACATTAATAAAACTCATAATCGAGTGGTGTCTTTTTCTTAGTTGATATCTGCGTGCGCTACTCTGTGGATCGATGTTAAGGAGTTCGAGTGTTTTCCAGTGCGTAGTGCCAATGAATCCTTGAAAGGATGCTTAAAACCCAACAAAAAGTGTGAAATGTGTTAAACAACTGTGTGATAAATAAAGAAAATCATTTGTTCGAATATATTCCAAAGAAATCTCGACAAATGCGGTCACATCGATTACTCACGAGCAACCTGAGTGAAGGTACTCAATGGAAAAAACACCCGATATTTATTTTTATGGCCGGTGTAATCGTCGGCTGTTGCCTCATAAAAATATTCAACACTCCCCTAACTATCGATGGCTTCGATGCCTACATTTATAATAGAAAATTGATCAGTCAACATTCCCAAAGCTCTTCAGATCATAATGATGAATCGGGTCCTGAGCTCGATGTGGCTAGTCACGATCATCCATACGACAACTCATCTGTTGCCGATCAGTTAAAGAAAGATGTCCGCCTTCTCTGCTGGGTTATGACCAATCCTACGAATCACAAGAAGAAAGCTCGCCATGTGAAACGCACTTGGGGAAAGCGATGTAACATTCTCCTGTTCATGAGTTCCGCAGAGGACGATGAACTGCCCACGGTCAAGTTGGATGTGGAAGAAGGTCGACCGAATCTGTGGCGAAAGGTTAAAGAGGCCTTCAAGTATGTTTACAAACATCACTACAACGATGCGGATTGGTTCTACAAAGCTGACGATGATACCTATGCTGTGATCGAGAATCTGCGCTATATGCTGTATCCCTATAATCCAGAGACTCCAGTTCACTTCGGCTTCAAGTTCAAGCCCTTCGTTAAGCAGGGTTACATGTCGGGTGGGTCGGGATATGTTCTCAGTCGAGAGGCAGTACGAAGATTTGTGGTTGAGGGCATTCCCAATCCTAAAATGTGTCTGCCGGGAACCGTTGTCAATGAGGACATTGAAATTGGAAAGTGCATGGAGAATCTCAATGTAACTGCAGGCGATACGAGGGATTGGAATGGGCGTGGTCGCATGTTTCCATTTGTACCGGAGCACCATTTAATACCCAGTAAGGATAAGAAATTCTGGTATTGGAGCTACATGTTCTATAAGACTGATGATGTGAGATTGAAATGAGATACTATTTGAGTTTAGGATTATAATCTTTGCTTGTGGTTTCAGGGACTCGACTGCTGTTCGGACAATGCCATATCCTTTCACTATGTCTCACCCAATGAGATGTATGTGATGGATTATCTGATCTATCACTTAAAGCCCTATGGCATTGTGAGGCAGCCTCAGCGACTACCTGACAAACTCAGCGTGGGTGAATTCCTGCCGCCGCCAGAGGAAGTAACTGCTGATAGCAATGAGGATTCCGTAGATGATGAGGACAGATTGAATGCGAAAACAACCGATGCAAATACAAAAGCTCTGGCTGATAAAGATAATAATAATGCTGGGGAAGTAGTGTGACGGACCGAATCTAACTGCAAAGTCAAACGAGTTCAATTGCATTGTGTTGGCGAACTGATTGTCCCCGTTATTGTGGACCGAGTAAAATTGACGGGCTCACATCAGTATGTTAATGTGTTGGCAATTTAAATTGCAATAGTAATTGCAAATTAATTAAATTTAGGCATGAAATAGTCCGACCTCAACTCAAGTAATCGCATACTTGCAGTTTGCCCGGGCTCGAAATGCGTGTCACGGCAATTATTTTGCCGGAACGGTTTTTGCATGGGCAAAACATTGCAATTAAACGTAAATTACATAAATTGCTTATCACTGAATCACTTTGCATTTAAATACGTACCCACATATTACATGCATAGGCATTTTACTTATTCAGTCCAAAGTAAAACGAAACTCGAGAAAGACAATGTTGCACACGAGCAATATAAATCCAAAATGTTGATCTATATTTAGCCAAAAATCTGTTACGAGCTAAAATTAAATTTAATATCTGCAGTTTTCTTATAATATAGGAGAAAATTGCCATTTTTAGTTGGCGCAATTAACTTAATTTTAAACTTGAGAAGTATAAAAATATATACGAAATTTCAATAGTTTAATGCTTAAAGTAATAACTACTTATAAATGTTAAACTTGATGACTTTTCAATTATCTAATTTTTAATAAATACTCTTTAAAGTATTAATTTTGTAATGCAAAGTAATGAAATGATTATCGCACAGATCTATCGAGATACGCCCCCGACGTCCCCGGGTCAGAGTACCGTGACAGTTCATTCACAGTATAGCGTTGAAACATAGGGAACTGACAACAAACCAATTGTTCAATTGTTTTGTATTTGGATCGTCGGTTAACCAATCAAATTGGCCACGCTTTACGATTCTCTCTGAAAAGAATTTAATTAAATTGTTATATGTGCGTGTGTGTGAGCTTTGTTTTATTTCCTTCACTTTCAATTGCCAGATAAAAGAAAAAAGTATATAGAAATATTTTTCGCTTATACAAATTCTTCGCTATCACGCAACAGAGGAACTGACCATGGGAATTGTTATCAAAAGTTCCATTTCAATTTGTGTTTTTTTCCTAGACATCCGTCATTTGAGTTTGCAATTTCAAGTATTACGACGTGTCTCATTTCGTTAAATGTTTATAACAATTTCAAGCTAATGTCAATATGCCAGTTGACAGTTACTATCGAGATAGCTGAGAACAAGTTCTTTGGAACAAGGTTACGTTTTATTGAAGAGCAGTAATTGTGATAAAATAAAGTAAAGGGTATAACGGATAAGGTACACTCGTAGAGAGAGTCTGATTAATAAAAATACCAAACGAATGAAATAAAAAACATAGAATATACAATTTTTAAAAACCTTTTATCAAACTTCTATATGGGTTCGTGATAAGGTACCAGCACTGGCCCTTGTTTGTGTTTTCAATTTTATTCTGTTCCAACAACAATCAATCAAATAATAAGCTTTATTCACAAAAAAACGCATATATTTGTTGGTTTGTTTTGTTTAATTCGCAGAAAGAATAGCAATCTTATCGAAATTCTCAAACATATGTACATAGTTATTTAACTGTAATTTTTAGTAGATTTGTAGGCTCTCATACCAACTCGAATATAGCGGGAGCTTTACTTGTGAACTAATATTTCTTGAATTATGACTAAGACTCTAGTAAATATGCAAGCCAGTATTGTTTTCCAGGTATAGGTAACAGATCGATTGAAGCAAATAGAGAGAAAAAGGCGAATTATTGTTGTTTATTATTAGGGCAAAGGTTCTTCTTAATTTAAAAATGATTATCTATTAAATACTTGGTCGATTATCTCAAGTTTCGATTTTATGTAAAAGCTATGACATATTTTTCTTTGTTCTGTAAAACTTTCGTGAATTTGATAATATCAGCTGCAGACTGAGTAATATGTTAATAAAATGACGACGAAGTTACCGGACTGGAAGTACACAGCTTCTTAAAGGTACTCACAACACAATTAATCATTGCTAAGTTCACTTGGACATTTAATTTTTTTTTTTTTTTGTTGAATCCATACAATACAGAAATAGTAACATAACAACACAAGTATAGTTAATAATACAAGGACCAAACCTCAAGCTAGGCGCATGAGGACTTGCAGTGGACATTGAATATTGGTAAACATCTATTCAATTCTCTATATACTCTTATCGTCTCTGTTAAAGGTCTTATGGGAAACTCCTTAATACCTGCACTTATAGATATCTTTCTTGAATCTTAATTGAGTTTCACAAGTATTTATACGGTGAACTTGTAAAAAATCAAATAGTTTACGAAATCCAATAAATGGAAAATTAAATGAAATATAACAGAATTACTGGCAAAATAAAAGTCACATTGTTAATATATTCCAAAGGGACTTGTTAAACAACAAATTAATCCATCAGCACCCGCATTGAGTAATCTTAAAAAATAAAGCGTTTAAAAATTCGAAAGCAATTGCGAGTAAACCAGCATTTATAGACTCAGTCTTATACTATTAGTCATTTTCTTGTAAAAAAAAAAAACCCTGCAAATCAAATAAGTCACAATTTGTGTATGTACAATATTATTTAAGTAATGCAATTAAATCATCTGGCAACAGAAGGAGTTCAAAGAACCCATGAGTATTATAAGATAAACAGGGAATATCATATAATAATTACTTAATAGCTCAGAAGTTGGGACAATAACAAGAACTGGATGATAATCTTGGTGTTAATGTACTGACTCAATAGGCCTCTTGACTCTTAATGTTTATATAATAAATACGTGATTGTCTGACGACTCAAAAGAGTTAAGCCAATGATTAATCCAGAAATTAATTGCATTAGTTGCAGCAAACAGATTGAGACTCCTTATCAGTGCAACAATTGTTGACTCCGGGGCCAAAGACCCAAAGTAATGCAATCTAAGTAAATACATAATCAACATACATATAGTATACATATAAAAATAAATAAAAACAACACAATTTGTGAATGGATGCGAGCGGAGTAGACTGGAGTAAAGAGACAGAGAGAGAGAGAGAGAGAGAGAGAGAGAGAGAGTGAGAGAGAGAGAGCAGACAAGAGGCTTTACATGGCGTGAAGTGTGTGTGCAACTGAGGCGCGATCATATTATATTTAAGGAAACTTAAAATGGAACCACAAATAAATTAAAGAAATACAACGAGGCGACGGCAACTCACCCCTGGAGTGAAGAAAGAGCGTGTCGAGAGTGGAGAGTCTCCGAGTATAATGCGACATATAGTAACGGAAATGGCAACTACCGAACGAGTGGCTGGCTGTCGGGCGAGTGAGAGAGACAGCAAACAGGCAAAAGGGCAGCTGTCGATGCAGCGTATTATAAATAAAACAACAACTAATGGCAACCCAGTACAACGAAGTGTCAACACGCTACGCTGCTTAGTCGGCATTATGAAACATGTGCAAAATTCCAAATATTTTAATTTTTAATTTTAAAATAATTAAAAGCAGTTCAGTAAAATTGGTTTATCAAGAGTAAACATTTATTAAGAAACTACCTTGGCGAATAAAAGATAATTGTATTAATAATTTAAATAATTATAATAATTAGGCAAATTTAAAGAATACCAACTTTATTAAATTGCTTCACTAACTTTAAACAATAACATCAAAACATGATGTAAGTTAAGTAATATTCAATACAGATCCTAAGTCCTGTAGAGAGAATTTCAACTGCCCGCATAAGAAGGTGGAAACAACCACAACTAGAGAGGACAATAAGAGAATTTCGAATTGCAACATTGCGCGCATTCTTTAGTTTCACATTTCGCCTGTTTCTTCTTGTATTTTGAGTATTATTATTTTGTTTTTGTTTCTGGTGGCTTATAACTTTTTTGAAGTGGTCGTTTATTGTTGTTCGGCTTACGCATGTCGTTTACTTTTACTGCACTCTCAACTGGGCTCTGATATGTCTGTATTTTTTTAACGACACTGACTGCACTTTATATTTAATTTTTTGATTTCGGTTTTGACATACTAAGCGAATAGGTCGTGGACTCAGCAAATTTACGCTGACAGAGATGTTTAACATATTTATTTTTTTATTTTTTGTTTTTGTTCTTTAATTTTGATTCATTTTTGGTATATTACAGCACTAAGCTACTTACAATTGATTTTTAGCACAATTATTCGCATTTTGTCTTTGTTTCTGTGACTCAAGCAGGACGCTCCCTGGGGCAGCGCTGCTCTTCTTTCTTTTTTTTGTGTGGATTTGCTGCGCACTCACGTTTTAGTGGCGATTGAATTGAACGTTTTGTCATTCATGCGATTTATTTTATTGCTGTATTTGTAGAGGCCCACAACTACATTGCCACCAGCAACAACGACAATAATAATAATTAATTAAACAAAAACTTTATATTTTCCGACTCTCCGTTCTCCGTTACAACGACGCGAACGAACGCTCGAGCGTACGATGTGACAACAAAACGGCAACTGTGGACAGCAAGCGAAAATTTCAGCTCATGTAAAGAGAGGGAGAGAGCGTTAATTGCAGAACACACATGTGTGCTGAGAACGTCGAGCGGCATTGAGCGGCGTCCAAAGAGCGACGCATGCGTTGTCCCAGTTTCATACTTATGCATATGCAAAAGAGAGCTACTCTTTAATGAGAGGAGACCGAATTGTCAACGAACAAAAGCCGGCATGCAACCGGCCACTGAGAGTGCTCTGATACAGCAACCTAATAAACTGGACGAGCTGATAAATATGATTAAATGCACTTGATAAGAGCTAGAAAGAGAGAGCATTTTCATTTTTCATTAAACAATTATCGCAATACTCTGTGCTGTTTGACGCTAGAGTATAATTTTTCAAGCTACCCCTTGAATGGCCAGGTGCCTATGACAGCTGCCGGCTGAGATCTAAGAGTACAGGGCAGTACAAATAGTGAGAGAGCGATTTTGAATTAAACAGCTGTTTCGTATTCAAAGTCTAAAGGTTTGCGTTAAGGGTGAGAAACGCTCTCTTTGTTTTAAAAGATTATTCAAATGTTATTATTTTTTTTAACAAACGAGCATATACGGAAACTTAATACTCTTATATAAAAGAGATACATTCAACTTATGGTTATTTTTTTAATAAATATATATTTTCAAGGTTGCCTTCAAAATAATACACTTAACTTGTCTGTAAAATTTATCCATCACAAGAAAATTGTTTATCAAAATGTAAACAAATTAGATAAATACCTTTGTAATGTTTTGTGCAAAGTGATAAGAAACTACTCTATTTGTTCATTACTATTTATCACTAAAAACTGTTTCCTATTGGGTTTCAATTGTAGCAGAGTTCTCAACCGCAGTGCCATAGCAAGCAGCTTTCGATGTTCACGTCAAACGATCACTGCAAAGTGTATCTAAATGATTGCTAAGGAGATAACAGTTTTAATTTTTTTTTTTTTTTATTAAATACGCTTTATTTATTATTAAATTTACTACAAATAATTATTATTTATATAAGGCACTTGTGTACGTTGCTTAGACATATATACATATATATTTATTTTCGTATATGTATAGTATCAATTGATTCATTCCTCAATCATAAGTACAAAGATCTATACAGAATGAATTCATTTATTTCTGATGACAATGTAGTCGGTGTTCTTATTTACTTACTATACGAGTGTCAGGTGGATACACTCACACACGGTTTGGCTAATATTTACATTATTCTCTTTGAATTGTTTGAAAACTAGAATACAAAGTCACGCCGCATAGAAAATAGACTGTGTGTAAATTAATTTAAAATAACTTAAATAAACATACGTATTATGCATGAGCAACAACAATTTCTGCGCATTATAATTTTCAGTCGAACCTTAAAAAAATGTCGAATGCTTGAGGAATTTTTTCAAAATTATCGAAAGGTATTTGATAGAAATCGAAAAATATGTATAGTATATATTGTTGTTAAATCTTCTTTCGTAAACAAATGTAATTTGATTTTCTTATGATATTATACTTAGTTATTTGTACATAGCATTATGTATGGATATAGCTTATCGGGTATATATAACCTAAATGCATGAGTCCTTGGGTAAATGTTCGCTTACAAAATTATACCTAAGTTACGAGTTCTTAATGAATATTCAGTGATGTGTTTGGTTCAGACTGTGGTACATTTGACAGATGATAGACAGGATTGGATCTTATGATAATGTTAGGGAATTTGGGCCATTGGATTATTCATGCTCACGTTTATCACTCAGTTATCTCAAAAGAAGAGTATCACAAGATTCCAAGAGTAAACGAATTTTAAAGGAAAGAACAACACAATATGAGCACCAGCACGGTTATCGGAAATAGTGCATAGATTTCGCTACGTGGATGGCATGTCGATATGAGATTTGTAATATCATCCTCCTCATGCTCAATGCCATCACGTGTGGGAACCTCGACGACGACTATCTCATCCGAGAGGAAGCCAATGTTGAAAGTGCACTCGGTGCTGTTCAGACATCCTTGCGATTCACTCAGGTTGGAGTATTGAAAAGTCGGCTTATATATGTCGAATACAGCGTGTATGTCGTTGCGCACCAGATCGTTGTCGCTATAGAAGATATAGTAGTAATACCCATCCTCGGTGATATTCTGTAGAACCTTATCGTGTTTGCCATTCTCCAGATAATGGGTATTCAGGCACGCCGGCTTCGGTTGAAATCCCTCGCCCAGGAGCATGGTATTATTGAAACAGACGTAGAGACCCGTCTCAAAGCTCGATACGGAATGGGACTCATCCGTTTCCGTAAAGTTAACCGCGTTGCCGCCGTGACTGTACCTTCGGTCGTAGACATTCTCGCGCTTCCTTCGCTCCATTCGCTTGTAGAGTTGCTCGTAGAGTTGCCTCTTCTGTTCCTCATGCGCCAATGCACCGTGCCGCCTCTGACGGAGGGAACTCGCAGTCGTTCCATTCACTCCCTTGTCCGATAATTCCCTTTCTTCCGTTGACCTGTGGTAATGCAACGGGGATCCCTTTTTGAGTTTTTTTCTTTGAGGTTTTATGGGCGAGCGGGTTGTCGAGGTCACATTCGCTGAAGCATGATCCTCGCTGAGATCCTCGCCGCCATGATTCTCGTGCTCCAGCAAACCATCGGCTGGCTGCTTCTCCTCCGTTATCTCGATCACATCCTCAAAGAATACCTTGACCTGCTCATGACCCTGTGCGTAATTTGCACCCAGCTTTTTCTGGTTGTGATTCGTTAGCCCGCAAAGCTCGAGCTCACGATTTCCCTTGACTACCATTATGCGAGATCCATTGTAGCGGGAACAGAACTTAAGCGACACCGTTGCACCCTTCAGCAAGAAGAAGCCCCAATACTCAAGCGTATCATCCGGCAGAGTCATCGATTTCTTCAGCCTAATGTGCTTCCGACTTGTGGAGATCTCCGGCTTATTCTGCAACTGAAACGCATTGAAATGACTGCTCATTCGGAGAGTGTGCTTCGAGCAGAATATCGATGAGATGCCGTCCCGTATCTCAATGATATCCGACTCGGCAACCGGATAGATCACATCCGCAAAGATCGTCTTTCGCAAGTAGAGAGGCATTATGATCAGAGTTGCCGGTAGAATCACGATCATTATGCAAAAGACGAGCACACGCTTTATGCCGTGCATTTTGCGGCTCTCTGAAATGAGAAGAATTCAAGATAAAAGATAAGTTTGTGATAAGAGCAGACAGTTCGTAGAACTACAAGTTTATAAATTCATTTGACTAGGGGGATTTGCTTGTATTTATCAGTTGAAACAATTAGGAATGATTTAAAGTAAATCATATTTTTGTATTCATATCTAATATAATAATTTTACACTTCAAAATTTAATATATGCAATTATGACTTTTTTAAATTTACTTGCTGAAATCTAATAAATTTCCTATACAGTTCGTAAAGTCTACTTATTTTTTTCGAACCTTCAAAATGATATTCCGTAATTTGTAGCATTTTGAAGCGCTTCCTGGTTGCAGAGATCCTTTAAATATGAAATTATTCTATAAACACCGAGCTGTGCGTTGTTGCTCTTAGCCCGGCTTTTTAGCTACTGTCTTGATAGTGCGATTATCAAATTAGACTGCTGCCGTTGTCGGCAGTTTTCCATTATTTTTTATCGCAAGAGAGTTTATAAGTTATAAGGGGGCTAAGAGCTGTGAGCATTGCTCCCAAATTTGTGACTGTAAAGGTCTATCAACAATTCACAACAATCGCATCAGCAAATACCGCTCAAATATATAACCAAGCTATTTACGAGATTCATTCTGAACCACACAGAATGAATGCTAATTGACAAAATCTATTTAATTAGCGTCCAGTGCTCATCCCTCTAGTCAAGAGTCTCTCAATTGCTAGTTCTCAGATTAACTAATTGAGTAAATTGCTTATTAATTGTTGGACATTTGTTACTATTTTTCAAAATCTCCTGATAATTAATCAAAGTTGTTGAAAGTGAAAACTATTTACAGAAAGATTCATAGAGCGCAACTAATGGATAATGGATTAAAATCCGAAAATGTTACTATTTTTCAAATGTTACAGTATGTTAAGCATTTTAATTACTTATTTGTACAAGATTATTATTAAATGCAACTAAAATTTCTGAGCTTCGATTCTGATTTTAATTTGTAGTATACTTTTAGGTGGCAAGAGTATCTCAATCTATTTTTTATGATACGTGCTATTGATTCCACAATAATAATAGCAAAATATTAATCTGTACTCTTCATCGATTTGTTATACTATTTTTATCTCTAAAAGTCATTCAAGTCGAGCCTAGTTACGATTATATATGAATATACTCAATCAGTCGAAGTCTGAAAATGTCAGACTAACATTAATTTTCTTCTTATCAATGTATTACGACTCGTTTGTTATCATTTCAAGTGCCATAAAAAAATGTTGCTTTGACGAGGTGAAAAGAGTGATCGTTTAATTATATAGAACAATATATTTATGTCACGTTTTTGTCGAGTGAATAATTCGGGAACTTGGCTCGCGGAGTAGATAGTGAAATAGATAAGGAAAAAACGTGTTGATATTTTAAAATTTACGTTTATTTGTTTTAATATTTCATTGTAGGAATATTAAACATTAAAAAGCTGAGTAAACAAGCAGAAGGAAATCCACAATGAATACTGATTATAAGGTACATTTATTCAGTAGACATCTATTTCAGAAATTGACACAAGCAAATCGATCAATGTTCGCTAAGATTTCTATCATTTCTTTTCCATTTTAAAATGATGCATTTTCCACATTTTCAGACAGGTCTTAATATAGATTTTGTTAATTGTTTATAAATTGTCAACAATCAGAAATAATAAACAACTTGAATAAGTGACAGTTGGACAGTTTAAAATAGATAAGGACTTCCAGACTCTATCGACGAGTACTTGATAATGTTGGTCAGGGCTAAGCAACAATTAATAATTAACAACACTCAACAATGAGTTATGGAACTTGCAAAGAGAGAAACAAATATTAAGAGAAGTTCTTTAACATATTGAACAATTGCCTTTTGTAGTTCCCACTGTTATGCCAAAGTTGACTTAGCTGTTTAGTACATCTGTGTCAATTGACATACTGCCCCATCAGATATATACTTTCAGGTAAAAGGTCATAGCTCAAAGTTTACAGCAAATTTGTTACGACACTTTTCAAATACCAAAACAAATACTTGTATTTATTCATGGATAATATTTAATATTCTAGCCCATTTACCGGTTATGGTTTAAGAATTTATGACAAGTTGGCATTGAAACTATTGGCCATAGTTTGTTATGGTTATTGAATTTACAAACAAATGGTATGCAAATAAAATACGAAGTCTAGACTGGTTGTTTGCTACAGAATTCTTTATTGAAAAGCCGAATTGAGCTAAAAATAATGTAACTTTGAATGAAATTTCAATAGTTCTATATCATTTTGAGCTAACATGGCAACACACAAAATTATGAAACCCAATGTAAACGCAATTGCAAGTTTTATAAAACTGTTTATCCATTGGCCTGAGTTTATCAAAGTCGAAGCACAATTTTTATCTTTATTATACTAAAAACGAGTGGTGCGAATACAGAAGAGTTAACTATCCACACAATACTATACTTTTTATGGGCATTTAGTACTGATCAAGGTATTTTTATGAAAAAATTGCTTAATTTAACTTCAAACTTTGTGACAGAAAAGGTTTAATATAGTTTTGTTGAATCTATCGGTCGAAAAAATAAGAGCCAAAAGTAATTGGAATTAATATTTCGCTTGGTAAGAGTACTTAAAATTCGATGAGCTACAACATATAACTGCTATTTAAACTATGTATATATTTATAAGTCTGACATTATTTGATATATAAAACTATATATATTATCTGCTTTTAATTGAAGAATATTTTGGCTGTCCTCTCCACTTATACTAATACGAGTACTCACTCGAGTATCTACTGTCTCAAACTGTCGAATTTTATTTTATTTTTGCGTTTCAAGAGCTCGTTTATTGACGGCGTGTCCTTATAATAAAATTTACATAATAATATGTTTGTACTTAACTATAGAAAGGGCTAAAGATAGCAGAGATAGACAAATACATATATATAGATTTAGATAGAGGTGAGGGTTTATAGCTATATTGTATCTCATGTTTCTGTTGTTGTCAACTTACATGTTTATTTTGTGTTTTTCTTTTCAGTTTATTTGTTTTAGCCACGGCAACAACAATGACAGTGCCAACGTCTGCGTCTACGTCAGCGCCAACGTCGGCGTCGGCGTTGACGTCGACAGCGTTGTCGACTACGTGACAAGTGCAAGTTGCAGTTTTCTATGTAAAATTTCACATGCAGCTTATTTGTTTATTTTCCTGCTGCTTTTGGCATTGCCTTTGTCTTTTCTCTTATTGTCAATTCGGGTAGATAAATATAAAAGAGAGTATAAAATATATGATAATCTACACGTGCATTTGCCGTTGTCTTTATTATCATTATCATTTTTTTTGTTAATCAGTCAGTTCATTGTTATTGTTGTTGTTATGAGATTGCTTATAATATTTTGACACACATTTTTATCAACAAATTGCTCCCTCTGCTTTCCGACTCGCACTTTGGCACTCCCTCTCATCTCTAACGCGCGCTCACTCTCTCTTTCTCTTTATCAGCCGTTCTCTGTTTAAGCCATTATTTTTATATTAATTTTTAAAACATTTTTTTATTTTAGTGCCTATTCTTGGGATTTCTTAATTAAACGTGTTTATATAATTGTATTATTAGTTCCGTTTTAAATGTTTAATTTAATTAAATAGAATAACGAAATAATTCGTCAACTGCCGCGACGCGCAATACGGTCTTTAGTACACTCTCTACACGCTCGCACCCAACGGACGACTGACGACTGACGATTGACTGGCAGCTAAACTCTCGATTCATTCAGTTGCAGTGGAAATTTTCTAAAAAACAATGAGATTAACCAAACGAATTGCGCCATTGTTAACTCGCGCGCTCTCTCAGTGTCCCCTCTTTGTTTCACTAGCTCTCGCCATTTCGGAAAAATCAAAACAACTCTCTGAGAGTTATGCAGTTTGTTTTGGTGCGAAGTTGGCTGCGGTGCCATTGTCTGCTGTCATCAGGTTTGAAACTTGACTATAACATTTCCGGATAATTGGATAAAAAATATTTAACAATAAAAAAAAATATTTAGTAAGTTTTTGTTTTAATTTTCGTTATATATCTCATACATTTTTAAAAATGTTGGCTTCATATGTATAATGAACATATATTCCATGCATTTTTAATTTTCAAAAAGCATTACTTAGTATATACAGTACTTATCCGGGTGTCCAATGTCCTTTGGTGTGCATTGGGTAATCATTCTTAAAATTATCCATAAAAATGTAAGCATCCGTTTTCTTTTAACAAATTTCGAATTGTTTCTCGATAGGAAATCTTAAACTGATAAAAATTCCTGGATGTGATTTCTGGGATACAAAATTATAAAGTTATACCCAGAAATAAATCAAGTGGCTGATTGTGCCTTAAAGTTATTTAAGCATCAAATATTTTCTTACTATGCAAATCCGGCATCGAGTAGTAGAAATCGGTGTGATAATAGTGCAATTGACTGGCACTTATTGGCGAGTTGTTCTGCATTAAGGCTTTCGCATCCATGTTGCCGAAGGATAAAAATTAACGACCCGACAGACTCGAACTATCACTGAAAACTGAAACTAAAATCTTTGGATGCGATTAAAATGACTTTCGACTCTGCTCGTAAGATGTCTGATTGCAGACAATCGTCGACAATGGCGATGACGTTCAAATCCAAACAGACTGCGGTACTACTACGGGTATCTGTCTGGTCTTTGTTATGGAGAGAGAGAACGAGAGAAAAGAGAGAAGAGGGTTTACTACAGGCAATCCGAGTGGATTGATAAACGCTCGGTCTAGCGTCAAGCTGGTTCCATTTATTTTTATAGTAAATTAGTAAACAATAGTATAAAATATACACCATGCACACATAATATCAACAACAATATTGATAAGAGGTTAATAGTTCTCTGATTAATTGACTGTGACATTCTACATGTGTCAGTCCATCGAACTGACATTTCCCTGTCCTTACAGAGTATAAAGCTGTGTCCATTGCAGCTAATTGGTAACTCAATACCAATGACTGGCCAAGGCAAAAATAAATTCAGCTTTTTGCACCACAATCCCTAAGAAAATTTAATCTTTATCAATTTATTAATATTTTACTTAATTTACGGTATTCAATATTATAATAGATAAAATAGATAAAGTAACACACTCTCTCTCTCTCTTATCTGTGCTTCTGTGATATTAATATACGATTAATGTAGCCATCATTTTGCTTATCTAACAGTTTTATGGTCTCTTATCTAAAATTATATTACTATAATTATTCATTAGTTTGCCATGCTTAAAGTCAGATGAAATCGTTTAAAACAGCGTTTGCTTTCTTAAAGTGCAGATAGGCCTTTAATTTACTAAGGGATTATATACTATACCTCAACAGATTTCATATACGGCCATATTCATTTGTTTGTTTACTTGAAGAAAGTAGGGCAATATAATTCAATTTAATAGAAATGTTATTTAAAATTTTCTGTGGATTATTTAAGGTACCTAAAAGTAGGCCTCACGTTTGTTTCTTGGCTTAAAGACTTCAAAGTTGAACTCATCAGAATATGTATGTAAAATTCTTTTAAAATTACTTTTAATGTTAAATTGCGTCATTCCTTATCTTTTACCCGAACATGTTTGCTGGCACTTTTCAAGTACCGCACTTTACCGTAATCAGATGTCTTGCATGTTGGAAACAGTTTCATTGAGTGTTTTTATAACAATATCTTTTTCCAAGGTTTGACTTAGTTAAGCTGTCCATAATTAATCATTTTTAAATTTGTTAAATTAAATAAAAAAAAGATTAAGATTATAGCGGGGGAGTAATAGTAATAGTAATAGATATTTTAATATAAATCCTAAGATTTATATTTTATAATTAATTTCAATGAATTACATTTAAAGTGACGTAAATTTGACACCTATTTAGATTCATTACATTATTTTAAGCCTAAAATCTATTAGCCATTCAAGATAATATGACGAAGCACCGCCATTTACTACAATTAAGAAATGTACAATAAAATCTACGTTCAGAGTAGGTTAGGTCGGTATTTATTTGTTTTGTATATAAGCTTATCGATTCTGTTGAAATTGTGCCATATCAACAATAATTAAAATATATCGAGTCAGTTAATACCCTTTAGTTAGGCAATTGATTTAGATATGCTTAAAAGAATATTGAATTGAGAGATAGTATGTTACTGAAAGACTTTTAATTAATATTTATCTATTATTCAATATTTTAAATTGGGACTCGTTGTCGAGAAAGAAACACGTCCGCTTCTTGTGAGTGCATGTGTTTCACGAATTCTCCACGCGAATTCATTTTTGTATGTTGATAACAGTGAAACGAGTACAAGTGCGAAAATGTTTGAATGGTTGGCAGGTTTGGTTTTTGGTAATTAGTTTGGTACGGTTCGCTTTGCGTGGCACATCATTATCATCATGGGTATTCGAGTGCCCACTGGCAACTTCTCCATTAAATGGTTGATATTCTGTGTAGTTCTCGTGATCTTCTTAATTTCATATGTGCCAAATTGGGATGACTATACTCGTATCCAGCCATCAGTGCCTGGATTCGCCTATCCCACTCCTGGGGGTGATTTACCAACTATCCCCATGCCGAACGAACACAAATACTTTGTGCACACCTCAAAGTGCATGATACCTTATATAGACCCCTTTAGCAAAGGGGCCATGAAAATATACTCTCCGCGGAAGTTTATACCCTGCTCGAATGACAGCGATTTGGTTTCGACTCTCTACGATGTCAATCTGAAGCGTTACGTGCTGCACATCAACGAACCTGTCGCCCACAAGCTCCTTAACTCCACGGACAAACAATTCAACTGTTTCTACCGTGAGATCCTGCATGGCCAAGAGGCGGAAACATACGATACGTAAGAGAACCGTTCTGATATCTGTATTTATTTTATTTAACAGTAAGTCTTAAACATACATTTTATGTCGCCACTCCCATCGGTTTGGGCGCTTCCGGAAATTGTTTGTGAGCAACTTTGGGAAATAAAAATCAATAAAAATAGAAAGTAACTTTTTTACTAGAAGTATTATCTTTTCCGAGAACTTTTATATATATATATGTACATTCTGAATTTGGTTAATGATGAATAATACAAATTTCTCTGAAATTCACAATAAAATAACTTATTTAGGAATTCCGATATTATAATGAATAAACTGTAGATAAAACAACAGAATGCGATTTTTATGCAAAGGGTCCCCCTTGTGTTTTTAAAAATGACAATATTTTAATTCTCAATTTTTTATGTGCAATAAACTTCTTAAGCTATAATTAGTATACAACAACTCTTTAAAGTTGATGTTTTTTTATGATAACCGATTTAATTAATTCGATTGATAGTTTAAAAAAATGATCGAGTTAAAATACTTTCTCGAATATCGAGTTGTCGATTTTTCCATATATTTGTACATCACTAGATCTAATAATTATTATTTGTGTCTCTCGAATGTCCATTGCTGTATTTTCCACTAATTAAATTTTGAAACTCAGGCTCAGTCCGAGCAAATACTTCTCCCAAGATTATGTGGTGCCATTGCACGTGGACGGCATGTTGTTGGATTGTGAAACTGCCGAGGAGTCTCCAGTGAAGATACAAAAGGATGCCTATATGTTCATCCAGTATCAGGAGAAGTCGACTCCAGCGAAGCCAAGGAAAGGAAACACTCCACCCCCTCGGAAGCCCAGTGTCATTATGTACGGCATCGACACATTGTCGAGGATTAATCTGCGTCGGACGATGCCCGTGGTATATGAGTTCTTAAAAGGACCTGGATGGTACGAAATGCAGGGCTACAACAAGGTCGTATTTTTATAGACTTTCATAAATCGAGTCATTTAGTCGAATAGTGTCTTGCAGGTGGGTGATAATTCGTTTCCGAACATATTCGCAATTGTGAGTGGATATTCGCCGGAGAAGGCAAAGGAGCACGTTTGCGATACGGATAAATCGGGCTGCCTCGACGAGATTCCAATGATCTGGAAGTATTTCAAAAATGCCACTTATTTGACAGCCTATGCGGAAGACGAAAGCAGTTCAAATACGTTTACTTACTTAAAGCCGGGCTTTACCAAGAAACCTACGGATTACTATTTTCGTCCATTCCTGCGAGCTCTGGAGAACAAGATGGATAATTACAACTGTCCAGATTGTCGGATGACCTATTGCTATGGTCGCCGATTGGCCAACAGTTATATCTACGATTACTGTAGACAGTTCATGCAGCGTTATGTGGAGGAACGTCCCATTTTTGGTATGTTCTGGTCGAATCACTTCAGTCACGATGACTACTTCATGCCCTCGGCGATGCAGCACAAGATTCTCGGAGATCTGCTGGATTATGAGAAGGATGGGTCTCTGGAGCACACCATTATGATATTCTTTGCCGATCATGGTGTACGTTATGGCAGTTTGTTAAGTTTGCCCGAGGGATATCTCGAGGAGAGACTACCGATGATGTTCATCTATCTGCCGCCCTGGTTCCGCAAGGCGTACCCAGAGCTCACGGCAGCCCTGGCACTGAACCAACATCGCCTAAGTTCCAATTTTGATCTACACAATACTCTGAAGCACATCATTGAATTGGGCGGTACCCCGGATGGACCGACGTTACCCAAATCCTATGATTGTCCCACATGCCAATCCCTGTTCTATCCCATCGCCGAGAATCGCACCTGCCCCGAGGCAGGAATCGAGGATCATTGGTGTACGTGTGAGCCATATAAGACCATTGGGTATCTCGATTGGAGTGATCGCATCGCTCCTCGTGTTATCGAAAAGATGAACGAGTACTTTGTGCTCAAAAATCTGAGTCATCTGTGCAGCAATCTCAGCTTAAGCTATATCCACAATACGGAAATTAAAACCGGACTAGAAATCACTTGGCATGATGAAGTGCCCCAACTGGAGACAGCCATCTATCGTACTAAGTTCAAGGTTGAACAGAACAGCGCCGATTTCCAGGCAACTGTCGCCTTCAACAACATCACAGAGGTCGTTGAGGTCAACGTGGAGAGCATAAGTCGTACAAACTCCTATGCGACGGATTCCACCTGCATCAACGATAAAATCGCCAAGCTGTACTGCATTTGCTTTAGTGATCTCAAGTCCTAGCAGACATTACTTCTCAATTCTGCTCTTCACTCGTATCTCAACTCACAATTTTAAAATGTATATAATTTATTAGAAAATGTTTTATTCAATTTTTTAATTGAATAAAACTTAGGAAGTTAGAGTTAGTTAATCAAAATCAATTCAGCTTTTAGCTCTCTTTCCATTCTTTTTATAAACTTTACTTTTCCTTAAGCACACTTGTTCAATCTTTCTTCAAGATTTGTCAAATTTTAGAACATTTTAAAACAATTTGATAGATCTTTTCATATGCTCTATTTGTATAACCCAATTTTTGGCTTCCCTGTAAATATTGCTCAAGAACTCAGAAATGAAAGGAATTTCTAGAGTTTTCAAAACGGATCTAGTTCCAACTTAAGCTTACTTTCCGAAATATCACCGTATAATTAATATCAGATATTATTCATTAGGGACTTTTAAGAAGAAACTTGGTCGACCTCATTTATTAAGTACTTGTAAATGTGTATTAAAATGTCTGTATTTGCTTAGATTCTTAACTCAAAATTAATTAGAAGACTCTTAATAAAATTTCACAAATACTCGCACACAAAAACCAGAACTACGACTATGTATCGCCACTTTATTGGCAATTGTGGAAAAACTTTACTTGTCGTTGTACTCATTCTTACCTTTATATTCGTAAATCGTAATACGAGATTTGTAGTTAAGAAACAAAGCACACAGTACACGGAATCTGTTTTTTCTCACTCAAAGATAGTCCAAGTGGAAACCACAACAAATAATACGTTCATTCGGAATGCTCAGATGAAAGATTTCTGTGTCTTTAGTCAGAAATGCAAAATACCACGTTTAGATCCATTTTCCGTCGATAGCATGAGACTATTTAAGCCCCCCGAGTTTATGGAGTGTACGAATCAAGCGGACTTGGTGACAGTTCGATATGATCCGAAGAGAAGACAATATAGGCTACATATCAACGAGTCCTTGTCGGACTTGATGCCCAATATATCGGACTATGAGTGTACTTATAATCAGATAGTTCGTGGACAAAATGATTCTACTGTCTGGTGTGTAAGCGATATGGAGGATCCTCTCCTGGATTCTGTGTAATTGATCTTCTGTACTTTTCAGGATAGCCAATTCCATTTGTTTTGAACAGGACTGGTTGGTGCCGCGCCACATTCAAGGCATTATTGTGGAGTGCCATGAGCAGAGCAATAAGTCCCGAGTACTACAACGCGATGCCTTTGCCTTTATTCAGCATCCGGTCGATCGGAACGACAAGATCGATGAGGAACGAAGTCGAAGGCATCCGAATGTCATATTGCTGGGCATTGATGCCATGTCGCAGGTGAACTTCCAAAGGACCATGCCACTGACAGCCCAGTTTGTACGTCAGCCAGGATGGTATGAGATGCTTGGCTATAACAAAGTCGGGGATAATACGCTGCCCAATATTCTAGCCATTTTAACGGGTCGCACAGCGAAACAATGGAAGTATTACTGTAATGTAAAGAAGGCAGGCTGCCTGGACGCATATACCTACATCTGGAATCATTATCATAGTGCTGGATATTTGACGGCCTATGCCGAGGACTTGAGTTCCATTGATACCTTTCACTACTTTCTTCACGGTTTCATGCGACAACCTGTCGATTATTATCTACGTCCATTTCTGCAGGCGATCGAACGCGTCATGGACAAAGTGCAGCATCTGGGCTACGATTATTGCGTGGGTCGCAGGCAGAGTTATCGATATGTTCTCGATTATTGTCTGCAGATGGTGCAACGCTTCGTTGAAGAGACGCCGAAACCTCTCTTTGGTCTCTTCTGGCTGAATAGCTTCAGTCATGATGATTTCTCTGGTGCGGCCAGTGTGGATGGGGATTTTGTCAACTATCTGGAGCGTTACAAGGAGCTGGGTTTATTCGATACATCCATCGTTATGCTGCTGAGCGATCATGGACAGCGTACTGGACCCCTGATGGACCTATCCTCCAGTTTTCTGGAGGAGCGTCTGCCGATGCTTCACATATATCTGCCCCCTTGGTACCGTCGCCAGTATCCGGAAGTTGCTCGTGCTCTGGATCTGAATCGAAGACGTCTGAGCACGCCCTACGATTTGCATCTGTCACTTAAGCATTTCCTACAATTGCTGCATCCTCGTTTGACATTCTCTGAGGGTCCTCACTGCGTTGGCTGTCGATCCTTGCTGCACATCCTGCCCGAAAGTCGCAGCTGCCAGGATGCCAACATTCCGGTTCATTGGTGCACCTGTGAGCTGTACAAGCAGGTTCCGGTTACCCGGCGACTCCAGGACCTGGCCAGGCTAGTTGTCTATCGGATCAACAAGTATCTGATCAAGATGAATCACGAAAAGCAGTGCTCTCATCTGAATCTTCGCCAGCTCCTGCTCACCGAGCGTCGACAGTTCTTCAATGACCAGGGACGGGAAGTGAATTCCCCCCACGGCTTGGACTTCTATCGCTTCAAGTTTACCACTAAACCGAATGGTGGACTCTTTCGAGCCACTTTGTCATCCAATAAGGATGCCAGTTATGTAATCATTCGCGAGGAATTCATCACACGCCTCAATTCCTATCGCGAGGATTCTTATTGTGTTCACGATCGCACGTCCAAAAAGTTTTGCGCCTGTCTTAAGCATCAGGCTTTAGCATCTATATAGGGAAAATAGCATTAAAAAGCAGCCAATAATGTGCGTAATATAAATGGCTTGTACTTCTTTTGGACGTTTAGGTACTTTTAAAACAGCCCTCGTATTGAAAATATAACATCAGCTAAACTGCTTACATTTCACTTTCTTTTTTTATTTTATAAAGAAGTCTAATTTATTTGAAATCGATCAATAATGCTTAAATTATTTATTTAATTTAAAATTTGTAAGTCAATTTAAATGTCTTTATGTTAGTGCAATGTAAAAGCTCTGAAAGTTAAATCCTTTTTTCAGATTGCTGATCATTTGTATACTTACCTATAATAAGTTTTTGTGTGAGAGAAGAAGGGTAAAATAACGATGACTGTTTATAAACTCAAATTTTCAAGTTAAGGTCTCAGCAATACTCCAACTATTACTCAGTAAATAAATTATTAAAAGCTTTGAAATCCACACAGTTTTTAAAGAAGAACTACGACAATGCCCAGACGTAAGACGGCGATACTAATTCGCAAATACTTGATAATATTCTTTGCAATACTATTAATATTCATCTGGTCGAATCATGATCGAACAAAAGCCCAAACAGATGACGGAATGGTGCATTTTCCATCGGTGTCTATAACACCAACGACGGGAAGGATCTCGACATTATTCCTCCATCGACATCAGCGTCTCCGTGAGTTAGTCCCGAAAAGTAGGTGGAATCTGACTCAACGAATCTTTGGAAGAGAATCGTCTGCAAGCAGCAAGCAAACAATAACAACAGAAGTAGAATTTGAATTTCAGGACGAAAACAGAGCAATTACCCAGGAGGTCAAAGCAGCCCGATATTTTGTGAAGAGTAAAAAGTGCAAAATGCCCTTCGCGGATCCCTTTTCGCGAGAGGTCCTGGAAATCTATACTCCATTCAAGCTGAAGCTCTGCTCCAATGACTCAGACATCTTTGTGCTGAACTACAATTGGAACAGGGAGCACTATATGCTGCACTTGAAGGAGAACAATTTATATCGACTGAGCTCCCACTCGAGTGTCTTATGCAACTTTCGCCAGGTAATCCAAGGCCGGAATAAATCCAGCGAGTAAGCGTATAATAGATGCATTTTTATTTGATCTAAGAATTCGTATTGTTTTTAGAATAAATGCACGAATCTACTTTAACCAGAGCTATAAACTGTCACGTGACCTGAGCGGCATTATCGTGGAATGTCATGATGCCAAGAATAGCTCGAGGATCGTGCAACAGGATGCATTCCCCTTGGTCCAGGTCCACAATAAGACCCTTAGCCAGGATAAGCCACCTTCGAGGAGGCAGCCCAGTGTCATACTCCTAGGATTAGACGGCTTGTCTCGTATGAACTTTCAGCGCACAATGCCGAAGACGGCAAAGTTTGTCAGCCAACTGGGCTGGTTTGAGATGGAGGGCTATAACAAGGTGGCGGATAACACAGTACAGAATCTCCTGCCGGTCCTGATGGGTCACACGGTGGAACAGGCACCCCGCAGGTGTGATCGTGAGGACAAGGAATGTGTTGCACGGTTTCCTTGGATATGGAAGGATTACAGACGAGCTGGCTATGCCACAGCGCTGGGTGAGGATCTGGCGAGTAGGGGAATTGTGTTTACCAAAGATGTCCTCGGATATCATCCCGGTGAAGTGGATCACAGCTTGCACTCGCTGCTGCTGAGAATGGAGCAAGTCATGGCGACCTATGTGCGATTTGGTTATAATTATTGCATCGGTCGTCGCCTGACAATATCGTATGTTTATGACTTCTGTGATCAGTTTGTCTCCCGCTATGTGGAAGAGTTGGATCTGCCGGCATTTGGTTACTTCTGGAGCAGCACCTTCACCCACGATTTCAACTTTGGTGCCGCCAGCTTGGATGACAGTTTCCTGGGCTACTTGCAGCAGTTGGAGGCGCATCAGCTGTTTGCCAAGGCCATTGTGATCCTATTCAGTGATCATGGAGCTCGCTTTGGCGAACTTTTGGATCTGTCCGACAGTTTCCTGGAGGAGCGTTTGCCAATGCTGCATATTTATTTGCCGCCCTGGTTTCGCACAGTCTACCCCAAATATGTTCAGGCTTTGTATTTGAATCGGAATCGCCTGAGTTCCAATTTTGATCTGCACAATACTCTGCGGCACATTCTCCAGCTGAATGCCACAACTCAAGCAGATCTGCCCCCTCTGGCCACCTGTCCCTCGAGTCAGTCCTTGCTGCATCCTTTGCCGCGGGATCGCAGCTGTGAGGACGCGTGCATTCGGGAGCATTGGTGCTCCTGCAAGGAGTTCATTGCCCAAAGGTTGAACTCTGAAATGTATTATCTGGCCAAGACGGTAATCTATCACATCAACCGCTGGATGCTTGTACACCAATTCAACAGATTCTGTCAGCGCATCCGTCTCCTCGACATGGACAGTGCTGAGAAGAAGTTGCTCTTCGAGGACAACGGCCAGGAGACCATGCACGGTGGCATTGCCATCTATCGATTGCGTTTCCGCACTCTTCCCGGCTCCGCCAAGTTCCAGGCGACGGTTCGACTCAATCGAGATCTGAAGAAATTTGATAACTTTTATGTACCTGAAATTAGTCGTCTCAACTCGTATCAGAATCATTCACTGTGTGTGGACGATGTGATTGCGAAAAAGTTCTGCTTCTGTTATCCCAAGACCAAATTGGACCCTTTCATGAGTGATTGGAAGAAATTGAAATTAACTACCCTGCCAGGTTAAGTATCTTAAAATGCCCATGAACTAATCAATTAAATTATTATGTGAATAGTGAATGTGAGACCATCGAAATTATCTATTAAAGTCTTAAATGTCATTTAGTTATTGCTCTTGTCCAACACTTTTTGCCTGTCAAATAACTGAGCAATTTTCTTTCATTGCGTTGAGATTGCAGCAAGCGGTGACAATTCGAGAAAAATAAATATTTAATTCCAATTAAAATGACTAAAAAAAGGTGTGTTAAGGAAAAGTCTAAGGATTTTAAAATACCACATACTGAAATTAAAGCAGTGATTGGAGAAGTTCAGCGAGAACGTAATGCAGATACTATCGATGTAATCATTTCTATAAATACGCCAGATAATTTGAACCGCATTAGGGCCAAACACATAGGGAAATCGAGGCCGAAAAAGAGGAAGAGCAAGTCTCAAAAGAAAGCGGACATCTACGAAAGGGAGGTTAAAAAGATTATTGAAGAGCTACGCAAGAAAGCTGACAATCAAAATCATATAGCACCATCAAATTCTGAGATGAAAGAGCAAGAGAAGCAAGCTTTGAATCTCATCACATTGAAATGTCCAATGAAACAAGAGCAAGATGTACAGGATGAAATGAGAATCCAAATGGAAACCACTGTAGAGACAAAAACAATGATTAATACTATATTAGAAGTTGATTCCAAAATAGAACCTATGCCGACCAAGGATCAAATCGAAAATGTAGTTTCAAATTCAATGCATTCGAATCAATTATTGGCCAAATATGATAAGGGGTCACTCGATGATGATGATGGAAATAAATTGCAGCCGGATGCGGACATGGACAATATTGAGAGGGAAAAGGCTGAAGAAATGATACCGTTGCCAGGCTTTAATCTGTCTTCAAGATTTCTGGCAAGGGACAGTTGGAATTGTTTAATTCTTTAAATTGGAAAATAAAATATGTTGTAATTTCTTGTACTTATTTCTCAACTTTATTAAAGAGATTTATAGATTAATTACTTTATCTGCAATGCATCTTCCAATTCAGTGAAGAGATTCGAAAGTTAATTCGTTATTTATATGTGTGTCGCTGTGTATATCTACTTGACTTATCTAATATTTGGATACAATGAAAATATACTTGGCATAGATTTCTATAGCCATTTAAATTCTATATCAAAATTCGTCACGCTACTTATAAAATTCAGATACCAACAAATCAACGCTAACAATATGCCCTAAGCTATTCGAATTTCTTTATAAAACTATAAAACCTTTTTTTTTTTGTAATACGCTCGGCGTGTAATCCTTATAAGTATCCTTTAACTTATCCCATATGTCATTAGCTACATATACGAGTCCACCGGATATCGTTCGGCCTCCTCGAGCATGTGCCGAAAGTCGACGGGTTGTGACAGTGGTGCTACAGGCCCGGTACCAGGTCGGCCCGGCACATGGCCATTCATCATCTGGGTGGGTCGCTTGGCGCCACCCAGGGCACTACCACGATTCTTCAGATGTCCATTCGTCATGCTAACATGGTGACTAATCGTGGGCACCGCACCCGGCACATTCGTCTCCAGATCATGGAGTATAGCATCCGTTTGTTCATTGCGCATCACCTGATTACCCATCGACTCTGCGATGTCCTCGCCATCCGCTGCATTGGTCAACTGCTGTATGTGATTCCGTATGAGGCGCTCGAACTCGCGCTGTACGGAGGGACTATCCGTATCGCCATCCACCTAAAAGAGCAGAGTGTGTGGTTAATTCAAAAATATAAATTTTACTTTTGGCATCACTCACTATCTGGAGTCGATTGCTGTTGTCCATGGTCTTGAGCATCGGCAGCGTCTGCTCCCGGAACAGTTCCAAGCGTCTTCGAAACGAAGAAACCGTATCGTCTATACGTCCGCGTCCCAACTGCAACTTCGAGCAGTCCAACAGAATTGTGGGTGGTATTTGTTTGTACTGAAATGAGAATTGAAAGAGGCTTAGTTGCAAAATTCCCATTTTATTTGGCAACCAACTGAATGGAAAGACGATGGTAAATCAAAGTCAAATTCAGGGAAACAGTTGAGTTCTCATCGAAGCTTGGAATAATACTCGTAGCATCACTAAAAAAATATTCGAATATAGACTTTATATGATTTACTTTTAATTCTTTTGACATTTGACATCATTTGAGATTAGCAATTTTGTTATAAATGCTCTACTGTCAGTCATTCTTAACGATTGCAATTTGCAACAATGTTTCGAAAAACAATTTGTATAATCATAATATTGATTAAATTCAGTTTGTAGTCTGGGATGTATTCATTAATCATTAATTGACAACGAAACTGATTATGAAAATAATCTAATCGAAAATGAATATACCAAATAAAACAATGACAGATTAATGTGTGAATCTTTTGGCAATAACTGAAAATCCACGTCTGACCTAGGCACAATCCAATATTTTAATATTATTATATTTCAGATCGATAACTTTTCCTAGTACAAACAGTATTATGATTCTATTTGGAAATTATCAATTTATAAGGTAGACTTTTCCAAGAATTGTCAAATCAATTATTTATATCTTCCAATTTTCTTACCTTATTTTCAAAATATTTGACCTGCTGCAGATTGCGCGGATAGCCGTCGATGATGATGCCAGTCTTGCCACGCAGCTGACGGATATTGCTGTCCAGCAGTTGGTTCAGTGACTTCTCCGGGGCCATCTCGCCGGCAGCGAGAGCTTCCTTGACCGCATAGCTCTCGGTATTGGCACGGGGCGCAGTGTCCGTAATATTGCGAAGTATTCGCCCAACACTAAATTGAATGAACGATTGGATCAATTCAGATTTGTGGGCGTAGGAGGAAGAGACTCACCTGATGTGTGACCAGCCCGGGTTAAGGCCAACTGCCTTTAGGCAAAGTGTGGCCTTATTGCTGCCGGGACCGCCAATTACCCAAATGATGGGCGGTATGGGCGACTCGGGATCATCGTTGGCGTCCACGCTGGTGCCGGCATGACTGAGCTTGGGCTGCTGGGTGACAACCACACCGCTGTCATCATCAGCAGCGTTGCCGCCGGTTCGGATGGTTGCAGCTGCTGTGGCCGCATTGGCGGCAATGTGAGATATCACAGCGTTCGTGACATTGCGATTATCTTGACCAGCAGTTAGATCGATAATGGCAGCAGAAGCAGAAGCAGAAGCAGCAGCGGCAGCGGCAGCAGCACTTGACCTGTGATCTACAGTGACTGGGGGTTGACTAGGTGCGGTGTCTACGCTAACAATACTGCCGGGTATATCATGTATCCCTCTGCCCATACCTGTAACTCCATTCAGCACGGCTTCTTGATTCTCGAGCGCATTCAATATGTCTAACACTGCGGTGCGAAAGTCTTTATACACCTCTGTGGGAGCTCGCTCGCCATTTACCTGAACACCAAAGTACATCCACAATTAAGTGAAATAATTCTCAAATATATTCATAAATTACTCACGGCCAACAACATATCACTCTGATCAAAGTAATCGGCGACTGGCATCACATTTTTGAAGAAATTTTCCAATTCCATTTTGGCTAAGGAGAGTACAACATGACCTAATTTAGCGCCATAGTCGATTTGTTTTTGTAGCACCGATTGACGCCAGGATATTAGGATAACGCCATTAACGACTTGTATCTGAAAAGAATAAGCAACCAACAATTTTAAATCTCTTCAGCAAACATTTACCTGATTTATTAAAGGCTAAATAAATATTTGTAATAAATTGGAGTTTGGGTATTTTTCGAGGACTCGTTAACTTTAATCCTTGAACTCATTTGACTAAATTTGGAACTATTTTTAGCAATTCACTAGCTGGCAAGCTAATTATACTTGCAGATACGTATTTCCACTCTCCCCCACATTAATCAACAAAACCTTCCATCCGAATTATATAATTCCCAAAAAAGACTCCAGAGTCCACTTCAGCCAATTAGCACATACATACGTATATGTAAATAAAGAGTATAGATCATAGTTATATGTTTGACTTGAAATTCATGGGAATTCATAGACTTGAACAAATAAATGTCTCACCATTTGGCAGCTAATTAGTTCAAATGGTTCAACAGCAATTTGGGTGAACAAATAAGTAAGAAAATAAATTAGACCTGAAAGTTGTTTCATAATAAATATGAGTATCTACTGTGCTTTTCAGCTGGGCTCCTTTACCTTTTCCGAATACTCGACAACGTCGCGCATGGAACGTGGATATCCTGATATCAGATAGGCTTTGGCAGCTGGAGCCATTTTCATTTCCAACATCAACACCTCGGTGACTGTTTTCGACGATAGTTGCGAAAAGTCCTGCATATCTGAAATAACATTAATTTAATTAGTTTTTATATTAGTACAGATTTAACAATTATAAGTTACAAGTGGCATAAAAGACAATTACAATCGTTTTATGAAGTTTTATTATTTATGCTATTTTTTTATTTTTATTTAATTTAAAATGACATAATATAGAATTCGAGTTGAAATTATTATCATTTAAAAATTATTGACACTTTAAAAATTGAATACTTATTTTAAATAATATTGCAGAATTGCAAATAATTCAATAGTTCGAATAAACTAAATTGGGAACAGAGTGTAAGAAGAGAAAGTTTTTCATAAATTTATCGAAAGATAAAAAAAGCAACAAATTGGAAATTAGAATTCAAAGTAAAACTGGGTGTTAATATAATCATATTTTAAATATACATGTGATAGGCAAAATGTAAAGAATATAAAAAATATACAAGCCAAGAATAATATTCGGAGCAAAGTGAAATCCTAGGAGATCTGCTTACCATTCCCCATTGCATATTGCTGCAGTAGATCCATCATATTGATGTGCGTCACGCCGCGTCGCTCCTGCATGAAGGTATCGCAATGGGTGACCTTGCCACTACCTGGGCCGCCTAAAACAAATATCACTGGCACTTTGGGCGGATCGAATTTGATTTTTCCAGCATTTGGCATATCGATAGCGCCGATATTGGCCGAGCCAAGACCGAGTCCATTGCCATTCATTGCCGTAACGCTGCCTGCTGCGGCATTTTGGCCATCTTGATTCCGTGTACGATTCCAATCGTTGCCTGGTTCGCCGGTATCTTGTGCCGCGCTGGCATCTAAAATCACAAATTACACAATAGTGTTACTCTACCATTACTTAAAGGCAGTCAAACGCAACAGTTGCTGTTTGGCCATTAGCAAAGCCGGAAACCGGATGTGTTGCCGGGTTAGCACTCCGCCTTGTTACGTGCCAAACGGCATTAGCGCATGGCCGGAAGCAATTTGCTGGCGGTAGGAAATTAGCCATACGACATAGCGTCAAGCACATCATTCAAATATGCTTAAACAATTATTTAATTCTGCACTCGGAGAGTATTGCGTCATCAATTCATTCAAACGAACTCAGCTCGGTCAAAAGTGTTGCCAAAGTCTTTCAGGGCAATTTCGCGTTGTTCCAGTGGCGGTGGATTAAACTGTTTTTTTTTTCTATATGAATCGTACACTCCTGTGACATTTTTTTTATTGATTTTCCTGCAGTTTTACTTAATTGACATGTTGTTTTGTTATTGTTGCTATCCTGTTTCAGCCCACGCAAACACTTTGACTTTCTTTTTTGTTTTCGGATTTGTATATTAGGTTTGGTGGCCATTTGATGGTCAACGAACATGACCAAGGACCAATCAACGAGGTCGTGTATGTATCGCACAGTACAACCACCCCATCACCCCAAATAAAAATTATAGCATTTGTGCAAGGTCTTTTCGCGTATGACATTTATTGTGTCCTGGCGTTTTGTAGCCAAAATGTTTTGTAGTCGAAGCGGCAAGCGTTAAACACAAGCAATAACAGCTTGAATTTCAAATGAAGTGAAATGAAATTATATTTTAATTATTGTGAAATCGAATTTCAGAGTTGTTCTAATTTAAATTAGCTAGATAAAATTGTCCTTTAACTTTTAAGGATAGCTCCAAATAGTAAAGATAAAAGACAGTATTATTATTTCGATAATGTGTCTTTAAGTTAAATGAGTTCAACATAATTGAAAATTTAGCTCGAAATGAATTGGAATAGGCAGATAGAGAGATTTAATTAACTAATTTAGATACAGCTATTCTGTAATATTGGAAAACAAGATATGAATTGGATATTAAAAAAAACACTTGGTAATTGATGTATTGTACTATTTTAAGAAGGTATTCTAAATGATGTAAAATCTTTAAAATAATATCACGAGCCCCTAAGAGTATGCAACACTTATGTAAGGTAAAGTATATTTAAAATGAGGGTATACGAAAGGATATCTTGACTTTACGTGGGAAATACCCACGTATGCACTGACTGTTGCTTTTGCGTTCTGTTCATTTAAAAATATTGAGGCAGTAACTTTTCTTACCTGTGTCTAAACAAATACCCATTATCCATTCGGTGGCCAGTATAGCTGAATTTTCGCAATGTTGTTTGGATGTTTTTCCACTAGAGTCCACACAATATTCCAATAGATTGTTGATGTTAAAGTTGCTAACAGCAAATCAAATGAAACTTTTCACTAGAATCGAGTTTATATATATTGAATTTAAATTCCTTCGATTCGCATTAGTTTGTCACATATATATAGTATATATCTTTTTATTTTTTATTATTATTTGTTCCTTCTTTTTGTTGTGCAGTTGGTTTGTTATTGTGCGGTATCTCTGGGATACACATAAATATTTATCGTAGCCAACACGCACAGCGAAATAATTTACTACATAGCGCCGGTTAAATCGGACCTGGCCGTTACCGTAGCCTCTAACGCGTGGTGTGCTTCTGATTTCTGACTGCGATTGGGGCTCTCAGGTTCTCAGGTTCTTGAATACAACATTCAGGTTCTGTTGCCCGAACGTCCGAAACGAAACTGAATTTCAAATATGACAAATGCTTCGGTGTTTAGCTACAATCCTCGTCATCGTCATCGTCATCGTCGTCGTGGTCGTCGTCGGTTTCAGTTGGTCAACGTTTTTCCAATTAATGAATACTTAATGAATTCCAGTGGCTCACATGATTCACATGCATACTGTGACTCAATTGACTCAGACCGGCTTATTGTCACACTTGTTCTTCGGCCCAGGACTTTCTTCGGCACTGGAAAATACTTAGTTATCCTATCCACAAAACTCACACACTCACATTTAGAGTTGTTGCTCTTTTGGCTTTATGAATGTGTGTGTGTGTGTGTGTCATTCAAAGCCATTTGTTTATGCAATCCAAACAATGTCCTGACCAGCCGTGTGAGTTCTCACTAATCTTTGAAGTACGCGTACGAGTTTATTATATTTGTTGATGTTGTTATTGTTGTCACTGTCATATTATATTGTTGAGCAGCAACTATTCTGCCAACTCTCCTTAAACTTGCAGCTGTTCATGCTGTACACATTGTACATTGCCAGACACATAAATATATCACTTTCGATGTTTTTTCACTAAGTTTTAAAAATATTGTATTGTAAATTTAATTCTTTATTGTCTACAGAATAAATAGGTCGTGTACTTAGCCCTATATAAAAATGCTTACTATCTAATGAGTCTGTAAAATTCATAAGATCCTTTCAAAGTGCATTATATATTTCCAAATATATATGTATATGTATTTAAAAACTAATATGATTCAAATTAAATATTATTTTTATTTCCAATAAATATTTAATTTATTTTTTCTCTTATTTACTGTTCATACTGATTTGAAGATACGTACTTCAACAATTGCTGTGCCTATTGACATGTCCCGAATTGTTGGCTGGTGTAATTTTCACCCTTGCCGGTGCTCAAACTTTCATGCTCGTATTGTCTGTGCTTAGTTATGAATGGGTTTCATGCGTTTTTGATGGATACAAAATTGCAGAATCATGTCGGAGCCATAAAACACAATTGAAAAAGTCGGTCAAGGGGGTTGGTAAGGGACTTGCGGTTGTTGCCTTTTAAATGGGAAATATGAAGTGTGTGGAGATGGAGGGATGTGAGGAGTGCCATCGCCTTTCAATTAATATTTCACACTATTGATTGCTATTAATTATGGTGTTAGTTAAGGATAAATAGAATCGTTGAGTTGGCATTGACAATTGACAGCTGTCAAAATTTCCAAAGTATTTTCAATTAAACTTCTATTGATTTCGCTTTGTCTGAATGCTGAAAACGTAGATGGAAAGAACAATGTGGGGGTCAATAGGCGCAACAAGGACATGAAAAGAAGTTCAAAGCTCAAGGAAATCTCATATCGATCAAAAGGCTCACATATGTATCGATCCAGGTTCCTAAACAGATGCGACGCCTAATTTGAGTCTATCGATGAAACCTGTGACATGTCGTGTCAACCCCTCGACAAGGACGACGTCGCCTGCGACTGGCTCTCACAGCACAGGACACCACGCAGGACAATCAGTTTAGCTTACTCTTGTTAATATATGTTATAAGTAGCTCCTCAAATTTGTACCTTATGCGTAATGCTAATCCATCGCTAAGCCCATTGACCACTACCCCATCCCAGGTTGTTCCCTCTCCGTGTCCCTCTCCCCTCTTCTACCTGGCAGCACGTGTGTCTTTCTCGTCCTTGGAACTTTATTGGGCGTTTGGTTATTAAATGCTTTTGGAAGCTTAATTAAGGGTACACGTTAGACTAAATACACAGCCGGCAATAAAAACTCGAACAATACCCATCATGAGTTTAACGCCACCGTCTAGCTGGGTCAATTGATTCTCCGACAGCTTGAATCGGAGAATGACACCCACCGCCCCAAACGGGCAGCTGTGATTAAGGACACTGCGTGTGAATGTGATGAAAAGGTCACATTAAAGGTATTGAAAAAATTGAACAAATACAAACGACTTAGATGTCCACTTGGAGTAAGCCAGGCAATGATTGTTTCTTGGCTTATTTCCCTGTGTAATATATTTCAACTGAAACTCACTTGTAGTTCCGTAAAGATTATCCTAAAAGTATGCCTTCCTGTTTTCTACTACGATTACATGAATCGCGATCATATTAAGTAGTTCTCAGTACTGTAAAACCTTCTTTACAACCCACTCGATAGGAAAGTGATGAAAAATGCCATATCCCTTCCCATTTGAACATTGACATTAAATTGTCTTTCAGCTCCAATCGTTTCACTTAACTAATCCTAAAAGTATGCTTCTCTTTTATCCAGAATCACGATAATGAAATATTAAAAACCCTCATAATTCAATTGTTAAACAAACTCTTCAATTTATCGTTCGATTTCAAATTAACCTCGCGATTAGGTCAATTTGGGTTAATGTAATCATTCAAAGGTGATTAGGAGCTTTTGTAAAATGTTTATTTGTTGTTCTTCTTCAAGTTTTTGGCCTCGCAATTGTTTCTTAGGTACTTGGGTGCATACAAACTTGTGTGTATCATTTAACCTTTCCACAAAATGTCACCGTATATTAATTTTTCATTATCAACTGTAAGGTTCCCAGGCCAGGGGGTCAAAACTCTTTCAAAGTCCAATCGTCAATTGTTCAGCAAGGCTCTGCCGACTGGTGTTGAATATTTTATGGAATTCTTAATTGTTTTTTGGGTTTTTCAATTTGAAAAGAAATGTTGACAAAAGCGCAAGTAAACATTTGTAGAATATTTGAAAGATCCTTGCCAAAGTTACATTTATTTGCTTAAGATTATCTACAATATAATGTAATATAATATCACTGGCTCAAAATTCTACTATACAGATTGACTAAAGTTGCCACAAAGCTTAGACAACAGTAAGATTAAGGTTAAGTCTACACTTAAGAGATATATATATACGATTATTAATTGATATCCTTACATCTTTCGTATGTAAACTCAAATTAACTCTTTGGCGCCGATTCTCCACTGCTCGGAGAATATGCCTGATTTTCGTAGCCAGCATAGTTGCCCAGGACCATGGAGATCCTGGAGGATGAGTGCTGAATACCATTCGGGGCTGTCTGCTTATCATCGACAGCCTTGCCAGCCTGTTTGCTGGTCGTCGTCGGCAGGACGAAGCTTCCTTGTCGCCAGCTGCGCGAGAGAAAGAGACGCAGCTTGAAGAAGACAAAGAGGAGTGCATAGATGCAACAGGAGAGCACCAGGACACCCAGAACTGTTATAAATGCATTCCTTGGCTGACTCCAGTCAATCACGTGATAGATGTACGGTTTTCCTTTCCTGAAAAGAAATACGATATAATTACTATGATAATTTGACTAGAATCTGGTTATAACTCACTTGTTAATGCCCCCGCACATTTGGTAGATGTACGAGAAAATGGCATAGATAATACCAAACAATACTGGCAGAAATACATGGAGTAATCGCAAAGGATGTGCCACTATCCATAGGTCAATGAACATGCAAATCGAGTTAAAGCCATGGGTGAGGACATTTGTTGCATCCAAGGAAGATTCATTGGCTAAAAAGATGAGTTAGAAACGGAGTTGACAATTGCCTCATTGAAATTACGAACAGTTATTTACCATCGTAAAGTATGCTCCAGTAGATAATGGTAATAACTATCGATAGTACCAGCGTTATAATGTGCATACTCCAGTAAATGCGAAAAGGACTCGCCCATGCCTGCATATTGAGCAGTTTATCTGTCGAATAAACACCAAAACATTAATAATTAAATATTTCTTTTTGCTGAATAAAAACTAGATTTCAAAATATGCGAAAAATATTCAATATTCTAGAACAAATATTGACAAATGTACCATCGTTAATCCAGATATAAATAAGTAGATATTTATATATATGACTTTTCTGAAAATTTTAAATCTGTCGACGATAATCGAATATGTCGCATATATACCTTCGAAAATCATCAGTTCGAGCTTACCCGAATATTCTGGATGATAGTGCCATATGGTGACCAGTATAGCACCTAGTAAGTTGGTTAACATGCACATCCAAATGCCCCAATTGGTCATATAGATGAAGTACAGCCAGTAGCTGGATTCATCGTCTGCCTGGGGCCACATGGACTCAATGACGACGCCAATGAAGAAGAGGGCCATAAACCAGCGATAGAACAAATATGCCATGCTTTTTGTGCAGGTTTGCCACTGTAATTTGGAATAACAAAGTAGGAATATTAAAAGGCGTACACATATATTGAGAATGAGGAGTCTCCCCCCACCTGTGACCGTGTTAAGGACTATTTGTTTTTCCTGGCTCCGAAGAGGGCTTATAGTTAGTAACTGTTTGCCGCTTATGAATATTTAAAATGTTTAATTTACAATTCCAGAACAATCAAATGAGTGTCTGGGCTAGACAACAGCCCGTACGGCCGAGTACTCAGAATGACCACTCATTCTATTGATACTCTGAATGAAAGAAGCTCATCAAATATTCTCAAGGTAAAACAATAAAATGGCTCAAACCGGCCAATGGTCAACGCCCACTTCTCACAGTTTTGGTCGTTTGATTATGTAAAGCAAAGAATGAAGACTACTTATAAATGCAAGCGACATGAGTCAATCAATAGCACACTTATAAGGATATTACAGCTATTGCAAGTCCCTATAGACATTTTCCAATTTTTTGATTGAAATTATTAAGTTACTTGTAATGTGACATATAATTTCTGTTCGCAGTCTTGGAATATATATAATTTGTGGACCTTCCAGAAAAATTGTTGAATCTTTTCTAGAAGTGATTAATTGATTATCTCTAAAGTGAAGGATAATACCTTAAAAGCTTTTCCTAGCAGTAGAAATGTTTGCACCTTCTAATGAAACAATATCTTAAATGAGTATTAGACTGTTATTTAAGTCCTTTGAAAGATAGAGATAGATGGAAATGGATAGATAGAATTTTATAGAATTCTTTTCATTTCATATAAGATTATTGACATTTGTTAAAGACAAGCCAAGTATTTTGTAAATCATGTACTGAATAACAAGCTAACTGGCATTCTATAAAGATTTCTTAGTCATAAAGGAAAAAATATTTTGTCCACCCATGTGAAAATTCTTATAATGACAGAATACAATTTTATGAACAGGTGCATGTTAATTGAAGTCGGTTTATCAAGGACTTAAAAATCAATTGAGTTACCCCAAAGTTTTAATTGAGTCATACAATATGCTTAAATTTAATGACTCTTACCTGCGACTTGACAAAGTCATCGGGTGTATCATGATCGAAGCCGCAACGTTTACGTCGAAACTCCTTCCTCACGGGGTGAACAATTACTTGTAGTTTTGTCATCTTGCTTTAAGCTGCGATATTCTCGAAAGAATCGTTGTAATATACGATCTATCGTGGGATAAGGTTATTGGAATGCTTGCGTAACTTGTCGAGACATGCAACTATCGGGTTATGCAATATTAATAGGCAGTTTGAATCGCCATATTTTCTATCCGGTTGTAATCAACTGGCGGCCTTCAGAAATCTGGAGATTATATAAATTATAGTAAAAGCATTAAATATTGAAATTTTACAAATACTTTGAATTAATTGCTTACTAGTTTTTCTGGGATTACATTATTTTTTTTAATGCGACTGAGTGTGCCTTGTGTTTTTTAATATTATTCAAACTGAGTAGGTGCTTATATATTTTGTGCTATTTCAGTCCGTATTGAAAGTTTATATGGTCAACAACAAAAAAGAAAGTTTGTTATAATTTTTAAACATTTTTCAAAATTTATTCGAAATGGATAAAGTGCGCAAATTAATATTACCCACATGGCGTCCATTTCAATTTGGTATGTCCTTTATGTTCTTATATATATGAATTAAGTAAATTTGTTGTGTTCTTTAGCCGCGCGTAAATTCTGCTGTGACAATCGGGTGTCGAGTCTTATGTCCTTTCCCGAGGTCTCCGTTGGAGATGGCAAACTTAAATATATTCTTGCCAAGGTCTACATTCATGGAGAAATGGCACATGCTAAGACGGTAGTTCGTACTCTTGGCCGTGTTAAGTACCATCGTCAGTTTGATTGAAAAATGTCTTTGAATTCTATTTGATTGAATCGATTCTTTTCCAGTTAACATCTATGATCAGCTGCAGAAGGAAGCGGCTGCCAAAAGCCTCTGTACTCAATGCTTGGGAGGCGGAACTATTGTTCATGATCCTGAAAAGCATTATATGAAAATCTTTGGACAGTCTCAGACTCTGGGCAAGGCTGATCACGATGAAACCAAATCCATTCTATTCGGCAAATATCCCGACTATAAAATTGATGCTGAATCTCCAGATACAGATTGATAGAAAATTAAAATTATTGTGACTAGTTATTAACAAAATCCAATGTAATCTTTTACTTATCGTTTGAAGTTAATTATGAATTGTAATCTTATACGATACAGATCAGATCTAAGTCTATATTTTAGGTCGGAGTTTTAAATGAAGTTTTGCAAGTGTAGGACTTGAAACATTTATCGAAACATATAGTAGCATAGGCACATTAACCTATTGATGATAACGATGCCATTATATGACCAATTATTTAAAGTGTATTACTCACAAGGTATAGAGTATTGAGTGCATTTGAAGCTCAAATTGATGACACTTAATTTGCTTCATTGCTTCCTTCATTATTATTATGATTGTCTGTTTCATGATAAATTGCGCTTTCTAATCATCTTTTGGGCAACTCGTCCGACAAATCATTTTGCCTCAAAACTTTTGCATATTTAACTCTAACATTTCATTATTGTTTAGCATTGTTGTTTATCTGTCTGTGTGTATGGCATTGTAGCCGTCATAATGGAAATATATATTTAAATATATTAAAACAATTAGTCGCCTAAGGTCAGCACTAAGCGTACCCAATGGGCGCTATAAAAAACAAGGTGAGCACTTATAAAATTACAACTATCTTCATACGAGCCGTAGTTTGGTTTTCTTGACTAACTTGGTTAATACCTAAGAGGCCTAATGACCCTTTAAATTTATAAACACCTCAAAAGCAGCTATTAAAATCCTAAGACAGAAATGTTGAGACAGTTTTAACTGGTTTCAGACAGTACAGTAAATATTTCATCAGCGCAACAAAATCTTTATAATACTTAAGATATTAAAGTACCCAAGTACTATACAAATTTATATAAGAGTTCAACTTACAACGTAGGGTCAAGTTAGTAAGTTTTTCGATCATCTGATAAAGGACAACAAAGTTCAAAAAACAAAGTTTTACTAACCTTGCGAACTAACCTTTCGAACTCTGTTAAGACAGATTTCCTGGATTTTTCGATGATTCATATAAACAGGCTTTAAAGACACTTCCTAAGGCCAAATGATGATTATATTGACAAACTGGTTTTTATCTGGTTATCAGACGGAATTGTAATTAATGAAAATACATACTAACAGTTTGTATATTATATGCACCGAAAATATCTTAAAATTTTGTTACAAAATTCGTTTGATTTTATAGAATATTATTTTATGATTACAAATAGACATACAGATTAGTATTTGCAACGTTGCTGAAATATATTGTACTCATACAAAAGTAGGTAATGTTATATCATATATCATTGCAATTAGTTTTGCAGCTGTTTTTAATGCAGCATTAATATCAAGACAGCTTTTTGCTACTCGTATTTCAGTGAACACTAATTATCGTATGTAAGCCTGAAACAAAAATGATTTTTCACAGATTTTGTCACCCTACTCTGGTATTAAATTACGAGTAGAGGTAAATGTTTTTCAAGTCTGTTTCCGACACAAAACACAAATCACTTAATGGAGTGTGACAGTCGCGTCCCTGAACTTGCACAAATGGCAACAGACTTGAAGATACGTTTACAAAAACGGCCAACACTCAAACAACAACAACAAATAAAAGCAATTTAACAGCGTGGTTACCATGTGTACTCATACCTATTTATAAGTACATATGTACATCTTTTATTTTCTGCTTATGTATTGCCTATTTCATTTTATTCACGTTTCTACCCTTTGTGCTACATTTTCGTCAACAAAGAGTTGAAGATAAATGCACGAGTACCTGTTTATATTCAAAATATATAGGTTTATGGCTCTTGCATTTGTACTACAATGAACCGCGAGTTTGCCTTCATTTGAAGTTGAATAAAACTTGAATGAAAGATTTTCGAACTCGTTGACCTTTACATGGGCGCCAACTGTGTAAATAATATGATTTTTGTGAATGCAGTGCCTGACAAATGGCAAATATAATGTCGCATCATACTTATCATCTGTCTATCTAAGTAGGTCTCCTTGGGGTAAAAATCAGGCCTCCTCGATAAGATAAAGTTGAGGCCATTTGACTACCATACTGAAACAAACCGTCCATATTCAGACTCGTCATCTTCGCATCTCTGACTGAATTAACATGTCTATTTCACCTACGATTATTTCGATTCCATTCAATTTCGTCGCGTAGAAAGTGAAATCAAAACCTTTCAACGGCATTCGATTAATTCAAATGCTAATATTAATCAATGACTACAAACAAAGATGATCAATAATTTACATTTTGTATTATTGAGTGTAACTTCTTTGCCACACATCATAGTTGATATTCTAGAGTTTTATTAATCACTTGGATGCTAATTTGTCCATTGATAAGCCGTGATTGTTGAGCATTGTTAAAAGTGCCGGCGTGTCAATAAAATAGGTAAATTGTTCTTTAGCACCAAAAAATAAAACCAATTAAAAATTCGTATAATGAGGGCTTAATTTTTATGTTTGGTTCTTTAAGAACCCAATGCCTTTTTATACTTGCCAATACGTTTTTATGCCGCTTAGCATTTAATGATTAATTTAATGTTATTTTCTTCAAATTATCTGCTAAATTGTTTACTAAAAATCCATCTATCTATATTTCTATATATCTACAATATCAAAAAATGATCAATTGAAATTTGGACTCACCTTCAGTTTGTCAAGTTGTTAGAATTGACTTCACTATATCCGATCAAACATGTGTTGGGTATTTGGGTTGCCGCTCCTTGAATGAACGAGTAGAGGAAGTCAACATTTGTTTTTTATAATTGTACACTTAGCTTATTATAAATTGAAATTGGCAGAGACCTTCCGAAAGAGAAATAATGCCACTCATTAACGATAACTGGAAAACGTGCATATATTTTGAGTACGTGCCAATAAATGAGCCAATTAATATGCGATACCCGCGTGTTAGCTGGGTCGAGTTCATATGGATTTTGATCTTAAAAATTTTCGCTTTTTCCTTTGCTTAACTAGAAAACTATTTAGGTTGTTAATTAGATTTGCATATGCCAAGGATATTACACAAGCTGTCAATCATTAATTTTAAGTACCTCAGCTCTGTTTGTCTCTGCTCAATGAGAGATCTACCAAAATTGGCAACACCTCGCTGAAGGGGAAAAAAACCCCAGTCAAAAAGCCATAAAAACATTGAAAATTCCACACACGATGCCAAAGAGAATAAAAAACAAACGCACTTTTAAATGGGGTAATCTCGCAGTAACAATAATGATGCCTTGTTGAGAGCTTAGAGAATTTGTTGTTAGTTTTCTAGTAGTATTTTGATTGTTATTACAAACTTAATTTTTTGGTTTTTTATTTAGCGAATTGGGAGCGCATTTTGCGTGTTTTATACGCGTGGCTTGGCAATCTAACTGCCAGTTTGAGCCGTGTAGTAATTTCTTTTTGGGTCAACAACAAAAGCAACGACAACTTTGCATAACGGTGCTTGGCTTTATATTGTATTTGGCTTATTGCATTTGCAACTTGTATTACAGCAACACAACACACACACTCACACACACAAAGTGCATCAATCTGCACACACATTGAAAGCCAATGCAGCATAGCCAGAGAACCATAGACGTATTCAACAGGCCACTCAGATCTCTATCCCAATAGCACAAACAATCCCCCAGCCAAATATCCAACTAACCGAAACCCACACCTCTGCAGACCCACCGAACAAATCACGACTTATTGACGCGACGCGCGTTCCAAAACTGATCGCAACTTGTCCAAGCCAACGGCAGCTGCGGCAAACATCGCTCCGCGCTGCACAGTGGTGCACGAACCAGCATTTATCCAAACAAATAAATACATATTCAAACGTTTTTTCATACTATCTGTTACTACATCAATTTCATTTATAATATTATTATTTTTATGATAGTAAACAAATTGTTTTACATTTCAATGAAAATTTATATTTGTATTTTAGACTTTATGATAATTAATAAATAATTATATTTTTTGCTGCATTGAGTATATTTTTAATACAAGAATCACTGATATTTAATTTATTAAATTTAATTTTCTCAAAATTATAATTAAAGCCCACTGTGCTTCTATTATCTTGTGTACATCAAAATTTGATAAACCATTGCAGACTTCATAAAATTAGTTTAAATAACTACACGATTTGCTAAGTATTAAACCACTGTGCACTTAACATCGTTTATCGTAAGCCCAATATCGTAAATGTTATTTTGTTGTACAGACGGGGACTGTACAGGTAACTTACCTGGGTTACCAAGCGATACTCAGCAGTAGCTAAGCTGAATGAATTAAAATATAGGCTATGGTTGGACTGTTGCTACGGGTTCAATTTAAGCAGACTTTATTTCTAGCCCTATGATGCTTTAAATTTCTTATTTAATTGCTTTAATCCATTTTTTTGTAATTTTTTTTTTATTCGACTTCGTGTTATTTTATTTAAATTTTAATTAATGATTGATTTTTATTGAGTGAGTCTGCCAATTTTGCTGAGTGTAAGCGTTTTATTTTTCAAGTCTGCTTTTCTTTAGAACCATTAAGTAAATATAACGACGATGCTCTTCCTCGTTTACTTCTCGCTCTTCTTCGTACGACTTTTTAAAATTTCCTCATGAGAAGCGACGAACTAATTAGTCTTTTATCTCATATTTTGTTTCGCATTTTGGCATTCGGCATGAACAGAATAAAGAAGTTTAACCAAACCTCAATCTAACCATGTACAGTTTATTTCTCTCTCTATCTCTCTTTCTATCTCCTTTTCTCATTATTATCTTTTTCTTTCTCTGTGTTTTCTTGCAGTCTATGCAGAGAACTCGTTTCGGTTTGTTGCTTTAGTATACGTTATACTCGTACAACTATGACTTTATTTTCTTAACAATTAAATTTGGCAATGATTTCAAGTACCTCATCGTCTACCCCGATGACGCATTATTACGGTACAGCATTGAGCTGGAGTTTTACAGATTTACAGCTCGGAATGTGGGCCGAAACTAATCAAAACACAATGCACATTTATTTCTATCGATCATCGAGATTTGGCACATTCAATTGTAAAACAAAATACAAACCCATTGAGAGTGTGGGAAAATAGTCGGTAATGAAAGTTAAATATACACGTGTGTATATGTATTAATGTACTTGTATGTATTTTTTTTACTTACTCAACTTCGCACACATAATTGTGTCATTGGCCTTATTACTCTTACTATTTCTCGCAGCATCTAAAGTTTATTATAAGCTTTGATACATTTCTAAATAAATATCTATCTAAACTTCTTCATGTGCTTCCGTAAATTAAATTACATACATGCATTAAAGTTATAAAAACACTTGATAGTGATGCATTTCTTATTTTCTTTTTCTTATTTGATGCATGTAAAAATGAATTTTGAGATTTATAATTGATCTATGATTGGTTTTTCATATTTAGAAAATGCTTAAAATTAAGTCAACAAAGAAGAATAATTTTCAATGGATATGCTATTGAATTTGTCTACAGCTGTCAAGTTACTATTCAAAAGAATTTGAATTTCATATATGCAATACAATATAATGATAATTGTGCTATGTCCCTCCAGAGGAAATATTTAAATTAGACTTGTATTTTGTTCTTCAACTGTGTCATATACTACGGATGCCATAGTAAGAAACTTTATTCAATTGTTTATACCGATAAAAAATATAACTAGCCAAAGCAATGTGATGTTGCTTCAGCATTAAGGAACATTCGACTATTCACTTAGCAATTACTGGCTAAATAAATAATTCACCTATAAAATGACATAAATAAATGCAAAGTGTGATGAGAGTATGTTCTGCGAGTGTGTGACAGTGTGATTATGTGGGTTAGTATGCAACTACAATATATGGAAATTACAAAATAATGCTGGCGGTACTATATAAGACTACTTGACTGTGTGCAGTTGATGGTGTGGGAAAATCAGTGAAATTTCTTATATAAGACCCACTGAGTGGGGAGTCCATACAACGCTGAAGGCGCGATTGAAAGCCTGCTTTAGCTTATGGAATCCAAAGAGGATGACCCAATAGCAGATGATAATGAGGAAGACACCAATGAATGTCACCAGGCAGCCCATTGGTTTGTTCCAGTTCAAGATGGAATAGACATAGGGATTATTAAATCTATAAAGGAAATCAAGTCATTATCAAATTATCTATGTAGATGGTGCGGGCTACTTACTCATCGGTGCCGCCACAGAAGTGATAGATGAGGGTGAATACGAAGAAGGCGATGGCCAGAAACATGGTCTGGACCATGTGAAGAAGTCGCAGCGGAAAAGCCACTATCATAAAATCGATCAGCATGCAAATTGTATTCAGAGCATGTGTTAAGACACTAATTTCCGGAAATCTGGCGGGTTTGTCTACAACAAAATGTGTGATTAGTTGGTCTGTCATTCAAATGTTAAATACTCACTCATACGGCCATGTAGAAATGTCCAGTATATGGTGGATATGATCAGTGCCAAGAGCAGTGACATATTGTAAAGCCACCAATAGATCTTTAATCCCCATGTTGTTCGCGCCTTTTGTCCCGCCTCATTCACCAGACTCCGTACATTCTGTAGATCAAAGTGCCATCGTGTGACGTGCCCGGCGGATACCAGCATGGTTATTGTGATCAGACCAAATCCCCAGTTGGTCATATAGATGAAGAATTTGCCATCGCAGAATTGCACAACAATGCAAGTGATGTATGCGGCCAGGAAGAATAATGCAATTGTCCAACGATATAGTAAATAAAGTATGCTGACCTCATTCTTTTGCCACTACAGAAAAACAAACAAAGGTAAGAGTCAATAGGGCATTTGCAATTCAGTAAGGTCAGAATGTATAAATCAAATGGGCAATTAAAATTGACAATCGTCATAAATATTTTTAGTATTCTTCTATGCATATGAAATAAGATAACCTATGATCTAATGTAATGCTAAATGTACTTCGAACGCTTAAAAGTCAAAAAAGTTGAGAAACAATCATAATAAATAATTCAAAATAAAAATAAAAATAATAAAGATGGAGATGTTAATATTAATACAAATAAAAAAGGGAATAATTGTTCAAATACATTAGTTTATCTTTTTAACTACACTTTTGTATTTTTTTCAATTATAAGTTAATCGAGTTTCCCTATAAGTTATATGAATAAAAGCAATCATAATAATAATTTCTAATATTAAAACTATAGTTAAACTTTTTATGTAGATGAGAAGATCTTGTGTAATAGACTCATTACTTTAATGTCTTTCAAGCTGTGACTATGATGTTTTGAAACTCTTGGTAATGAAAAATAACAACAAAAAATGTTAAAAATAAAAAATTAATGTTAGAATTTCAAAAAATAATAAGAAAAATGTCTCTAGAATATAAAAGTAAATGTAAATTGAGCTTAATCTTTAATTTTGTTTGGAAAAAATTCAATAAATAAATAAATTCATGCACACATTTACAATTGTGTTACCTTTACATATTTTCGATTTACCGAAAGCATTTCCGAAAATTTAACAGCGGATTACTAAACATCCATAATATTTTAATTATCTAATATTATTAAAAGGACAAGAATAAAAAAATTCCCTATTTATCAGTCACAAAAAAATAAAGATAAGAAATTATAAATTACGTTGATTTACTGACTCACTCTACCCGGAAATAATGATGGGGCGTTTCGACCACCGAGAATGCGCTGACTCTGTTTTGTGATTAGACAAGTTAAGCTTGTTGGTAAACAAGGTAGCTAACCTTATCTACGAATTATGGGCATGCGGCGAGCCCTTCAATTGCGCTGTGCAAAATCACTTTGTAACAAATTACATAATTATCGTAATAAAAACAATCTGTCAACTGTTATTATATCACGTAGGGAATCTTATCTATCGGAGTGATGCTGTCCAGCAATGACGTAGTCTGACTCGTGCTTGCCTAGTTAGTAGGTGTTAGTTGGTTTGTTTACAATAACACAACTCCCCATTACGTAATGATGTTAGATAGATGTTTGTGTATTTACTTTGCATTGAACTTGAAATTGACGGAAGTGCTCGACTAGACGGATAGCGTCAGGGGATTCTCAATTCAATAGAATCGGGTTACCAAATTTAAAGAGTATTACGCTAAACATTTCTGTTTAATTACGATAACTCATGGTGAATGTGCCAAATATTATGCGGGTACAGTGGACGCCCATTAAAAGCAACAATGTAGTTTCAATGGCAATTCTAATTGCAATTCATTACAATGTGTAGAAGTGTGTATTGTAATTTTTTTATTTGTACACTTCCTATTCATGAATTGGAAATGATTTATGTAAATAGTGCATTGCTTATGCTAATGTACGAGGGCTAAAAAAAAAAACCTCATAAAATAGACAAAAAGACATTGATTTGCCTTTGCATCAAATAAATATATATTATAGAATCTATATATAAACTTATTAGAACACTTAAAGTAAGTGAATCCAACTAAAAGAAATATATTCCCTATCTCTTTCGATTATGGTCGACTTTAGGTATTTGTTTTTAAAAATGTTTTATTTTGTCAACTTAGTAATACATTTAAAATTTAATATATTTTATTTCCCAATTTGTCTTTTAAGGGACTCGCTATAAATTATACCTCAAAAAAGAAGTGTTATCGATTTCAGTTCGCTAACGGTATGCAGGGTATACAAAATTCGTTGTGCTGCGTTTCACTGACATTTCACATGTTTTATTTGCTAAGTTTTTGTCTTAATGCTTTTATAGCTCCAACGTGTTTGCATAGTAAAGTGCTAAGGCTTAGTTAATGAACTCACAAATCTCTCACAAAGTTTGCCCTTACAAAGTTGGGTGCCAAGGGCTCTTAAATGAGGTCTATGACGTATACTCACCAGGGATTTGTAGAATAAATGTACGTGATTGTATTCAAAACCGAAATTCTGTTTTTGTAATTCCTGGTTGAGGCCCTTGCCGAACTTTTTTAGGAATTGCATTTTAAGCGTGATCGGCAGTGAGTCGAGTATTTGATTTGATGACTACAGACTTTTTCTAACAAATTTGCTACCTAAGTTTGATATGAGTCTGTGAGTGTTTGCTTTTCGACTGCAGCTGGCAAACTTCACGAAGAGAATTCAGCTGAAACAGCTCATTCGGTTACGCGTCAGGCTCCAGCAAATGTTCTCACTGATCTTGAAAAATGACGGCTGAGCTCACACTTGGACGGAATCAAAATCAAAATCAAATTCAAAGTCGGAGTCGGAGCTAGAGCTGGAGTTGGAGCCGTTTGTATAGTTGCTTCACTTGTTACGCGGAGCACTTTCGTGCACAACCCAACGAGACACAGAGCGAACTGAAAGCGTCAAAGCTTTTACCCTTTTGGAAGACCCGACAATACTGTCTGACTGACGCCGAACCCGACAAACCGATGTGCGAACCTCCGATTAGAAAACCGCGCGGAGGCTTCGTACTCGCGAACACCAAAAAAGTGAAATGCGAAAAGTTGTTAGTGTCATAATGTGCTTTATATACTCGCTGAAGCTGCATTTCATCGATCGTCAAACATTCCGAAAATTGATATCATAACAAGCAGAAAAAGTACTGCTCGGTATTACATACCCTTTTAGAGCAGAACAAATTATTAATAAAGTAAACTTATTAATATTTAATATTAATGACTTCTTTTATTTTTATAATAAATTAGTTGACAATTTATTTTTAAATTAACTGTTGTAGATACCCGCATGAAACTCTGTGTGCGGGGTATAAAATGTGAACATAGATTAGATAAGAAAGAGGGAGATAAGTAATGTTAATTTGTTGTCTAATATCTATTTTATTTCTATTTATTTCTATTATTTTATTTTAACATTTTATATTTATAGTAATGCATACCCTGTCTGCTTTTGTGTGTAGGGTATACAAATAAACAAAATAAAGTAATTTAATTAAAAGCATATCGTAGATACATATGATCAAGTGTGTTCGTGAATACGTAGAGTGTCATCATGTTAAGTGATCCATCCAAAAGTGGACGCTGTGGGAAACAGTTCGTATGATATGATATCAATGATATTGACAGTAACATCGCTTTTCATCATCCGGTGACTTTATTGAACTTGAAGTCATGGAGGTCGATCAATTAAAATTTCCAGCTCTCCCAATTGTGTACAGTGCAAATGCTTTGCGTGTGGGAGTCTTTCTTCAAAGTAGATCAAAATACTTAAATTACCCAAAAAGTTTCCTAAGTTTGACCTACTTGTCAATCGGGCGATATGTGTGTGGGGAAAATAGAACAAAAAGAAAGCAATTTAGCTTCAATTTCAAGAACCTTTAAATGGATCCCTTCTAAATCTAACACTAAAAAGGTCTATTTATTCAAACATTATCTATACATAATTGTAGTTTATGTTTTTTTGCCAGGGGTTGATATTCCAATTTATCTTGTAATTTGATCATTTGGGGTCGATCAAATAAACAGGGAGTCCATGATATATTGGTTTATATTAACATTCCTCTTAAATTTATTTATATTGGTACCATATATCATTTTCTACTCGTTCAATTTTCGATTGATTCATTTAAGCGACCTTGCCGTTGACTTGAACTAAGAATCTGGGACCTCATATTATTATTATTCACAGAAAATCGAAAGTGGCAGCAGAAATAAAGACGCAACTGATTCTAATTGTTTTTTTATTGCATAAATTCAATTTACAAGTCCAATTGACTGTCAATTTACAAGTTCTTTCCCCACTTTACGGCACTGCTAATTGACGCCGCGAATACACTCATATCTATTCAGTATACTTGTAGCGAATGCAATTGTTATTCGCATGCCTTAAAGAGGCATTAGGTATATCTAATAATGATATTGCATGTCCATTGTAATAGATTTGTGGTAAATTTGGAATTTAAAGTACAGATTTGCGTGACAGCTAAGAGGGCTTGTTTAGCTTTTCAAAGAGAAATTTTTTAATCAGTACGATAAGTTGTACACGGAAATTGATTCGATAATTTCATAAATGCGTTAAGAGACATATAAGACGCTAACAGACATAAAAAATATTAATTGAATTTAATTTTTTAAATTTTATTTAATAATTTTAGAGTATTTCCGCTTTTTCATCAAATTATTTTTCTCTGACTACTGCATTAAATATCTTGAATTTATCTATTAATTGAATACTGTTAATAGATAATAGATCATCATAGAGAAATTCGATAAATTATCCAAAGTCAATTCTTGTTACTTTTAATAATTGGTCTGATATTCTAAAATTATTATATTCTCTTATTTTTTTTCAGGTACTATTGTTTACTTCGACGCCTATTTGTGAATGAGCGGAAAGTTGTTATCAATTCTTGTTACTATTAGTCATTTGGCTTATCTAGAATTTGGGGGCTTTACTCGAGTGTCACTGTTAACGTACCACGCCGTGTGTCTGGAGTCCCATTCCATAGGGAATCCATGTTCCAAATCCGAGTTCAAGTTCCAAATTGAAGCAACTGCGCGATGTCTCGTAACATGCTCGGATATTAGATTGATAATTTGAAGAAACGGTGAATAATTAATGATACATTGGTAAAGTGTGCGAATGCTTTGAGTTTGAATAACACAACTGATTTGCTTCGATTTCTATTCTTATCGCAAGGGCCACAAAAATAGCGTAAACATCACTTGATTGTTTGTTATTCAAAAACTTTATGGCGTCATGAATCATGTGCAAAAGTTTCCGAATATGTACTTAAAAATTTACAACACATTTGACGCGTGTCATTTTCACGACGCCATGCGGAAGAGCGTGGGAAATCTTTCAGATAGGGAGCAAAGAAACTACTGTTGGCCGCGTGGCCAAGTTAGTGTGCTTTTGGCCAAAAGCAATGATAGCCGCTAATCGGCTGTGTGTGCTTATCGCAAAGCCATATTGGGAGTGCTTTCCAGTACTACATATCTGGCGATAAGGATCGTCGACTGATAAGTGATAAGTTTAACAACTGAATTGCCATTCAACTCGCAGTATTCGCGCAAATATTGCCAAATTGGCAGGCCTGTTGGCCCGGCTAATACCATGGCTGCGACAGTTCTCAGTCTACCGCAGTTCCAGCCAGCTGCTTTGGGCTGCATTCGCAGCATTAGCCCAACGTCGTCGACATCGAGTCCATCCCGCCGGAATGCGCGATCCAAGCTCGAAATGCTGTTGCCAGCCCCTGTTGGATGAGTTCCAGCGATCCAAGTTCTCGCTGCATCACGATGAACCCGCCGACTTTTGTCGTTCCCAGTGGCAGCGAGGGGAACGTTCCTGGATCTGGCTGATCTATCGTTGGATTTTCGCCCTCTTCTTTGCCGGCGGAGTTCTGGGCAGTCTCATTCAGCACTTTGATGAGGGCACATGGTTCATCTATCTGACGGATTGGGGTTTCTTGTTGTGCTTCTATGCCTGCACCTATGGCGCTGTGGTGGCCACAATATACTTCATAAGGCCCAGCTATTTTGGTAAACTCAACTCTTATATAATACGCCAATGAAATTAAATTTAAATTGTTATTAACTATTAAGTTCCCGTTCTAATCCACATTTGTATATGTCAGAATCCGGCAGTTGGGCTCTTAAAATTTATTGGGCCTCTCACTATACGACCACGGTGCTGGCCCTGATGATAACATTGGTCTTTTGGACTGCGCTCTATCCGAGTAAGTAATTTTTCTGATAAAAAAGATTAAGTTCTAAAAAAACACCGTTTTTTAGCCATGTCTGATGGACCTGTTGGATTGTACAACCTGTGGGCGCACGCCTTCAATTCAATTGTTATGTTCCTTGATTGCTTTGTGGTCGCCTTTCCCATACACCTGATGCACTTCATCTATCCACTTGTTGTGGGTCTGGTTTATGGTCTGTTCTCTCTGATCTTCTTCTGGTCCGGCGGCACAGACTAGTAAGCAATAATTTATTATTATTTAAGTTTTATAGATTAAGCTTTAAGCTCTTCATTTTATTTCAGTTGGGGTAACCGATTTATTTACTTCATTCTGGACTGGGAAAGACCGGGCTTGGCAATTGGCAGCGTTTTTGGCTGTATTGTCTTAGCCCTGATCTTTTGCATATTGGTCTTTTGGGTGTACAGATTCAGATTGTGGATGTACGAGCGTTGTGTGAAGCCGCAAACAACGGAAATTATGCAAACACGAGCCGCAAACTCTGCGGAAAAAGTTCAAACCGTTTAAATAAAGGCAATCAGTGAAATACAAACTAACTTCTAATTTTTCAAAAACAGTTAGTGAACTGAACAATTAATAAAAAATATTTTTTCTTTAAAAATCCTTGTCATAATTGGGGACATTAATTAATACTCTGTTTTTACTTCGGGGAGTCCATGAAATGTCATTTAGCAAAGCGCAAGAGCTTTATTGGTTACTCTCGTAAGCTGGTTGCTATATAACTGCGAGTATTAAGCGTGGGAAACATGCCAGACAAAGGTCAGAAGACGCACGGTTTGCCTCGTGGCCAACATTAATGACTTCGGTTATCAGGAAGACATACAATATTGGAAGCGCTTTACAGTTACACATATCTGGCGATAAGGATCTTCCACTGATAACTCTACCGATGGAATTGCCAATCAACTTAAGCAGCTGTTTAGGCCCGGCTAATGACAGTTCTCATTCGACCACCGGTCCAGGCAGCTGTTCTCGGTCACATTAATGATCCGACGTCATGAGGGATTGAATATGTTTAAAACTAGATATTTACTAATTATATATACTTGGTTTAACCCTTTGCGCTGGCGTCTACCATTAGTAAAGTTTTTATTAAATTAAATGTTGAAGAATATTTAAAAAACACATATTAGTTTTTTTATAGATTGAATAATCATATCTGTATGTTAACCATTTCACGAAAGAATGTTGTTTTAAACATTTCTTTCTAAGCCATGTTGCCGATATTATATCATTTTTGACTAACGTGACTTTCAAATGTTTGGCTCAACGAGTCATGATTTAACTATTTCACTATGATAAACTTTACTGCACCTTTGTTTATCAAAAGTGCTGGCAACCTTTGTCACGAAAGTCACAAAAATCAACATTCATAAAATTAAATATTAAAACTGGCTGTGGAAATTGAGGGCTAACTAAATGTAAGCTCTATTATAGACAAGGTGAGAAAAAAAGCGAATCATAAAGATAAAAAAGCTTTTATTTCGTTGTTGATGCTGATCAAGATCTGTTTATATTTGATCAGTTTTACAACTTTTGAATAGGGTTCTGAAGTTTAAAGTCTTATCGCTTGACAAAAAGAGCCACATTATCTTAAACTCACTCTGAAAGCTCCTTTCTCGTATGCATATCAGGCGATTAGGATAATGAATTGCCGTGTCATTTTACTGAGTAATTACTCAGCTGTTACTGCTGACAAGGTGTAATTTGGGAATTTCCTAGGATCTTTAAATATAATGATAAGGCAGTGTTGTTGTTTTTAAGTAATTCCATTATTTCGATTCGGTTTTAATCGTTGCCTTATGCCTAAGCCATTTTCTGTACTACAGCGAACTGCAGCGATTGAATTTGGTTGGACCATTTCTCCAGCGCACTATATCGGGAAGCGCTGCTGTTGACCTTGTCCAGCTGAAGCACTTGATTCACCTGATCGATGCGTCCTTTGATGGTGCTGCAAAAGAATGGATTAAGCTATATCTAAAAAAGGGTTAAGCAAGAAAACTTACTCATCCAATATGCAGGAGACTAGGAGGCTCTCCACCTCGGCAGGTTCAATGTTGAGGGCATTGGCTATGAACGGTATGGCTATGTTCTTGTATGGTCTAATCAGCTTGATGAGCACCTGTGTGCGTATGTTGCGCAATAAATCCTCAATGTGCTCTCGTATAAATTGGTCAGCCATAATGTTGCTGCGATGTTGGCGCAAGATGGTCTCAAACTCGTTGATGTCATTGTTTTGATACGAATTGACCAGATTTGTCATGGCCAGAATCTCTGGATCGTTCTTATAAGGCTTGGCCTCCTGCGAGTCAAACGGATTGATGCCGGATTTCATCAGCCTAAAAAAACACAATACATAAATACAGAATTCACAGATATATAAAAAAAAACATACATATTAGCCAGCACCAAGTATTTTAGGCAGGTGGTCCGTCTGGGTGAGCCGCTTTCATCGTAATTCTTGAACGCCTCGAAGAAGTCTGTGTGCGCCTTTTCGAATTCTCCCTCGCGCAGATGCATTTTACCTCCACACTCGCGTATGACGCCCATAATTAAGGGATGAGGGATTGCCGACTTGATGTGCAAGGATTGTTCATAGAGAGCCTTTAGTTTCTTGTTGTTCTTCTGCACAGTATACATCTGGATCTCCAGGGCATAAATCTCTAGCAATTGTGTGCCCTTCTTAAGATCATCCTCGCCATCGTCTGTCTGGCAGCTCGAGTGCAGCTGTTTGAGTATCTTTTGCAGTTTGGTAAAGTCGCTGCGATCAAAATACAGCTTGCCCAGCTTCGTGTTGGTCTTGAACCACAACCGATCGTTTTTGGCATCGCGCAGTGCATCCAATGTCGTCTCGTAAAAGTTCTGAAGCAGCGCCATCTGAAAGAAGTTGTTAGTTTTGATTACAAAGATCGTACAAAGTCAGTAATACTAGACACTAATTAAAAATACAGGATAGATAATAATACTTCAGATAATACTTATTAGTAATAAAGTTAAGTTTTATAAGATTAAGCCGTAAGAACTGCTTACATACATTCTTGGACGTTGAAATATAATCCAGTATAGAATTGATGCTCTTCTCGGAGTGGTTGCGTGTGACGGCGCTTTTAATGTAGGTGAGCAGCTGCTTGTAGCGGACCATCATTTCCTCGTAGTTACACTGCAAGTTGCGCAAAGTGTTGCCTTAGTGTTGGTTACAAGTTGTTGCCTGAATCACTCACCAGTCTAAAGTTGATTTTTATCATCTGCTTGAGGGCCTTGAATCCCCATTCGCCCTTTTCGCCATTCTCCAAGTCGAGCACTTTTTGGAAACTGGCGAGTGCGGCTTTTGGCTCTTCCTCTTTCAGTGCCTTGCTGTTGTAGTATTGATTCTCGAGATCTACGTCCGGCTCCGAGTTGCTGTCCTCGGAGTATTCCTACATTGCAGATGTCGATGTCGATTAAGCCGGGCATTTAAAAACAGGGCAAGAAGATGTGCCAATTGTGTGATTCTTACCAGACCATAATCCTCATCATCGTCGCACATGAAATCATCATCGTTATCAGACATTGCGCAGCTTATTGAAGTGCAACAATTGATTAAACAAAACAATGCCTATAAAGTGGCAAAATTTATGTCTCACTGCAGATTGTGGCGGTCGGTCGATAGCTAGACGATAAATGCTTGGTGCAAGACTGATTCATCGCTGTGCAACACTGAAGTGTAATAATATATCGATAGTGTTGGTATAAATATTGCACGAAATCACATTATCGAAACAAGGTGTAATGATATTTATTAATTGTTTTGTTAATTTAATATTTACGTATGCTTAGAATAAATAATGTAAATTATAGTTATTATTTATAACCAACATCAACTTGTAATACGGAAAGCTTCTGTGTTTTCTTTGCAGTCATTTGAAACGCAAGTGTCATTCCACACAGTTGAAAAAGCCGCACCAAACATCGCGCATAAATATGAGGTACAAATAAATGTTTTTATTTCAAGTTTCTTTTGTTTTAATCAGTGCACACAGTCTCACACAACCTTTGAAACGTTTATTGCATGTGTCGATGCTTCGTAGCGCCATTAAACGCACACATCCCTCGGCGGATCGCAATTCTCAGCCCATTTCGGAGGCGCTTCTATCGCAGGTGGACAAACAAACGCCGAACTTGAGGTTGCTTGAAATATCCTCTGGGTCGGGTCAGCATGCCGGCTTTTTGGCTCCACTGCTGCCCAACATCAGTTATCAAACTACAGAGTATGCACGCCAAGATTTTGACTCGATATCCGCCTATGCCGCAGATTGCGCCACTGGCAACATTTGCTCGCCGTTGTTTGTGGACATTTCGCAGGAGTTGCAACAATGGGAGGCACCAACATTGCAACAGGTGAAACCCCGCAGCTATGACTACATGTTGAACTGCAACATGATGCACATTAGTCCCTGGAACTGCTCCGTCGGCCTCTTTCGAGCTGCCGGCCAGCTGCTTAAGCCCGGAGGAAAGCTGTTCACTTACGGTCCATATGCCCAGGATGGTCTATTGACACCCCAAAGCAATGTGGACTTTGATGCCGACCTAAGGCGCCGCAACTCCACATGGGGCATCAGAGACATCAGGGATCTCAAGCAGTTGGCCGAAACAAATAGCCTAAAGCTGGACAGAGTGACTGATATGCCGTCCAACAACAAATTCTTGACTTGGCTCAAGCTGTAAATGCTATGTATTTAATTGTAAGTAGATTAATAAAATAATTACATGTTGTATTTAATGTTTTAATATCATTTACTATGTTTATATAAATGCAGCTTAGCCGAAACAGGCTAAATCGGCCAAATTGTCAGATATTGTTATTGGAAGTAAGAATCTATTTTTATAGGCATCAGCCATCGAGATATGTCTGTCTGTCTGACTGATCGAAATTAAATAGTCATCACTTTCCAAGCTTGTTGAGTTTTTAAGAATATAGCAAAGTGGCCTTGAAAAGCTCTAATACCTGGCTATTAAATTGATTCCTTAGATAACAATGTCGATGGCGGCGATAGCGTTGGGTGGTCGTAAATCTAACGAGTATCGGCGTCGGATTAACTAGGCCAAGTGGACAGTGATTGACCCTGAAAATGTATGAATGATAACCAAGCGGCGTTGTATAAAAGTGCGACAATTGTTGAGGTAGCTCCACTCAATATCTGGGAGCTGAACATGGAACACACTTGGGCGACGCTGCTTCTAACTCTGCTGCTAACTTCAGCGGGATCGCTGGCTGTGCCATCTGTGCGGTATCCCCACCTGGATGGCCGCATTGTCGGTGGCGTGGAGGCCACCATCGAGGAGTATCCCTATCAAATCTCACTGCAACGCACCTATCACATGTGCGGCGGCTCCTTGATCGGGAAGGGCGTGGTCCTAACCGCCGCCCACTGCGTCGACAGCTCCACTGCAATCTCCTCCAGAGTTCGGATCGGATCCTCCCGAAAGGAGAAAGGTGGTGTGCTTGTGGGAATCAAACATATCCATCGTCATCCCCAATACGATCCTCGCATTATTGACTACGACTTTGCGGTCCTCGAGCTGCAGCCGTACAATGCCACAAACATTACGCAGGCCTTTGTCAAGTTGCCGGCACAGGATGAAGACATTCCCGATGGCACGCCCGTCACCATCTCGGGCTGGGGCAACACCCAGAGCGCAGAGGAGTCGGACTCGGTTCTACGCGCCGTAATCGTGCCCAAGGTGAATCAGACGCAATGCGAGTCCGCGTATAATTCTTTTGGCAGCATTACGGATCGAATGCTCTGCGCTGGACTCCAAGAAGGTGGCAAAGATGCGTGCCAAGGAGATTCGGGTGGCCCCTTGGTTGCCCATGGCAAACTTTGGGGCGTCGTCTCTTGGGGTTACGGCTGTGCGAGACCCGACTATCCGGGCGTGTATTCCAGGGTGGCGTCTGTGCGAGATTGGATTGCTTCTGTTAGTGGTATATGAACCACATGTTGTTGACAATAAAATTGAAAAACTGATTAGTAAGCTTACATGTTATATTTAAATAGAAACTAAATAAATTAACACAACTTGCATAACGGAAATTCAATAGTTCCAATTTCAAATTACTTTTCTTATGGGCAGCACTGCTAATAGGCAGCACTGTGCAACAGACAATTAAAAGCTGGCTGCTATAGAATCAAGAGCAGGAAAACGCGCAACTCACAGAGATTCAAATTTATCGAGGAAGTTTAGATTTAACTGGTAAAAGTGACTTACAAATTTATTAATTAGTTGAAAAAAAAAGTGGAAATGTTTGGTAAGTAGTATTTAAAGTTTTTCAATGAATGTTTCGAAATGGAAAAATCAGTTATTTTAGATTATATACACAATTAACACCTAGTTGGCTGTAAGATCTATCTTAATATTATTATTATTACTACTAATAGTTAAAATAGAGTTTCTCTACCTGTGGACTTAGTCAGGCTTACGTTTTCTAGAGCATTGCTTTGCTAGTTTCACGTTTCACGTTTCATTTTTTTATTTATTTTTTCTTCTGCACTCTCTTGCCATAACCGTTCAATTTGCCGTTTCATGTCTTGCCGACGTTGTTTTTGCTGTTAACAAGTTCACGTGCAATATTGCAATGACCCGAGTCGCAGGACATGCTCCTAGTCTCTCTCCCTCTCACACACACACTTATACTCGCACTCTTTCACACTTTTCTCTCTGCTCACCGTTAACTGCCTTGACAATAGACTCCACGCACTGACAATTCTAAGGGACTCCCCATCAATTGGGCTGACACCTGAAATGCAACTGAAGCCAGACGCCAATTGGCACCGTTTAATCAACAATTAGCGTAGACGAAGAATGAATTGGGAAAAGAAAATTGACTGTCTGGAAAACTGGAGCTTTCGAAGTTGATATTCAAAAAATTATGATAACATGCAAGCATCTTGTTGTCACATGCAGAAATGTATATGTATCTTTTTCTATAGATGTATCTGTATCTGTTCACTTTGCATATGCTACGCAAATGTTTGTTTTGGTCTTTTGCACTTATATTTGCATTGACCCAATCATTAGGTGTACTTGTATTGAAGTTTTGGGTGCGATTCGAATGGGGATGGGGCGTAATTGTAGTTATTGATATGATGCCACGCCCATCTCCCACCGCCCCAGTTGACATGCTGTGTAAATATTTGACTTCAAGCTCTTTCCGGGTCAATTACGATAGTTGAAAGTTGTTTGTTGAAGTGCCTTAAAGTGCAGATGATGAATCGCCTAACGTGAGAGCAGCTGCTGTTCATGTCCATGGAAGTTGTTGGCATTTTCTATGACGATTGATCAATTAGCTTGGACTAAAATTAAAAATGTATTTCATTAGCAACAGAACAATTGTGAGCAATATGGAAATTAAAATCTAAATGCATTTAATTTTTAAATATGATTGTGAGACTTAGACTTAAATAATATAATATGTAATATGAATATCTATTGATTAATGTTGTTCAGTGCATTTAATGATCTGACTGTAAATTAAACTTAAGACTGTCATGAACTAGATTATTAAAAGGAAAGTTAAGTTTCCAATAAGTAATATCTAATATAAATACGTGTATTTTGTACATAATTAAAAAACTATGTAGAAAATTAGCTAATTAATTCAAATTGCAATTTATTAAGAATTTCTAAAATATATATAAAAAAAAGAAACGAATATCTAACCGAAGATCAAACCTAGCACAAAGGCATTTCAGCAACAATCTTCCTCTGTCTGACATTTGCCAACATTACAAATTACAATAGCTGCAAATAATTTATTACAATCGATTGCTTCGTTATTCTGATGCTTTCTCTTGGCCAGCTGAGTGTTTGTACATCTAGAGAGACAGAGAGAGAGAAAGTAAGAGACAGAAAGAAGGTCTCGTAAGTACAACAAGTGACAACAACTTTATTGTTGCTGCCACAGAACAACAATGTAGACTACAATACAAACAAATCGACAAACTGTAATAATAAGGCAGCCCCATGGCATGCAATGGACAGATATAAAGACCGATAGAGACAGAGTCTCTCTCGATTCAGAGTCTCTGGCATTGTCTGCTGCAGCAGCTGCAAAAACTTTCAACATCAATGCAGGAAACAAACAAATTTCCTATTTTCTATATATGTATGTACGTCTTTTGCCATACTCAAGACTCCTCCCATCAGCCTAGTCAGACAATGGCGAATGGGTCTAAGAGCGAACTATCTATAAGCTAAGACAACAACATGGAGCGGCTTAGCTGTTGCCACGACTCGTTAGTCGCTGATTCATATTACGAGTCACTCATAGAACTTAACTATCATGAAGTACATGCAATTATGCTTGCCCTTTTAGCAAACTCGGCTTAGGTGTAACAAACATTTATTAAATGCCACAACTGAAAACTCCACTGATTAAAATTAGTTGGCAAAACATTATATTTTTGTCTAATAATATATTTTTAGAGTTAAGTCAGAAAGATGAAATTTCTATTATTATACCATTAAATGTTCATCTTTTCAAATAGTTGGGCTGAGGCCAAAGTTTCAAGAAAGATTTGCATATATTTATATTTGTAATTATTTTTAAACAGACAAAAATAAAATATTTAATATATAACTTATCTAAAATTAAAATTAAATGTATACTATTTTATATGAATCTTTGGAAAATAATTGCAAGCATGATTATTGGAAGCTTGTAATGGCAGGGATGTGCTGGGCAGCATGCTGCATTACGGGATATCCAATCGCGAAAATAATTAACATCTGTATAAAACGATGTCGATTTGGGATCACCACAGATGCGACCATGAGAGACAATGCCAACCAATTTGCCATCGCATATTACCGGACCACCTGAGTCGCCCTGGCAGCTACCTACCTCATAATTGTTTGGATTGGATGCGCAGAACAGACCCTTTCCTACTTTTTTATATTGAGAGCAATAGTCCAATGAATTGATAATTAAATCACCACTGACCACCTCATCGGGCAGCGGTCCACCAGCTATTATGGCTCCCCATCCTATGACTGTGCATTTCAGTCCAGTTGGATCCCGATCATTTAATGGTATAATACTAGCAAAATTCTCATTCAAGCTTATCTCATCCTTAAGCTTAATAATGCCAATGTCATTGGCAAAAACAATTGAGTTATATTTCGGATGAGGTAATATTTTTTCCACCATTAGCTCTTGGGTATTTTCGGTCCTTACCAATCGACGCGGGCTGCCCACAACAATCTTTAATGATCTAGATATCGGTCTGAAACCATTAATTGCTAGACAATGCGCTGCTGTCAAAATGACCTTCTTAGATATTATGGAGCCACCGCAAATGTGATTGTCGCCGAAGGACTTCTTTTCTTTGCCTCGGCGCAGGGATACTAAAAATTTGACGAGAACATTATTCTCAGGACGATAGCCTCCAGTCACTAGAAAACGGAATTCATTATCGTCTTTAATGTTGCTCACGTTTGAGTTTCGACTGGTTTGACGTAGTTTCTTGTTAATAAGCCTGTTTCGGAGAGTATTAGCTTGAAGATGTGGATCATATTCTGCATTTAGATGGTTTGTTCTATTGTCAAGACGATAATGCAAACTTGAATTGCTATTTTCCATTGGTTTAAGTTCGTCGGAATGTTCATCCCTACCTGCAACCGTATTTTTAGCGAGGTATGGCACTAATATCAAGATGTTAACAATAAATTTTACTAGATACATATTGTTGATTTGATTAAGAACGTGTAAAATTTATGGTTTGATCAAAATTTAAATGTTATTTGTATTGTATAATATATATGAAATGTTTTCTATTTTGACAACATTTGTCGACTTGGTTTGCAATTGAAATTTATGTATTGTAAATTCTTAAAAATTACTTATTCACTAATAGCCGAAATCTACCTATTTGTTAACAGTGCAACGAGAGTAATTTAAATCTTAGGCACTTGTTAGTCACTATAATAATAATGTGCTTATTTTGAATTCAGAAATGGCTCAGACACTATAAATTTAAAAAATAGAATCTGATATTTTATATTAAAATTATGAACATTAATATTTAATATATTTCAGCTTTAATTTTCTAGGACCCTTCGACATTCTTATCCAATAAAAGATCTCAAGTTTTACATCTCTTTATAAACTTCTAGTAAAGTTGCACCTTAAACTTAATAGATTTAAGAGTGGTTCGTTTTCTAACTGTTGCTCAACCAGAAATCCTTTAAGCCGCAAGTGTGACGCATTACGCATACGCGATGTTGACAATCATTTCCTAAAGTCACAACACGCTCTTTAAGCTGCCACTAGAGGCAATCGTGTTAATGCTTTAACTGAAATGTATATATAAATGTAAGTGTGTGTGTTTGTGTGTGTGTGTGTTTGTGTGTGTGTGTGTTTTTGTGTGTGTGTGTATAAAATAAAATTAAATACATGTGTCGCTGTTTGCTAGCTTGTCTATGATTCGGCTGTGGCATACGTGGCGTATGCTTGATGCTCGGAACGATTTCGAAGACGATGCAAAGGCCGCGCGCGCCTTCGTTTTCCATTTTTTATGGAAATAATATTCTTGTCAGGATTAAAAAGGATACGTGACTTGAAAATTAATGCAATGCATAGGAATGTAGCTAGTTTCTTGTAGCTTACGACAACGACTCGAATGGCACTCAGTTTTGGTTGCAACATATACGCCACGCCCCACCACGCCCCCCTCCCCGATGTGTAACTCAACTGTCATCCCAGTGACTTTTGGCATACTCCATTCCCCATTCCCTAAGCCCAAGTTCCATGTCCCATGTCCCGTTTTCCCGGTCTGTATTTGTGTTTGTGTTTATCTTTGGGTCGCCCACTAAGGATGCTTATCGTGGGCATCACAGCATTATTGTCCTGTCGCCTCGACTATTGCACGTTGTTTTTCTAATTTTTAAAAAAGCATATTGTAATTCTGTTGTTTACCTATTGTACATACAGATACAGATACAGTCGTATATATACATATATATTTTTATAAATCTAACCTGCAGCTATTTGTTGTTTGTCTCCTGGTTTTGTTCACAGGATTTGCGCTTTTCGTTTACCTTCGAGTACCTGCTGCTGGATAAATATGGAGTGGAGAATGGGGAATCGGAGCAGGCATTTGCCATTTGTCCTGTCATTTAATATCCTGTACGTATCCGTGGCAGAAGCTTATGCTTCTTGTTGTTATTCTTGTTTCACTTCTGTTTCTGTTTCTGTTTCAGTTTCTGTTTCTGTGGCTCTATTTGTATTTAGTTATGCGTGACATGTCCTGACAATGGCCAGGATCCTGATATATGCTTTTCAATTTTTGAAACATTGTCCCTTTTTCTTCTTATTTTTCTATTTTTTTCGTATACTTTCTTTTGTTTATTTGTTGTGGCAAATGCTCAGCATTGGGTTGAGACATTAAGACGTGTCTGCAATTGCAAATCGACTATTTGTTATGATACGAGCATTCGTGTCTTTGATAGTAAATGCATTTGCATATCGTATTTGTATTATTGAGAAAATGTTTGTAAAAGTATTTCATCTGCTTTTCTATTCTTTTTTTTTTTTTTAATATATATTTGGATGTTTTTCGACTTGTTAAGTGATTTAACAATAAAGAATCAAATATGGTCGGTAAGCTACAAAAGAAAATACACTATATTTATTTATCTTGTTGTTAATAATTACAACATATTTGAACACCATACTAACTCCTTTAATAGGTCGTTGGTATTTGTAGTTGTTGTAGATAAGAAAAAATAATAATAATCTTATCGACTATATGGTACACACTACGGAGAGTTGTTGATATGATTTTTGCCCATTATTGATTTGTCTGACATATTAGGGATATGGTACTTCATTACCTTCACATAATACCAAAACAATACTATGTTTGTTGTTTATGTCTTTAATCTAAATTTACAGTTTCACCTTGTAATCAAATTTAGATTATAATACATAAAGTTTCCATGAAGCAATTAAAAGTGTTCTATGACAAATGTAGTGCTCCCATTTTTGGATTATTTAAATCACTTTTACTGTTGCTGATTCCGATCTATCGATAACTAATCTTATCTTTTTCAGCCACAATATATAGATTTTATTGTATATGAGTAAGTTCCAGCTTGACCAACTCAGTCTGTATTACGTTTGTACAGTGAACAGTTGTGTTCCTTGGAGAGTCAGTATAATGTGGAGAAAGCTAATTTGTGGTCTGGTGCTCGTCGCTTTTGTGGGTCTGCAGTTTGGTAAGAATCCAGATAGAGTATTCAAATATGAGAAGTCTCTAACAGTGTCATATACTCGTATTTATTGCAGCGCAATCGCTGACCTGCTACAGCTGTAATTCGCCCCAATCTTGCAAGAATCCCAGCACCCAAGTGTGCAGCAATGCGACTGCCAATACAACAAGTGACTGGCTCAGAACCATCCACAGTGATGTCCTTGTAACCGCTGGCAACAACAGTTTCAAGTGCATGAACCTCAACTACTTCATCGCAGCAAGTAGGTCGCAATTTTTATTAAGTACAATTTTTTCTAATTGTTCCTTTGTCTGCAGACTCAACCAAGATGGCCGAAATTTTGGGCTGTTTCCATCAGCCAATTCCAGTCTGCAGTCTAACCCTGAATGCAACCAACAGCATCAGCTGGGACAAAAACTGCAAGACCTGCGATTGGGATCATTGCAATCGCAATCCAGCTGGCACTTTTAGCAAGAGCACCTTCACCATTATTGCTTCTGTAATCGCTCTGCTTTTGGCCAAATGGCGGGCCTAAGCACTTGGGAAAGCACATAGCATCACAATTTTACATCTTTTTTTATTTTAAAATTATTATTATATTATTATTATACCTCTATTTATCCTCTTAGTTTTTACTAAAAACCTCTTTTTCTATTTCACAACAATTTTTTGTATATTTCTGCTCATTTATTGGGACTTTTTGTACTTTCCTTAGATCTCAAAAAATGTATTTAAAGAGGATCGGATTAACAATAATACAATTTCACAATGCAATGAATTTATACCCAATTTTCTTTGAAATTCTGCGCATGAAATATATAATTCAATAATGATCTTTAAGGTGATCGGATAAAAAACTAAAAGTTGCTTCACTTTTCCCATTTTAAGTTTACATTCATTATCCATCTACTTTCCATTATCTGACTAAGTTACGTGCCTAGAGAAACTGAAAAATAATAATACAGAAAAAAAACTTTATTATTTTAATATGCAACTAGCTAACTGATAACTTTGCTACGTAATCAGGTCGGTTATTCGCTATCTCGAGTTGTTGTCATTGTAGTGAAAATTTTATTATGGATTTCACTCAAAATTTTGCGTAGTTCAAGGTAGTAAAAAAATGTGGAACGCTTCACGATTTTGCGTGTCATCCTTGCGCAGGGGCCATGCTAATCTTCTCTGTATCGTTCCAATTTTAGTATATGTTCTGCCGAAGCAAGAACGAAGACTACGAATCTAAATGACGTATTTATAATGCGCTTGTGGCGAATTACCACTTGGGAATTACAAGCTAAGACAATTGCAACCCTTAGGTAACCAAAGTGCTGTCAGGGGTTGCTATTCTGCCTACCTGAAGACCCTTTCATGTGAACACCGTAGTCGCTACAGTTTTGAACATCTGTCTCTTTATCTCTTCTTCTGTCTCTCTGTCAGCCTGTTTCCATGCAAACTAGTGCCTTACTTCTGTACCTATGCGGCTTAAACTTTTCACATATTTTTCTATTAATGGAAATCTCTACATATGTCTGAGCCGGAGCAAAATATAAAGCTTGCCATATAAATTTATTTTGTTGACACAGTATCAATAAAAGAAATGATAAGCAACTATAAAGTTACAAGCCAAACAAATTGTAAAATCATTTGGTGTTCTATATTTATTCTCTAAAATTACACATACATATTTAAAATTGCCCCTTTAGTCATTTGCCAACAACACTCAAACGAATTTATCAAATGGAGGCCATTTTTCTGGGTTCAATTGACTTATTCCATAAGAATGTCAAAATTTCGTATTATTATAGAAAGCCAAACTGGCAATTGATGAAGAGGGGGCTTTTTCTTTTCGACAGGTTAACGATAACATGGCTGTTATCAGGAATTAATAGGCCCCACATAATGCCAGTTATTTATTTATTGATATCGATCGATTTTTCCATTCGATTTCTTTTACAGTCCACACAAAAATTATCATTAACACGGCTCAGCGGTGTGGTTTGCTTCATTTTACTTTCCTCGTGCCTTCCCTGTTTCACTGCCAGCTCAGATATATTTTTTTTTATCAGATATGTTCTTTAGATAACTAACCTTATCTGTGTGATCCTCATATATTATGGGAACTTCTACCTATATAACTAATATTTTTGGTGCTCAACCTGTTCAGTTTATATTGAGTTCGAATAGTTTAAAGTTGTATTATACGTCGATTTAATAAAATGTGGAAGAAAGTAATTTTCGCTGTGGTGCTTGTGGCTTTTTTCGGTCTGCAGATTGGTGAGAGCTTTTATTGAGTGCAATAGTTCAAGAAATGACTAACAGTCTCTACCATTTATTTAGTCAACTCGCTGACCTGTTATAGCTGTAATACACCTCAATCTTGCAAATATCCCGCGCAGGAAGTCTGCAGTGATTACACGGCTAACAAGACGAGTTCCTGGTTGAGCAGTATCCATAGTGATGTGCCCCCAATTCGGCACAGTGATAGGTTCAGATGCATGAACCTAACCTATGCCCTCAATCCGAGTGAGTCATAAGTTATCGAGTTTTCTTGCTAAGTTTTTAATAATTTATTTGGCTTGTAGACAATATAATAACGCACGAGTTCCTGGGCTGTTATCATCCAACAATTAATGTCTGCAATTTGATGTTGAACATCAGCTACAGCGTCTTAAGCCAAAATTGCACGACCTGTGATTGGGACCTGTGTAACCGAAATCCGGCTGGTACTTTTAGCCGTAGCACCTATACCATTTTAGCCTCAATTATGGCTCTGCTTTTAGCAGCTAAATCAAATCTTATTATTTAAAATGAAACTGTTTAAAAAAGGGTACAAAATAATATAGTTATCGCTTTTCATTTGCGACTTAATTTGGATACTTTGTTTACATTTAAGTGATAAAATAAACTATTGTGACGATTTCAACAACTCACAATTTATATATTGAGCTAATCTTTTTTTTTTAATGTGACTAATGACTAAAGTTCCATATTAATAGGTATTTCGTAATAAAATAAGGGAGTATTATTTTAAATATCAAGCTGTCTAAGATAAATAATATATAATAATATTTTGCTTTTAGCTGATTATATTTATTAAAAAAAATTTAAATTCATCAATAATTTTAAAGTATTTAAATAAAATGAGCTAAAATGATTTGAAATTATTATTTAAATGTAAAGCAATTACATTTATTTTAAAATTAATCAGGACTTATGAAAAAATAATACTAAGAGATTGATTATTTTGAAAATGAACTGATAACGAAATAAATAATATTCATTTTATAAGAAATCAGTTAGTTCTTTGTCGTAAAGAGTATTACAAATTCGAGCAAAGTGGGATGGTGATTATACTTATAAGATAAGCTCATTGATAAGCTAATCTTCAAGTGGTGGTCAAACGTAGCCGGCATAATCGGAGAATGCTGGTGAAGTACCCAGTTTATGCCAAGCTATTGCCAACTGTATATAAACTCCAAATAAAACGTACTGATAATTGCAAAAACAGTTCAGTGAATGCTGAAACGTTGCGAGGAGAACTTCAAATCCGGTCCAAAATGTTTAGCAAAGCGTTGATTGTCAGTGGGCTTATTGCCTTCATCTGTGTGCAGTATGGTAAGCTAAATGATTCACATTAGAATCAACGGAAATATTGAATTTATTTAACATTATAGCCAACTCTCTGACCTGTTATACCTGCGTGAATGCCAATGATTGCAAGAGTGCTAGAAAAACGACCTGTTCCAATGCTGCTGCCAATGAGACGAGTCATTTTCTTGGCGTTTATCATCAAAATGTGAGGCAATTGAACAGCATGAGATTCGACTGTCTCGCTCTGAAGTATACCTTTCCCAACAGTGAGTACTCCTTATCTTATTCATTCATTTGTGTTCTCTCTTGTGTAACTCTTAATTTTTATATACAGACAACTCAATAAGTCATCAGCTCCATGGATGTGTTCATCCCGATGTGGCTGCCTGCACATTGGCTCTGAAGCCACAGTATTCCAGTTGGAGAAAGACAAAGTGCACCATCTGCTCCGGTGATAAGTGCAACAAGAATCCCGCCGGAAAGATGAGCGGCAGTGCTTATACAATTGTTGCCACTGTGTTGGGTCTAATTTTGGCCAAGATCTATGCCTAGAGATATTTTAAACTAATTAGTAATACAATAAATCAACTATTTTTTTTTAAAATTGCTTCACGGTTTAGTTTTGACTTCACTCTTATCTCATTTATGATACGGCAACAGGTCGTATACTCGATAAGATTGCCTCTGAGAAGAACTATTTAGAGTGGGGCAATTCAAAAGAAATTCTTTGAACCGATGATTTCACAATGATGACTAAGCTCTTAGCTAACATTTGATTAGGGGTATGCCTTTACCATTTCAAACAAATATTTGCAAACAGGGTCAAACCAAATTAACAAATAAATTGTAGATAAGATATTAAAAGGTATGTGAGAAAACTGACAAGCAAATATCAAAACCAAATATACACATAAAAACAAAACAAATGATATAGCTATAATAAACATTATTAATGACGAATAACGGAATATATATATAGTATTTTTAAAAACACTAAATAATGGAATTAAAATTTAATTGAGAAGTATCTGCGGTTCGTCAAGTCGTCAGAATCGTAATTTTTTCAATAGATTCAATAGTTTTATTCTCATTCTTTTCATTGCGGATTCACTTTTCCTTTCAGCTGCAACAAAAAACAATTTTCCAGTTAAATATTTAGCAATCTTTTTATGCTTACAATTTATTTGGCCACTATTCAAACACATGTAAGCGAGTAGAAGCAATAAATATAATAAATTTACTGACATGTTTCACAATTGAATATTTGAGGTGGACTAATTGCAACTTTGAATTTCAATTACAATTGAAGCTTCAATCGATATCTTGAAAAAGATCGTGAGAACACATGGAACCATTTATAAAAAAGAAACTGAAACTATTAAGAAAGACCGTAAATACATCCTCATATTTATTCAAAACTACAATGAGCAGCTGTCTATCCCCGGACATATGTTGAATTCATACATTTTATTTAATAGTTCTAGCTTTATATCGATTTCTTGTTGTAACAAATATTCGGACCTAAATGGTTTTGTGAAATGTATGTAACTGGCATAAGGAATCATCTCCGACCCTATGAAGCATATATATTCTTGATCAGTATCAACAGTCGAATCGATTGAGCCATGTACGTCTGTCTGTCTGTCCGTCTGTCATCCAATTTTGATACCAAAAAACATCCCTTTTGAAAAGCTATCAATATTTGATAGATCGATTCCAATTAAAATATGTAATACTATAAATAAGGGAACATTTTGCAGTTTTTGGCATAAATCTTAAAGACACTAACCGAAATTTAGTGCAAAAGTACTTTTTTACCCTAATTTTATCACCTGTAGTCGATTTAAAGAATAAATTTAAGATCTAAAATTTTTAAAATTTTCGAAAAATGTAAAGGGGTTACTATGTAAAATTTTCGAAAAAAATGAATTTTTAAAAATCATCCAATTTTGATACCAAATCAATATTTATATACTAAAATGGTCAAAAAAACATCCCCTTTGAAAATCTGTCAAGATTTGACAAGTTCATTCAAATTAAAAGAAATACCATGTAAATACTATAAATAAGAGAACATTTTGCAGTTTTTGGCATAAATCTCTGAAGAATATGTGGGTGGACTAATTGCAACTTTGAATTTCAATTACAATTGAAGCTTCAATCGATATCTTGAAAAAAGATACATTAATAAATGTGAGAACACATGGAACCATTTATAACTGAAACTATTAAGAAAGACCGTAAATACATCCTCATATTTATTCAAAACTACAATGAGCAGCTGTCTATCCCCGGACATATGTTGAATTCATACATTTTATTTAATAGTTCTAGCTTTATATCGATTTCTTGTTGTAACAAATATTCGGACCTAAATGGTTTTGTGAAATGTATGTAACTGGCATAAGGAATCATCTCCGACCCTATGAAGCATATATATTCTTGATCAGTATCAACAGTCGAATCGATTGAGCCATGTACGTCTGTCTGTCTGTCCGTCTGTCATCCAATTTTGATACCAAAAAACATCCCTTTTGAAAATCTATCAATATTTGATAGATCGATTCCAATTAAAGAATACCATGTAAATACTATAAATTAGGGAACATTTTGCAGTTTTTGGCATAAATCTTAAGAAACTAACCGAAATTTAGTGCAAAAGTAATTTTTTACCCTAATTTTATCACCTGGAGTCGATTTAAAGAAAAAGTTAATAAAATTTTTGAAAATTTTCGAAAAATGTAAAGGGGTTACTATGTAAAATTTTCAAAAAAATGAATTTTTAAAAATCATCCAATTTTGATACCAAATCAATATTTATATACTAAAATGGTCAAAAAACATCCTTTTTGAAAATAATTCAAGATTTGACAAATCCATTCATATTATAAGAATACCATGTTAATACTATAAATAAGGGAACATTTTGCAGTTTTTGGCATAAATCTTAAAGAAACTAACCGAAATTTAGTGCAAAAGTACTTTTTACTAATTTTATCACCTGTAGTCGATTTAAAGAATAAATTTAAGATCTAAAATTTTTGAAAATTTTCGAAAAATGTAAATGTACTATGTAAAATTTTCGAAAAAAATGAATTTTTAAAAATCATCCAATTTTGATACCAAATCAATATTTATATACTAAAATGGTCAAAAAAACATCCCCTTTGAAAATCTGTCAAGATTTGACAAGTTCATTCAAATTAAAAGAAATACCATGTAAATACTATAAATAAGAGAACATTTTGCAGTTTTTGGCATAAATCTTGAATTGAATATTTGAGGTGGACTAATTGCTACTTTGAATTTCAATTACAATTGAAGCTTCAATCGATATCTTGAAAAAAGATACATTAATAAATGTGAGAACACATGGAACCATTTATAAAAAAGAAACTGAAACTATTAAGAAAGACCGTAAATACATCCTCATATTTATTCAAAACTACAATGAGCAGCTGTCTATCCCCGGACATATGTTGAATTCATACATTTTATTTAATAGTTCTAGCTTAATATCGATTTCTTGTTGTAACAAATATTCGTACCTAGCTAAGTTTTATTTCCTGGAAAATTGATTAAAGTGATAAGATATGTGATTTATTCAATTGTAAGTATTTAGTTAGATAAGTAGAAAGACACTCCAACTCAGTGCTATAAAATAAAGATTAAAGATCCTTGCATATCTGTATGTAAATAGACAATTTACAGTCAGATGAAAGCAAAAGAATCAGAGAGAATATAATCCAAATATGATACACTCAATAAGTAAAGGAAGGCATCCAGACTTGATTGTCTAAGAAGATTTTTCATGAATCGAAACCAGCTTTAAATAAATCATCAAATGTCATACCAAATCACTCTTAATAAGTTCGACCATTACAGCTAAATCTTCAATATTTTGGCGACTTCTTGGCAGGGCCTAAAAGTCGGCAGCACTTTTTGCCATGTCTGACATTATTTTGCGCCCATTTGCTATTGTTGTTGTACCTTTGGCAGTCGGGCATTTAATTGATTGATTGCTGTTCGTCTATGTCTGCATCGATTTGACTTCTGTCACGCCCACTCCGAACGCCCCTTTGCCCACTCTTAGCCCTTTGCCTGCAGTTGTTTCATAACCAATGGATTTACCCACGGCCTCCTGTTATCAAATCGACTTCGTGGGCTCACATAACTGTTGTTGTTGTTGTTGTTGTTGCTGTTGTTGTTACTGCCAATTAGTGTTGGCGCGTCATGTGTGAGTGTGTGTGTGTGAGAGTGTGGGTGCGTCATCAATTAATTTTTGTATTGTTGTTTTTCTATTTCGGCACAAAATGTTGCATTTTCAGTGAGTTGGTTTAGTTTAGGCTGAAGCCGGTGCTGTTTGTGGTATGTATGTGGACTGTGTTTTGCAGAGGTAACCATGTTGACTGATTGGTTTTCCGATTCAATTGTTTTGTTGTTTTGATCGCTGTGTGCTCTTACCTTAGTTATGTATGGACCTCTGAATTTATATAACTAACACAACGAATTTTTAGATGACATTTGCAATGCTCAGCTGAACATTCATTTCTGATTCTCTGATTCAAATATCTGTAACAGATTACAGAGTTATAGCAATCTATTACGGAATAATATGCAATTACATTTAATATTATGATAACATTTCTTTTTATAGCTCAATTGCGGTCATAACATTGTGATTTAACTCTTTTGGCCTTCTAATGACACATTAACACTTTTTTAATTGTTTTTATTTTAATCCCGCAAAATGATATAAGCTGTGTTTTCACTTGTTTGTAAAACCACACGAATTGTGATTCAAATATGCATAGAATGATCTTGTGACAAGTTAACAATTTAATTAATATTTAATACGTTCAATGTACCCAGCTTCTCTTTCGCTTCTTCCCACTCCTCCTGCTCTAGCACTGATTATCTATAAAGCGCACATTTCCCGGCGGAAAGGGAGAAAAGTGAAAAACGTCGCAGCTGTCACGCTTTCAGTGTCAAATTACGTTAATAACATGAACAGGGAAAAACCAACACGGGAAAAATGAATAAAATAGTCCCATTGACCAGATGGCCAACACAGGGAGGCAACAGGACGTGGCGAGGCAACCAAATTAACCGCGAATTACAAATCAATTTAAATGCACATTTCGAGCCTGAAAGTTTTTTGCCCCACAATGAAAATTGAAACGCGACATAGTTTTCCATTTTCGCCTCAGCTGCTCCTTAGATTTGTTCCGAGAGCCACCAAAAGCGCAGCACAAAAACTTTTAATTCAATTCTTGTCAGGCATGTCAATGAGGCTGCTCCGAGCAGTTGCTCATTTTGGTATCAGAATGATTTTCAGTCGTTGTCTGCTTTCATCTGTCGATCTCTTTAATGCGGGCGACATTTGGTTCACTAATGGAAATTTGTTTATAATATTAAAAGTGGCTTTAACTGTCTTCAAGTCAAAACTCTCTATCTGCATCTTAGACTGAGAGAGGGATCCGTCTATAGTTGTCTCTTCCTGACTTTTTTAAAACATGCAAAATCACGTCTATGCATCTTAATAACTTTTCGTGCCTGTGCAAACATTGCGAACGTGAAAGTTGTACAGGTTTTCCTCGTTAACACACTGCGGGTTGGGGGCTTTTCATCGGATTTTCATATCTGGATAGATATGATGACAATGTCTTTCCTCAATATGCATAAATCAAGTGTACACACTCAGTAGTTGAAGTTGAACTCCAAAAGTTTACTTAAGTTTTTGAATGTTTCTTGTTGGTTTATTTGTTGCAAAGACTGTTCGCTTTGTGGAGACGGACTGAAAATAAATGTAATATAATATTTATTATAGTTTTTCATTAAAATTTATCCTTTGACATGATAACTAAGTCTCTTCCTGGAATTTTAGTTACAATAAGAAATAATATTTTGTAGAATGCTTGAATTGCGATAAGTCGAATTATAGTTCGTTGTACGCAAATAAGCAAAATATTCAGCAGTATTTTTATATTCTGTGCCCATTGAAAATGGTCAAAAAGGGTATAATGGTTTTGTGAAATGTATGTAACAGGCAGATGGAATCATCTCCGACCCTATGAAGCATATATATTCTTGATCAGTATAAACAGCCGAATCGATTGAGCCATGTCCGTCGGTCTGTCTGTCCGTCTGTCATCCAATTTTTATACCTTTTGAAAAGCCATCAATATTTGATAGATCCATTCCAATTAAAGAATACCATGTAAATACTATAAATTAGGGAATATTTTGCAGTTTTTGGCATACATCTTAAAGAAACTAGCCGAAATTTAGTGCAAAAGTACTTTTTTACCCTAATTTTATCACCTGGAGTCGATTTAAAGAAAAAGTTTAAGATTTAAAATTTTTGAAAATTTTCGAAAAATGTAAAGGGGTTACTATGTAAAATTTCCGAAAAAAACGAATTTTTTAAAATCATCCAATTTTGATACCAACACAATATTTATATAATAAAATGGTAAAAAAAACATCCCCTTTGAAAATCTGTCACGATTTGACAAATTCATTCAAATTAAAAGAATACCATGTAAATACTATAAATAAGGGAACATTTTGCAGTTTTTGGCATAAATCTTAAAGAAACTAGCCGAAATTTTGGCCAAAAGTACTTTTTATACCCTGTGCCTCTTGAAAACTATCAAAAGGGGTATAATAGTTTTGTAAAATTAATTTTTTTTATTGAATGGAAAATCAATTCTCGTTTGCGACTGTTTACAAATATTTGATTAGTTGACCTTCACATTTGCATATTCGACATTGTTGTATTCGGTTTTCAGTCGCCTTTCTTTTCTCATGCTCAACCCGTCTTCATCTCAACCTCCACCTCCAATTTCACTCGTCTGTTAATAATGGAAAATTAATAGTTGCTAGGTGCTTGTTTATGCATCTCTCTCCCACCATTGTTGCCCCGTATTCACGGGGCTTGCCTCACTTGCGGCTTGTTTACATGACATTGGTTTTCATGTGTATTTTTTGCTGGCATCAAGGTGCATATATATGGATATGTGTGTGTGTGTGTTTGTGAATCTGGTTGTCTATGTGTGTTGCAACACTGTCCAGCTATGGCCGCTCGTTCGGGCAAACAATACCAATTACCAGCGCATAACAGGATATACCAGGATGTGCTCTTCGAGCTCCTTTCCCTCTCTATCTCTCGCTGTCTGTGCTTCCTGGCACGCTGCTTGCTTTACATATTGTATATCTATATACAAATGTATGTGTAAACTGACATACATATATATATATGTATACTTATATAGAACCAGACCAGGCTGATGCAGATGTCGCGTTTGTGTGAGTCTGTGTTTGTTTTTGGCTATTTGCTCGTTTAACTGACATTCGTCGCTGGCCACGATTCAGAACCGCCAACTTTCTGACCGGCAACGGAGCGCACCCATTGTACAATTTTAATTGGCGTTTCAGTTATTGAAATGTGGCACTTGCCGCATTTTTCTACCATCAGCGTAGCGGGTATTATGATCATAACACTCAATTTCTACAAATTATAAATAATAATGAGAACTAAAAAAAATTACTTAAATAAAATTATGTCGTTCGCACTATTCTATATAGTGTGGAAGATTTTCTTTATTTTAAATAATTCAATAAATGTGTTTGCAGTCATACAAAATTAAAATAAAAGAAATTATGTTAATTTTTTCGATAAATTTGAAGGAATTTAACAACAGGAACAGTTCTAATCAAATAAATGAACTCTTTTAACTGAATTTTTTTCATAAAGTAAATGCTGAAATACGCATAGATTTATTTATAAGTATTAAAAACATTTTTATTTATCCATTAAAAGGGTATTTAAATTTCACCCACAACTCTGCTGCACTAATTTCTCCATTAATATTGTGAGCTGCAAAGATGTTAACAGTCAATAATGTCAGTTATTGGCCGACATATGTGGCATTGATTTCACGTTCTGTCGCCATTAAAAGAGAAAGGGGAATTGGAGAATCAGAGAAACGGCCGGAGAGTTCAAAGGTCATTTATGGTTAAGAGATGGATTTTTGCAAGCAAAGATTAAAATTGATATTAAATTGAACAATTGAAGTCGAGATACATTGAAATCATATTAAATTCTGACCAAAATGTTGACCTTTGACATTTAAGCAGTGGGATTCAAGCAAACTGATGTTGCTATTTTACAGCTGTTGTTGCATTTTGTATTGTAGCTCATTTTGTTTGTTGTAGTCGCTGTTGTTGTTTATCATTTTGGTGTTAATAATAATGCCCGTGCAGCTGTTGTGCTTCTGTTGTTGCTGCTTACAAATAACAACACAATATTCCCACCCTTTCCACAGTCAAATTCACTCAACCACTGCGAATGTCTGGCAACCCACGAGAAGTCGTCGTCGTCGTCGTCGTCGTCTTCGTCTTGTAGGATTAACTCCGTTGCTCTCATGCATAAATTGTGCAAGTTATGCAACTGAGCCAAAGGAGCCTCGGAGGGTTGCCACACATCATAGGACAGTTGATGATGGCCATAATAATGATGATGCTGCTTAGGTGCGAGGGCTGTTTAAGAATTGTAAGAAAACACAATACTGGCAATTAAAATATCTACAAGTATATTCCAAACTATTCTGTTTCTGTTATCAAAAAATCAGAAACGATTGCAATTGTATTTAGTTTCAACACCTAAGTTGCCAAATTATAGTTCGTTCAGTTATAGTTCAATTAGAAATGATGCTTGCTAGATATGTACATAAGTAAATTTTCTGTCGTAAGTTTTAAAATCATTAGCACACTTGTTTATCTGACTAAACTGACCACCAAGTTGTGTGTGCCTAATGAAGTCCATCTAATGACTTGCAAACAAGCCGAAAACTTACCAACTAACTTCCAAAAACAGCTCATAACCAGACCAACAAGATAAAACTTAAAGCTGTCTAAATATATTGTTGTTAATCTAGTAGAAAACCTCAGCAACTAAAGTCGACTACAATAAGCATTTGGGAAAAATATTGCAGTATAATTGCTGAATATGAGTTTGCAGCATTTATTTCGATTAGTTTGTGGCTGGGAGATTTTATTTTCGGAAATTCTTGCGGCTTTCATTTGAATGACATTTACAATTCACAATTTTCACTTTTCATTGCTCTAGAAATGCACATATTTGGGATTTGTAGTTTTCTCGTAAATTATGGAAAATACTTTGTGTATTTACAGTGTTCGTCGCCTGTAAGCGTTAGATCCCAAAATACTAAGCAACAACAGCATACGGAAAATTTGTGTGTTTGCTTTGATTTATTTGCTTAAAATTAAATTTTATAGATTTATGGGCTACGAAAATATTTACCTGCATATTAACAACAGCACTAACACACACAATAACCCTCAAACCGAATTATTTTGTTGTTTTTCATACATTTTTGCACGTTAGAAAATTGAAATGATATGTGATTTTTAAAGGCTGTTTGAAGTAAAGTATTAATTAATTAAATTAGTAACAATCTGGAATAAATAAATTTGTTTTCAAAATAATATTCATAAATGGAATACAGGGAGTAGTTGAGTAATTAAATTACATAAATACTGCGGATTTATTTAGAAATTTAAATAGGTGATTAGCAAAAAAAATGTAACATTGAAATGGCAGTCATTCTTTGTCCAGAATTTGTATTATTATTATTTATATATTGTATTATTTTATTTTCATACAGACCATATTTAAATGTAATGTTTGAACGGTTAACATTTGATGTTGCGCCTGCAAGTTCGCTGGCTCGATGCAACGTGGCGTATGCGCAACTTGTTGAAGCTTCGTGCTCCACAACATTTTAGCTCAAGTTTGATTCAGTTTCATGGCAACTGTTAATGAAGCTACTACATTTTCACGCACGTAGCTCTGCTCAAGTAATCAGGACATCAAAAGCATCGTAACAATGCGGCGTATACTTAATGTGGAAAGTCCTTTTATCTCGCTCTTGTCCCAGGAACAAATTGTGAAATCTACGACAAAATCCTAGGCAGCATTTAATGTTTTTTCATTTCATAAATACATAAAACTCAGTCGCCCACAATTCCTCGACATTTTCACACACTTTTATTTGGCACACGCTTTCCACATTTTATTTCATTAGCACGTAAAATTCCTTTTAATTAATATATAAGAATTGCCAGCAGTCGCTAGTTGTTGTTGTAGTTGTAGTTGTTAGTGCTGGAATTCCCTCGGTCAGCAGACCCATAAAGTTGGTTGTGGTGCGTAGTTTTGGGCTACTTGTGGTTCAATTTGCGGGCCAGACCAGACCAGACACCATATAAACACGCCCCATGCATTTTATTTGTTTTTGCTGGAATATCAGAGCATAAAATGTTGAAAGCAGCCGCTGCACGTGCGCAGCATGTTTAATTATCTTAATCTCGATGTGTGAGTGTGTATATGTGTGTGTAGTGTATGTGAGTGTCCGTGTGAGGAGACGTCATGTGGTGCATGTGGTCAGTGGTCCAGTGCCTCTAGTTTAATACCTCTATAATGCAACTATATAAGAATTTAAGAGCCAAAGCTCCGCAATTTTAACACCAATGTGAAATTAAATATTTTGCCTTCAAAGTTTTATGAGAGGAAAGCGTTTAATGAATGCAATTAAGTCGCTCATTTAGTTTGAATGATTGTTGAATTAAACTGAAATAGGTGTTAACTTTATTTAATATACTTTTTGTTGAACAAATTTTGTTTTTATTTGAGTACCCATAAAAGAATTGTAAAATTTAGATTTACTTTTATATCAATTTGATTTGATTTATGTAAAAATATGATAAACATAGTGCTAAAATTAAATTATTTTTAGAGGAAGAGAGAAGATTAATATGTTGTAAAGGATATTACATTTTTAATTAGTGTGAGTATGAAAAGGAGAATTCAATTTATTGTATCATTCACAAATTCTTGATATTTTTAAGAAACCCAGAAAAATACTCATACAAATACGAAAAGCAAGAAGAAAATTTATGTGAGGCAGAAATAGAGAGAGTATTAAACAATTACACAGTTTTATCAAAATGAAATTAATATCTTTATTCAATTCCTGCACAATTCTCTTTGTATCAAGTTCATTCTTCCCGAATAAAATCACAAACATATCGTATTGTTTAAAGGCTTAAATGTTATTTTCAACATATATTTTGACAATTGTCAGCTTTAATAGGCTTTAAATAAATTGCATAAAATGAAATGTTGCACTTGGTCTGTGAAAACGAGAATTGGGATGCAAACTTTTGCATAATAAAAAGAAAACGACTTACGACTTTGAATGTAATGCAGTTGTATAATGCGACTTAAATCAAGTAAAAAAGTTTTGTTTTGAAATTTTCTAAAATTATCTCAAATATTGTGAGTAATAAGAACTCTGTTCTCGAGTCAATTATATGCCTGAAAAAGCTTGAAAAAAATTTGTATGCATGTCTGCGTCGATGCTTTCTTGCCTTCTTTGTCTTCATACAGTGTCTGTTTGTGGTTTTTTGACCGACAATATTAATATGAATGACTGTCATGCGCTGGTGTTAGTCTGTGTGTGTGTGTATGTGTAATTATGTCACTGTGTACTATTGTATATGTGTATATGTGTGCAGCGAATCGTTAAATGTGCACGTGACAAGCGTGTAATGAGGAAGTCTTCAGTCTTCGGTCCTGTTTTCGTTCCTAGCCAGCATTATATACACATATATATACTATATTCTATATATATCCACGATATGATGTTCGCATTTTGCAGCAAAGTAGCACCATGTTATACGCATATATCTCCCAACATATATTTCAATCATTTTAAGTGTGTTTGTGCTACAGGCAGCCAGGACTGAGCAGCACAAGATTGTCATGGTTCTCGTCCTTCCATGCCACTTGCCACTTGCTGCTGCAGGGCATGCGACATGAAAATTGGACAATGATTTATGAGGCGTTAAGTCAAACTTCATATTAATTTCATTTCATTTTCACAGCACTTTACGTGGGCGCTTTAAACTTTCAGGGGCAACGACCACGTTATAATAAAAATTATAATAAAAATAAAAATAATGCCAAGTCAAAAAGAATAAAACTCGTCTGACACTTTCCTATCGACTTGGCAACCTGACGTTGAAACGTGTTGTGAATGCCTGAGAACTTCAATCAACTGCATTATGAACTCCAGATACTCTCTTTTCTGCAACTTTTGCTTAGTATTAGAGTCGAAGTGCATTCGATCAGACATTGACAATTTCATTGAATAAATGATCAATTTATTAGTCCTGAATATATAACATTAAATACACGTGGGAAAATTTGTTTACTTAAACGTTTTTCTAAGATATAATACTTCGCATAAAATATGTACTTTTTATCTGTTTTAAATTCCATTTACAGGCTTCCAAAAGAAATATTTGAATGAAATCGTTTCTTTTTATTCGAGAAAATGTTTTTTTTATTATTACACTTTTTATTAACAATAAAAAAGCTGTGTGAATAATAAAGATTTGTATATAATTATAGCTTATGTATGTCTTTATTAAACTCTTCAACTTATTTAAATAATGCAGACAAATAAATTTGGCATTGTCTAGGAAATATTCTACGTACTTCAAGAATCGTATAGCGAATAAAAATCACAAGGCTGAAGGCAAACACTCGAAAATACACACACATATCACAGGAGCACAAGCTCGTTTGGCTTTGGTTAGAATTGAGGTTTGGGTTGGTCAGGGTCTTGGTTTGGCTTTTGGGCCTTGTTGGATCCGGCAGCATAATCATATTTACGCCCAACAATTGTATAACATGTGTAATTCGGGCATTTTATTTCATATACCCGACAACATAATACACACACACATGCGCACACACATACACACTTGACTGGCCTCGGCCATTATGCATATGAGTGTGTGTGTGTGTGTGTGTGTGTGTGTGTGTGAGGGTGGGTAAAATAACTTGTGGCATGCTTCGAGGCGTTGGTCTGAGTGGCAGCAACAGGACTCGGGGAACTGAAAATTCTCCGAGGTTTTTGTGCTTTTCACACTTCCCTTCCCTTTGTCCGTGCTGCGTGTTTTTCGTTCGTTTATTGCTTACTGAAGCGTTAACCATGGTCAATAAAAAATTTATTTAGACAACCACAACGACAATTGCAACAACAACAACTAACAACAATAACATGGCGTATTCGAAATTTGTGCTGTTTGCTGATAAAAAATTTGTGCTCAGCCCGAGTGTGAAAAGAAACAACAACAAAATAAAAGTGAAAAGAGAAAACAGAAAAAGCTGTAAATTGTATTTTTTCTGCCATTTTTCTCTCTATTATTTTTGGCTTTGAAGCCGAGTGTTGGCATTTGATTTATTTTGCGCTTAAATATTTCAAATAATTCATATTTTATTGACTAGACAAAAGCACAGAGCACTAAAAGTAACCAATTGATACATACGCAGACAGAAAAATATAGATAGTAATTGACAGAGACAACCAAATTTCAACTGTGCGCTTTGAAGTTCAATTCATTCATCTATTTTTATTTGCACTTATGTAAATCGCATTTTGATTAGTAATTGGACTTTAATTGATTGGGAGTGTGAAAAGTGTTAAATTTAATTTGTAAAAAATTAATAATAAAAAAATTGCAATATAAAATAAATATTAATAATTTGTAATACACTTTGAAATGTTTCCTTTTAAATAAATGCAATTATTTGTGTAATATAACACGTCGTTAGTAAGCCTATAATCCACTGCACTTATAACATTCTCTGTATACATCAATTAGTTATCTCCAACCATTGCTAAATATTAAGCAATTTAAAACTGGCATCAATCAAACAGAAACATCAAACGCTAAATACAAATTTGTAAATTGGTTCATTTTGACGGGAGGGAGAGTAAACAAAATTGCAATGCTAAATTAGTTTTAATGCATAATAAGCATATTCCAGATGAATTAGCCAAAAGCACGGCAATAACAACAACAACAACAACAACAACAAACAATTGGAATGGCAATTTGATGCCTTAAAGTATGCAATGCACATATTCAATTATTCATAGTTGAAATTGCAATGGGTAATGAAATGAAATCAAAAGCTGGATTTCCAATTGCCATATGCCAAATTCAAACGGACATCGTGTTGTTGATGTCGCACGACTTCCTTCTCTCTCTATCTCTTTCTATCAATATAGATATCTTTATCTCTCTCACTTGCCATCTCTGTTCGCAATCAATTGCCTAGCAAAATGCCTTTGAGCTCGACATCGACATCATTCCAATTCATGACTCTTCTCGTAATTACACTAATCTATGTATATTTTGTGTATATATAAGCAGATGTGTGTTTGTGTGTGTGCAGATGAATTTGTAATTGACCCTGGAGACATTCTCGCTGCCCAGAAAGCCAAAACACATTTATTGTTTAGCTGTTGATGATGATGTTGTAGTTGCCATTGTTATCGTTGTTGTTGTTATTATCGTTGTTGAATTTGTTGCTCGGTTTGCTTAATTGTGCACTGCAAGTGTTTGCGACTCAGTTATGATATTTGATATTTGCTGTTCTATTGACTAATCGTTATATATGTACATGTAACTGTAGAAAATGGATTTATTCATCTAATCGAAGCTGAAATTGATGAGCTCTTGATTAAGTGGAGATTTATTTATTTATCATATAGTCAACTGAGGATAATAACTTATTTATTCAACTTAAAAAGGAATGTACTCAAAATTTGAGGTCTTGAGAAAACCAAAGATTCAGAAGACTCTTCATAAATGTATTAATGCATCTTAACAAATATCCTTCACGTTTTTCTTTTATTGGTTGATAATCGCCCAATTTGCTTTGCTTGTTGCACAAATAAATTTTAAATAGGTTAACTCGACTATTTTGCCGGCGATGAACCAAGTAAACTAAATTGATAACCAAACATCTGTTTTTTATAGCCCCTGTTTAATATCAACACTATTTGGCGTGGTAATACGATCGCTATATTCGAGAATGCCCCGCAAATAAATGCAGGACTCTAAAATATATTTTTGTTGACCTTTAATAAAATATTAATAAATGTAAAACAAAAATTTAAATAAACATAAAAAAATAACAAAATGTTTAAATCTCATTCCAAACCGAGTTTCCGCATTTCTGTTGAATACTTTACTTTTGACTTGCAATTTATAAGAACTACGTTGTGCTCACTAATTTCTGTAAGATGGCGTAGTTCATGTACTCATAGCCCACCAGTAAAATGGCACCACCGGGACCACCCCGCATCAGTTGCGGAGTCAGTCCCTTGTAGAGCGCTCTAATGCCCTCCTCCCTGTAGATTGTGGAGACCGTCTGAAGAGCGCTGCAATACTTGATCTGACCCTGAACTGGCTGTGGTCCCTGCATTCTAGATTTCGCCACATCGAAGGGAATACTGGAAAAGCAACCCAGCCAGCCAGATAATAACGCCAGTCCGACTTTGCGAAAGAACTCCTTCGTTTTATCCTTACAAACGGGAGTTGCATCCCGCATCGTGCAGAAGAAACCAAAGTACATGACGTGAAAGATGAAATTGCGGGAAGCTGTTGCACCGACACCTTTGTAGAATCCTCGGGAACCGACGCCATCATTCTTGATTATTGCCCTGGCAACTGCGATTGTATTCAGCTTTTTCTGTCGACTCGCCTGCTGAGTAATTTTGATCACTTCAAAAGGATTCTGCAGCAAAGCTTCCACAACCCCCGCACACCCTCCAGCTAAAGCATAAGTCCTCAGGGTCGGTCTTGGAGCACCAAAGAGAAAAATCGGCTTCAGTTGCTCAAAGACCATGAACTTAACAGCTCGTCTGGGTGTGTCGGAGAGTAAGGGGGGGATAATACCACGCCAGAAGGCCAGGACTCCCTCCTGCCGATAGATCTTGGCAAAGGCATCAAAGACGCCCGTGTAATGACTTTGTCCCTTCACCGCCGAATTCGTCTGCAACTGCAATCGAGTCTTGACCACATCCAGAGGCAACAGCAGGGAAACTTCGGCGATACTGGAAGCGCCGCCGGACAAAAGTTGAATTTGTGCCCACTTTAGGCGGGATATCGATGACTCGGGAACATTTCTACTAAAAGGCATACGAGTATTGTGGATTTAATTTTGATCCCCTCAATTTGAGGTCTAACTGACAAGCTTGAATATATAATGATAATATTTGTTGACTTTCAAGTAGGCATTGAGTATGATTATAACAACGGAAAACCATAATAAATTTATTTAATGAATACACATTCTATTGATGAACAATTCGCTATTGACTTAAAAGGAATTCAATTATATTTTCATTTCAGTTAAGGTGGAACGAGTAATTTGAACATTAAGTTAGCAGATGTTCGATTACATCCGTTGAATTCATGTAAATTTAACAGCAGTATTTTTACTTTTCTGTTCAAATCGCAACTATGAAAATTATAGATTGTAGCGATATATGAAAGAGATACATGGATAAGATATACATTTAATTATCTATCATGTTTAACTTTTCTAGCTTTTTAAAGAAATTAAGAAAATATCTTCAGCAGCTTGATGATGGAAAATTCACAATTAGTTACATTTACATTTATTAAGTTATCTTAATACCGAATTCATTACTTATAACTAATTGATCCTGCTTCTTCTTCCGAATTCCAATACTCAATCAACTGAAATAGTAAATTTGTAAAACTTATTTGTATCAGTTTAAGTAACTTAATGACTTAAACAACCGTGTGGAAGTAAAGTTTCAACCGTAAGAGTTAGTCAAATGTAAAACCTCAACTAGCTTTGGGTTATTTTTCGGGTTCAGAGAACCCAGAGACAGAGACAGACAAACTTGGCCACAGACCGCAACACAGCATGTTTTACAATTTGCACTTAATTGTTTAGCTCGACAACAACAACAATAACAAGGAGAACAACAGCAATTATATTGCACATTTACAAGCAAATTATAATTAATTTATGTCAAGTGTTTTTTGAAGTGGGCCAAAGATAAAATTGCTCTAAGTGAGCTACTAGACTATTTGCACAGTTTGGTTTTGGCTGTTGATTTTTGGCTTTTGGCCATCCTGTGGGAGCTGGCCAGTTGACACGCCCACTTAATTGTTCGGTAATTGAAGAGCACTGAACGGTCATGCGGTCTGAAAGAGCAATTAGGGTTAGTTAAGGTGGCTCAAAGGAAGCACGGCAATAATCGAATTGTTTGTTGGCCATCCATCGATGGGGGATACATATAAAAGAGGAGTTGAAATCACAGTCGATATCAGTTAACATTCATTTAACTGTTTCTGTTATTTGGCCAGATTATAGCACAAGTTGACGGATGGCCGGCACTTTGATGTAACTTCATGAAAGTCACACCTGAGACGCGTTCACAACAACAATTATGCTAATGTGGCTCAGTCCGGAGACGTCCATCCAACATAATTGCCAACAAATTAGACATGGTCAGTTCCATTGAGTCCCCCTAAAACTCACCTTCCCTCAGCCCCTCTCGAGAGCAACAAATGAGTGTCTGGGCTGTCGGAGTCCATTGTGTTCCCACTTGGCTTGTCGTAGGCGAAGTTTAACATGCTGCACTTGTCTATCTGTGCATGTGTGTGTGTTTGCGTGTGTGTGTAGGTGTATGTTTCCTGGCAATTTGCGTGTCACGCTGCACAAATGCCAGCCAGGTCCGGGGAAGAACCAACTGTGGCATTTGCCACCGAGGACTTTTCTCTTCAGTTCTCTCTTCTCTTCTTCAACGCAAATGAGTTTCATTTCATGTCCTTCAAACTGCCTGTGTGTGTGTGTGTCTGTCCCGGCCAACAGGCTCCGTTTAGTTGGTCTAAAGTGTTTGCCTGACTGGCGTCTGCTCCTGCCGGTATTCCAACGGTGTTCATAAGCACTTTCCCATTCTCTCCCTTCCATTCTCCATCTCTCTGCCACACTGAGGCATGCCACTGTGCTCTGTTGTTACCCCTCGAGTGCTGCACTTTTGATGGAGTGCGTTAAATTTATATTAGAATATTAAGTAAATGAGTGGGCTACTAAGGTTCACAGAAGTAGCCTCAATTTGCGCCAGTAGCTCAGTTAATGTATGCGTCATCATGGCGAGCAGGATGATGAAACGACTATTAAGGCCGACCTGCAGAAGTTACAAGGTACAAGCAAATCTTGGATAACGTTGCGAAAGGACAACCCTATACTTAGCTTTTTATGTTTCTTTTCTATCATAAATAGGTTTCTTACAGATTATACGCAAGAAATTTAGAAAGATTCGAGAAATTAGGATAAGAATAAAATTAGGGAATGAATGGAATAGGAAATATATATAAAATACCAAAATAAGTGGTCTTACATACAATATATTTTTACTAATTATAAGCAAGCTTTTCTAAATTTAATACTATACAAATCTCGATAGTATAGCATTAAAGGCTTCTGCAATTAAAATAGAAAAGCAAATAATAACTGAATTGATATGCGATTAGTTTAGAAAAACTTAAGTCTTATGGAAATGGTTTTAACTCCTGCCTATTTGTCTTACGTTTTCACGACGTATAAAATGGTCTGAAAAGCATTTGATTTACATTGGCTGCCTTCAGTTTGGTATCCCTTATTCTTTATACAACCCTCAGGACATCTTGCACATCATCACTTTTGCGATATTCACCACAAATTCCATTTTAAGAATTTCCACAGCTCTTACTTCATGTGATTCTACGTGTCACAATTCCCCCTTCTGCAGAGTCCCCCTCCTCAGCCTGTCTTCGGTGTCATTTTAAAGCCATTTGATGTATGACAAATCAAATTTGACAAACTGCCAACAGTTGTTTTGCATCTTTGCAACATTTTTCAAGCGCCTTCGCACAGAGGGAGTTTTGCTCTAGTCCCTTGTCTGTCCAGAGAGAAAGAGAATGAGAGTGAAAGAGAAAGAGAAAGAGAGACACATGTGAAATCAACGATATACTTTTTCTACATTAATACTGTATAATGTTATCCCCACAAAGGGGATAGATAAAGGGAGCGGCAGGAGAGAAAGAAAAAGTAGCAAAAATTTACATACTCATGCTTTGCATGACATGCAGAAATATTGTTCAGGATTCCGAGTCGGTGCCGCAGTTAGGGGCCTTCCGTGGAAGTATCTTTAACACTCACAATGAGATGGGATCTCATCTGCAAGTTGGATTGATAATGGACAATGATTCTAATGATGCTGATAATGATATTGCGGAAATTTAACAGCACGGGAATGTGGATTGTGATGCATTGCAAAGCTTAAATAAAATATCAAAACACGTGCGAGAACTGCCATCGGGAAGGAAGAGCAAGAGAATTAAAAAACCAAAAAGGAAAATTGCGCCAAGCTTTGGGCACTTGGGAAATAAAAAGAGTTAGTCCAATGCCTTTTTGTTTAATTTCGTGGAGCACATGGAGATGAACATGAGTCTATATCAAACTATATTTTAAATAAAAAAGTCTAGTGAAATGCACTGTCTGAGAGTCGCAGCTTGAGACTGTGAACGGAAAACGGGAAACGGAGAAACTGGGAAACGGAGAAACCGGGAAACAGGGAAACCGGGAAAACGTGCGCTCAATCAAGCGCCTCTGCTGCACTTCAACAGGGGAAATTTACAAGTCACACACGAGCGTAAAGAAAAAGAGAAAATGCGCCAAGTGGAAACCTAAGGATGTGGTCGGAGTTGAAGACGACTGCCGACTGACTTCTTTACTCTTGACTCTCTGCATATCGCATAAAAAATTAAATCGCCAGCGATAGAAATATGCAATTTGCTCGATTTGTGCTTGATTTCGCAGTGCAACCATTGAGAATACACCCAGCAAAATGGCTATACATGAGCAGAAATACTCTCAAACAAAATGTATGGAAGGAGTACTGAGAAAAATAGTTAATTGTATTTGAAGTTGTCATATGAACTACTTGCAAGTTTCTAAAGAAATATCAAACAAGGAAATCAAATATCATATGCTCGATAGAATTTAATGTTATTCTTGGTGAGTATGAATTTGGGTTTACTTAAATGTCCTCTTTCTACTGCGAGATATTATATAAATGTATATATAAATTGCTTCTGTTATGAAATAAAAATCTTTCGTGAACTAAAGTAGCTTAGCATACCCTTCATTTAATTTAAGACATTGTAATATAATATTATTTGAGAAACTCAGCTCGCTTGCACAAAGTTCAGAAAGTCAAAGCTTTAAACATAAGCAAGGAGCAAATTATGTTGGATGTTATGTATTAGACATTTCAATCAGTCTGCCAATTAATGTCAATTATAATTTGTATAATATAATTTTCCAAATCTGTGATACTGAACCGAAATACTTTTTTTTTGTGATGCGTCCACATTCCTGAAGCTTATTTGTTAAATGTTTTCCATCGATATTTGACTAATATTTCTCTGACTGTAGCTACACATGATGAGTAGTCGTGCGTACGAGTATAGTGCCCTTTTCTTATAGAGTGTAATATGAGAGGGAGAGAAAGAGAGAGGGAGATAGATAAAGAGTAGTAGAAAGCGCTACATATGCGGCGGCCAAAAAAGTGAACCCCAAGGACATGGTGTCAGTTTGGCACAAGTTATTGCATTGCATCGAACCCAATGCCGTTGATGTGACCAGGTTTTGGATACCAGTTACCAACTACCAGTTACCACTTCCTGGCTGCCTGGCTGCCTGACTGACCGTCTGACTGTCTCGTTGTCTGTTAGACTGACTATGCCCCATGGCGTCTTTGACTTCCATACGCTTTTTGATTGTTGTGTGACTGTCGAGGTCTGAGGAGGTGGAGACGGAGACGGATGAGGAGGTCTGCCGTTTGACTTCTTGCATGAGTGGCTCTGAGTGGAAGTTCATATTGGGTCTGCATCTAGCTGGAAGGACTCGGGCGTCACTACGCCTTTCGCCTGTTCCAAAATTACTTTTGCACAGTCGCTTTGTACATTTTATATGAAGAGCAAGTTGTTAGGGAATTGCAACACGAATGTCTACTTGGACGCAGGTTTTAACTTTTTCCAGCATCATCAACATTCACGTGATCATCATCATCATCGACAACATTATGATTTTAATGCCTGGTCTGGGCTACCTAAAATCGAGTTATCTGCATTTGTGTTGACGTGATAGGTGAACTTTTCGGAAAAAGCTTGTGACATACGAGTACTCGGCAAGTAAATTAGTAATCAATATGAAGAAATGTTGCAGTTGCAGTTCTAATCCCCATTAGCTGCACTTGGTCCTCCTCCAGACTTCCAGACTCTCGTTGCTTTAATGAACCCCCAGACTCAAAGGAACTCCTTACAATCAAAAAACTTGCTAGTCTGTTGGCTGTTGATGGAATGCTACCGAGTACAACATCTCCAGCATCTTGTGGAGCACATAAAGCACTTTGTATGCATGTCGGGGACTCTTGTAGCCCCAGCCCCCATCACGCCCATCTTCACATCGGGCTCGTCATGTGTTATGAATATAAATTCATTTCCCACGTCACAACACAAACACGAGGCAGCCAGCGATGCCTACACACACAGACATTTCACACATCGCGCATAATAATAATAATAAACGATAACGAAATTTACTTCCTAGAAAGCCGCACTCGCGTATGGAGACAACTCCTAGACCGGGAGAATGGGAGAAATGGGAGTCTGGGAGACCGGGAGACCGGGAGAATTTGGCGACAAAGCGCATCCTTCCTATTTCCGACTTGTGCTCTTTATGAAATCTTATGGTACCAAACTACTATTACAGTGCCGGAGAATAGCTTTTTATTTGGATATTACAGCTAGTCCATGAATTATCATTTGCTTAATGCTCAGGCTTTGTGGTAAATCTGAGAAGGTACGGGGAAAGGAGAGACTTAAATTGAAAGCTGAAAGATATGCAAGTAAAGAAATTAAATGAGATCGGCACTAATTGAAGAAAAGAAAGAGATTCGAATGGAAGAAACATTATAAAGGATGATCTGAAAAATAATGAAAGATAAGTGATTAAGTTAAATAAAAGTTAATAAAAATTTATTTGATAAATTGAATAAAATAATTAAAAGAAGGAATTAAAAAAATATATATATAAGCTAGATAGTAAGTACTTTGAAAGGGTAGGAATGAAAAATAAATTATTTCCAGCAGTCCTTCTCGCAGGTTAGAACAGTTAATTTCAATTCTGATCTTACTCAATGTCTAGCCAGAATTTGAAGTTAATTGTAATATTAACTTTTGCTGCTTATTGCCCATTCCGATGTCAATTACCAAGCAATAAATAATAATATTTTAATATACTGCAATAACTTTAAAGCTCTGCCCAGATGAGACACCTTTGCCAAAGGAGAAGCAAAAGGAATCCAGCACTCGGCAATGGCAAAAACCGCAGCTGCTGCCATTTTTCTAATACTCGTAATATTGATGTAAGTTTTCATTACGCGTCTCGACAAGAAGTGAGCGAGACACAGCATTTTCCTCTATGTATGTTTGTGTGTGTGTGTGTGTGTGTGAGTGTGTGTGTGCGTGCCGAGGACAACATTATGATGATGACGTTGACAAACCTACGCATAAGGCGATAAGGCAAGGCAGCAGCTTAGCTTAGATTTTATTCTTCTTTTCTTCTGAGTTGTGTTGGCAAAGCACAAGGGGGCGAGGAGGGGGAAAACGAGGGGGGGATGGAATCGCAGGAAACTCATCTAGAAAATTGTCAAAGTGACAGCTGTGCGAAAGTATTGTGACATGTGTTTAAATGAGCTGCATTTGGTATACTCGGAGTACTTTCAGGCAAAGAGCCTTAAAGCCACTTTCAAGTCAACTTAATTTCATTTTGCCTCAACTTTTTGAATGCCAAATGCAAACAGAGAGAGCGAGCGATAAAGAGAGAGTGTGGGGAAGAGAGAGAGCGGGGGGAGATTTCTACACAGACGTTTAGCAAACAAATACACAAAGCTGGGAGCAGGGGCGTGGTCCAAGAGGGGGGCGTTAGTAGCGTACTCTGTGTCCTGTTTTGTATTGCCTGCATAATTTAAATGTGGCATGCACAAAGTTAACTATTCTTGTCTGTGGCGTGCCAATGGATTCTGTGCAACTGACCAACTGACTATTTGAAACAAGTTGGAGGCACTCTCTATTCCCATCTCTCCCTCTCTCTCTCTCTCTCTCTCTGTCTCACTCTTTGTTGCTGCAAAATAGCCGCGGCAACAAAATTATCAGCATTGTTTGCATTTGTCGTTTGCGACTCCTCTCAATGCCTTTGTTGCAGCCTCTCGTTGTTGTTGCTATTGCTATTGAAAAGGCCTCTTCTATTCGTTTAGTGCTGTGTTGTTGCATAAATTTCGTGGCTAAAATATGTTGTCGGCCTGGCTAGCTTACTGACTCCCTTTCATCCCGCTGTTCGGACAGTGAAGCCGTTGCGGTTGACTGGTTTATTGCGTTCCCGTTTGCAACTTTGCAACTGGCCACGGGAAAACAACAATGAAATCAATTAACACATAACAACGAAAAAATAGATATGTTAAGTGCATTGAAATTGATACTAATGAAAGAAAAACTTTATTACAGTTGATTAGACGACAAATCAATCTATTATCTAAAAATTAGTTGCCAGGACATTTTCATGCATTATTATGAATAAGGCACTTGATTTGCAAACAACGTGTACAAGTTTTCATTTAAATGAATTCCTTATTTATGGTATTTAAGGTAGGTTGTTATCAAATTAAATCAGCAAAATGCTTTATAGCACCATCTCTTCCAAAATCATTAAATATTTCTTCTTTGAAATAAACAAATTTATAAAATACATTTCTTCAGGAAATATATCCAACATTCTCAAGTGCCGATAGACGTCGTGTATTTCAATGCCAGCGAGTCAGAAAGACTTGCCCGTCCTACCTTGCACTTGACTCGTTAATCATTTGCCTCGAGAAATTACGTATACGTCAAGTGTAACCGGTCAGATAAGCGTGGAAGTCGACATGGGCGTCGGCAAGGTTAACGTTTAGGATGACACTTTTCCTCTGCAACACAAAAGGGCTTTTCATTTGATAAATGATTGTAGCTCTCCTCTGTCGTATGCAACGGGTTCAAGGTGACTAACAACTACCTGACCTGACTTGGCGAAACTTTCATTCCCCCAGCAAAATGTCAAGGTAAAATTATGCAAATGAGCGCACACACTCTAAAGAGGGACAAACAATTTGTCAGACATGCAGTTTCACCAGCTTCTATATCTGAGTGGCTGAAAACTTTGAAGACGAATCAATAGACTCAGCCCCCAAAAATTGCAATTAAAATACTTGGCCAAAAAGTTGGACAAGTTGAGTACGTGACTGAACCATTGCCAATTTCTAATTAGTCGAAGAAATCAATAATGAGACCTCATGGCTTTAGTCTTAAACTTCTGCTCAATCGACAACGCGATTTCACAAGCACTTATAGCCAGACAACGCGAAAAACTTCAACTTACATGCTCGAACATTGCGCATACGCCTCGTTGTGTGAAAATCAAAGTCACTGCACAAAAATCTGACGGGAAAGAATTTAAAAATACAAAAAAAGAAGTCGGAAAGTGAGCAGAGATAGGAGACTATGGACTATTGGACAGACATTGGCTCTGTCTGCATTTTGCACTTTTTGCGCCACGTTGTCATTTCACTGTCAGTTTGTCAGTTGGTCTCTGGGTTTGTGCCTCACGGCTGTCGCTTAAATGTCGCCTGGAGAGGAGCGGCAAATGGATCGTGGGGGAGTTGAAGGACATAAATATGCGAAACATATGTGGGAAATGTTTGTTGCTTGTTGATTCAGCTATTCAATGGGCTGTACATTCACATCTACATTCAGCTAAACTTCGAGTAAAATACTCCTTTCATCGAACTGCTTTTCTTAGCTTCAGTAAATTGCCAACTACAAGGCTCTAACTTGTCTTGTCTTACATTTTGCTTGGCTTCTTAAAGTTCGCTTCTGCTAATTACCTGCTAGCATTTAGCTTTTTGTCACCTGACAACTACTTAATGCAGCTTTAAACTTTGCTCTCCATAGTTCCGAGTGTTGTTTGAAAAACTTTTGATTAAAGTATAAGGTCAAAGGGGAAAATAAGTAAATTGGAAGACAAGAGATATTGAATAAGGCTTACATTGTTAATTTCTAAATATAAAGAACATTTTATCTTTAATTCGGGTAAATATATTGAAATTGGATAATTTCTTTATAAAAATCTTTTAGAATTTAAATAATAAAATTTAATAAAAATATTATTCACAAATATTAACTTTTCTTCCCTTTTATAAATATCAATTCCTTAACCAAATCTTAGTAAATCATATAAATTTTACACGATGTTTTGTTTTAATTTCTATCTTAATTCTAGGCAAAAATATCAAATTATAAAAGGCGTCGAGTGGAAGTAATTAAATGGCAATATTTTAAAATAATAACTTAAACATAAAAATAATACAGTTTGTATTTTATGTAATGTTTCCTGATCAATCTGGATTATAAAACAACTAAAATTTCTACGTTTGTCAAACTTAAGTTTAATAACAGTTAACTCAAAAAGTTCCTAATCAGTTTAAACAGTGAGAACTTCGAGCACGAGTATTTGGCGTTTATGGTATATTTGAAGTGTTGTGTAATAACCAAAGCAAATATTTAACGAACCCACGCACTCGACATTCGTGCTGGAGGGACTTTAGCCAGCTAAACAAGCACTCAGCCAAGATTCGCACTCATACTCACTGATTCATATGAGTGTTAGTATATGAAGCCAGAGAATTTGCACTCACCGCTAAGTGAGTGCCAGGAGCTGTGCCACAGTCTATAAGCAGCGATACGAAAAGCTCAAGGAAAAATTGTTACGAAATATTGTGCACACTTATAAGCATTAGGATTTGTGTATGTGTGTGAGTGTGTGTGTTTTGGCCTGGTTTCTATGTTCGACTTTCGTTCGAGTCATAAGTAGCCGGCAGGCTGTCTGCTGGAATATCGCACAAGGCAGTGGCAAGTGAAAATGGCTGCAGCATTGCAAGCAGGAAGGCGGCAAGGCGGCAAGGAGACAAGGATGCAAGGATGCAAGGAGGCAAGGATGCAATTCAAGCTGCCACAGAATGCCAGCTGGCATCTTAAAGTAGGCAATGCTTCGTTGCACATGTGCGAAGGTGTAAGTTTTACTCCCACTTTCTGCTGTTCCCGCTGTTGATTTCCATTACATTCAATATTTTCTAGCATTTTATTTGTCTGCTTCAATTTGCGCGCTTCGAGATCAACGAATAGAGACAAAGTGGAAATTAAATTTAAAAACAAAATTTCACAACAATTTGCAGGCCTGCCGGCACAAACGCTTAATCCTTTGGACACAAAAAATACCCAAAAAACAAAAAACAAAAAAAAATACATGAATAAAAAGAAAGGGAAAGAAAGGAAGGAAACAAAGTTACCAAATACTTTGGCGCATTCCGCAGTCGTGAGCGCCGTTGGCTACACTCAAAAATGTTTGCTGGCGGCCCAATAAAATCATCAGGAAATCCGCAGCCAGAATTGCAGCTGCCAGGACAAGCAACAGCAACAACAGGATAAGCAACACCAAAGGACAAGGACAAGGCAGACGCGGCGGCTGCTGTCTTTCAATTTCTCCCTGTACGCAAAAAATGCCTTTGCTTTGCCGCCTCTTTCCTTCTCTTATCCGAAAATTTCTGCATTTCTTTTTCCCGTTTTTTTTTGCACTTGAAACATTTTCCTGGCTTTAAAAAGGAAACTCCACAGACGACTTTCCATTAAATTGCTCCTGGTTACATAGTTCAAGCGGCAGTTGTGGCGCCTCTGAGAGGCGCTTACGTCTTTGCCTTTGCCTTTGCCGTCGCCTTTTGCCAAATCAAATGAAATTATTCTCATTTTTCCTGCAGCATTTCCATGTACATTCTCTATCCGAAAGGGGTCTTAGCGCTTTGTCAAAAGACTTGTATAATATAAGACAATAATATAATAAGAATTTCATTAATATAATATTTAAAAGATAAATTAACTTTTAAGGAATCTTATTAGTATAATTTTTTAGTTTTTTTAAATTGAATTTCACAAATAAGGATAATATTTTAAGTGTATATGAAATTCAACAAATGGCAAATACCAAGTAAAAGGCCTTGCATTTTATTTATATAATTTCGTTCGTCTATCCTGATTATTTATAGAGTTGTGATTAAAGTCTTAATTGGCGGGAAAAACTCTGGTAGGCAATTATGCTAGACAGTCACCAGTTGAACGGGCTCGAGTTCCAGCAGACATTTCTGCAGGGACAAATCAGCTTAAAGCCGTTTTTTTCACTAAACATAGTCATAAAAATCATTCGGGACTCTCGACTAGTTGAGTGTTAACGCAAAAGGATATGTGATTGTCCCTGTGTGTGAGTATGTGTGTGTGTGTATGCTGGCTACCCACAAAGGCAAATCCTTACAGGGTACGTGCGGCATTTTCAACGCCAATAAAATCACAAAGTCACGTACCAAATGCCTTGGCCCATGTCCATCACTGGGACCCCAACTCCATGTTTCCCCCCCGCTCGTCTTGGTCCTTCTGGTCCGTCTGTGGCTGTAAATGCTTTCGATGTGTACGGTTCCATGGATGTCCTGCGGTTGCCTTGCCCATTTAAGCATGTCCTTTATTATGACAAGCTGCGGTTTGTGGGCTTGCCGGAATTCTTATCGTTTGCGGTCCCTCTAATAAGTCAGCGTTGTGTTTGCGTTAATAGTTTTTGTTGTTGAACATATTTCTGGCACAAATTTGTGGCAGAGTGTAGGTAGTTTTGGTTGTGTGTACGTGTCGTGTTATTTAGAATAATGTCTGGAAATATGCTTGACAATTGTTGCTGAGCACTGAACTTTGCCCTCTGTCAATTGTGATGTATGTGTGGATATTTTGATGGGCAAGAACGATGATAGATGATTTGATTGGGCAAAGTTTTTGAGATTGTTAAAGGATTGTTGAGGTAATAAATTGGTTGACTACCCCAGAAGAGGCTATTTAATAAAGGTTATTTGTTGGAAAGATAAATTAATGACACTTTAAATGGATGGGTAATTTTGTGGAGAAATCATATATTTGATTTGACTATATTATCAAAATTGATTTTTAAATTTAAATTGATAGGTTTTAAGTTTTAAATTCAACACTAGTTTAGAGGGAAAATAATGATTAAAAGAAATTTGTCAGATATTCGATTGTTAAGAGATATTATAAGGGACAAGTACCTTAGCACATTTAAATGTATCTTCACCACATGTTTTGCTTTAGCGCTGTGCTCGACTCAAAGTTTTTGGTCTCCAAATGGATTTGTCAATGGCAACTTTCACTTGACTGCTTACAAGTGCATTTTATGTTTGAATCAATGTAAAGGTTGCCACAGTATCTTTCCCTTTCTTTAACCAGTATCTCTGTCTCTTTTGCTGTGCTGATGCACAGAAACAAAAGCATATAAACAGAAGGTTACTGGCAATTTTTCAATGATGCCTGCTTTAAGAATTTATGAGAACGATGAAACTGATTTCATGGTAACCGTGCCAACTATCTGAGAGAGAGGCAAAGCAAACTCAAGCCCAAACTCAAACTGAAACCCAAAGCAGAGCAAAGCAAAGGCAACGCAAAACGCAGTGAAACGAACCAAAGCTGGGCAAACAAACACGAGTCGCGAAAACAAAGATCCTTTTCGCAGGATTGCTGTCGGGCTACAAAGGTTGCCAATGCCATTACCACAGACGAGCAGAGACAGGGACAGACAGAGCGAGTGAAAGAGAGGGAAACTGCTGCACAATTCCCATTTGCTGTTCTTGTTGTTGTTATTGTTATTGTAGTTCAAGTTGTAGTTGTTGTTTTTGCGGTTATATCCTTGCAATGATTTTCAGCGTCGTGTTTACCCACGTTCGACCCTTCCCCTTATCCTTCTCCTTCTCCCTCTGTCTGTCTGTTCGTCCTGCACTCCGCTCCCCTCTCTCTCTCTCTTGGCCAACTGCCTCAGCAACTCACTGAGCTGTGCTAAAACCCGCGGCCCTGGCCAGGAATAAATTATTAAATCATACACTGTTTTAGTTTAAAGCAAGCAGCTTAAAGTCCATCCCAAGTCTGAGTAGAGAATGAGTAGTCTATGACTTGTTATCCCACCTGATCCATTTATGAAAATTTCACAGTCAGCGCTTTACCAATCTGCTTATGAACTTTTGCCAGTCGCTCAAGCGCCTAATTGAAGTTGTTTTTTTGCAAAGACTAAAAGCTGGCGATAAATTCAGCAATCGATAATCGCTTAATTGGCCACGCAATTGAAGCGTTGATGCAGTTCCAAGGACAGAAAAAAGTCCTGCCAAGAAATGTGCTAACGAATCCACAATTGCGGCATCACGTTCAATGCGGCGCCAGTAAAAGAGTTAAATGCCAAATGGCAATTGGCTTAACTGGTGTCTTGGCCAAATGAAGTGACGGCCAGGCTCAACTGAAGATATTATTGGCACGTTTAAGCTGTCGATTCAAACAGAAGCGCTTACAAAATTGAACGCTGCTTTTTCCACCTCGTCATGCTCAACATCAACCCTTTTTGGTAATGACTCGTTAAAATTTAATGCTTGCACCTTTTTATGATTACCTCACATAATTGCCAATTGCCGAGCATTTTTCATAAATTTTCTCGCTACATATGTTGACATATTGTATAAGAGCAGAGAATGTTGTAAAATTCTGGTTGTTCTTCCTCCTCTTTTGATGCTGTAAATAAAACATTGTAAAGAGAGACAAAGGCAAGTGGCATAAAATGAGCAGGCGACCAACTCATAAAACAAAATGCCAAAATACCAAAAAGTCAAAGCACCAGCCGCAAGTGCCGTCAAGTGCGAAATTTAAATTTGCATAAATTATGCAACACCAAAAAAAATGAACAAGAAAAAAATATAACAGAAAAATTATAAGAAGAGGGAAGAAAAATGCACAAATATACAAAGCGAAGCATTCAACAATTTGTGGAAACATCATAAAAAATATATCACACAATCATTAGATACTGCTGTGTAAGCGCTTTGCACTTGGACAGCAACTGACCAGAAAATTACAGGGTAATAACAATGAATCTTTAAGAAGGGGGCATTACTTTCAAAAATTCCCGGGAAGATGAATAAAAGATCACGAACGATGATATTTATGCCAATAGATAAGGGCAAACAAGTTTTAAATTTTAAAATATTATCAGAAAAGCAACCATTAAAACTTTTGGATATATTTCTATAAGCTGGAATCGTATTTTAATAGGAGTAAATTTATTATCAGACCACTTCGAGCATAATTGTGCAGCTTATAAAAATAATCAATTATGTTTAAACTTTTGGTTATTTTTAGTAAATATCTCGAAATGTATTTATAATATTTATTATTTGCGAAATAGACTTTAGCAGACTCAACATCAATAACTCTTAAGTTTATTAAAATATTAAATGTACAATATAGGTTCCTCACCAAAAACACTTCCCAATCAGTTGAAAACACCTCCTATATAATTTCTGGCAGGTTCTGCTTTGACATGCTGCAACATGTCAGGACATGTCTCGACTAGTTTTTGCCTGTTGTTTCTTTGCTTTGTTTTTCTCCTGGCGATGAACTCCTCTGACATTTATGATGACAGGCGGTCATGTTGTGCGTCATCCCCGATGCCCAGTCGTAGTGCCAGTTCCAGCTTTCGTACCAGTTCCAGTTGCTGTACCATGTTCAGGACGAGGGCGAGGACGACGACCAGGACCAGGACCAGGACCAGAACCAGTCGCAACTGATGTTGACACGTGCTACATCATCATAGCCGGCGATTCTTTTGCGTTTTTGCTCAGCTGTCGTTTTTCTGAGGCACGTACAAAACATAAAAGTAACTGCACTGCGCTTTGTTGAAATAGTTGCTAAAGGAAACGAGCGCCAAAGCACCACAGGACCATAGGAAACGGCAATAGTTGCACATAGAAACAAAAAAAAAAAAAACAGAAAAAGGCCAGCATATACCGGCCAAATTCAAACTGGACTTCAAAGTGTTAAAATTGCAGCGTCACGGCATAAGAAAATGGATGTGTGTGTGCAGGAAATTGTGTGTGAGTGATTTGGATTGAGTGCAATGCCCCCAAAAAAAAATATACAAAGAAAACAAATCTATGTAGACATCAGCCCAAAATATTATGAAAAAAAAAACGATACATCCTAATGAAAACCTTAGTGCTGAGATGCTACACACAAAAGATAATATATTTCTCTTTGTTCTTTTTGCTCCGTAGAGTTTAATTTAAGAATGCAGCAGGAAGGGAAAGAGGTAGTCGGAGATATATTCTTTGATCCTGCATATAAGTGACTTCGAGTTTGAGCTAAATATAAAGTGACACTGTCAAACAATGAAGAATCAGGAACATTTGAATGATAACATATCTGATATCACAATGCTGTATTTTAACCTGCTGTTAATTCGGAATATATCCTTAATATTTAACATGTCAGTAATTATTGTCTAGTATAATTGCACATATTAATTGTATATACTTCCAATAGACAACATGGGAGGTATCCATTATAAAAATAATTTTTAAGGACTTTGCCTTGGAATTCCTCAATTGGAGACTCTTGGTGGTTTTATATTTTAACTATTGGCTTAGCCCAAGTCAAATTATCTAATTGCCTAAAAGGGAGTTTATATTCGATTAAAAGAAACTAGAATCTATGGTTTTGACATGGTCAATAGTCGCTGTTGTCCAGTGCTCTAAATTAATTGGCATTGCTGCGTTTGGGGGATTCAAGGATTGGAGAAAAGGGGGAAATTGGAAAAGGATACGGTGGCTGGCTGCCAAAACTGTCAGAAATTCAATACGCGTTCTCCCGACAAGCATAATTTCAATTAATAATCAAATCGGCAAACCGAACACGAATTCAACCACAACTAGGTCCACACACACACACAAACACACATACACCTGTTTCTGACCAGATCCCAGAGGTTTGAACTGGCAGCAGCAAGCAGACAACGTTGGCGACTTTACAAATTGAAATGAACATAGTGTCTGGGGGGAAAGCAGCAACAAAAGTAACCAGGTCATTGTGGACAATGTTGAAGCTCAAATTAGAATAATTTTCGGAGGGTAAAATGGAAGGTAGGCTCATCAGAATCGTGTTAATGAAGGCGTCAGTGTCTGGCTGAGGAATCTTTATTATTTTGTAATTAAGTGGCTTGCCGAGTGTTGCCGTCATGACGAAAGTCGTCTCTCCGGTCACTTCAATATGCACAAAAGCCAACTGGAGACATGAAGACGTGACAAGGGGACGTGAAGGAAACGATGGAGACGACGCAGCTGGAAAAAAAAATTGTGTTGATTCAATTTGAAAAGCCTCAGCAGGCTGTCAAAGTCTGGCAAGGAGTTGACTTAGACTCTGGCAACTCAGAATTGAGTGGGCGGATTCTTGAAGTTGAGTTGGTTTCAGTTCTCAGTCAGTCACGATGACAGCTTTTCATTCAACTTGTTTTAACTCTTTTTTTTAGCCCCTTTCATTTGTATTCCCGCTTTTATGTTGGATTGGCCTAAGCTGTTGCCAGGTAACTCACAAAAGAAGTCAAGAGCTCTTGACCTAAGAATAGTAAACTACTAATTGTAATACATTATTCCTTGCTATTTTGTTAATAGCTAAAGTGAAGTCTTAATGGAAAACTTAGTCTATTAATATTATTATTTAAAATTAGATTTAATTAGATTATAATTTTATTTTGTATTATCATAGTTTCAAGTCTAATTGCTAATTTGGTACATTTTATATTCAAAAATAAAAAAATATTGAATTATTCGATAAACGATTTGTCAATGGAAATCAAATAATTTTTAAAGAAAATTTATCAACGCGAATCTGGCTAAACCAAAGACAAGCGGAAGAGAACAGTCAACATACGCGTACACAAAAGGACAACGTCAAGATGGAAGCGGAGACAGGCAAAAGGAACGTGCCGCCAGGCAATTCTTTTTATGGAAAATCGAAAATTTGAGGACGAGCGTGGAAAATGAAAAGCACGAGCACATTTTTCTTATCTGTAATGATAGATGCCACGCCCACTCACACGCACGCAACGCCGCCCCCGAGGCATAGCGAGTAACAACAATTTACAATAAATGGAGTTAAAAGTTACAATTCAAACGGCGGCGGTTGAGGGAGAGAGTGACAGAGAGAGTGGAGAGAGGGGAGGGGAGGGCACATCATTCTCGTTGTTGTTGCTATTTTAAACGTGCGATAAGCCGACACAATTTAATAGCAAAAATAACAATAAAACACGAGACTGGCAGGCAGACAGACAAAGAGATAGAGGGAGAGAGATAGGAAGTTAGAGAGAGACAACAGGACAAGGAGACGGGATCTGAAGAAGGCGTCAGCAAACAGTCGAAAAATAAATGTTTCCGCCTTTAGTCCTTCCCCGTCCCCTGTGCGCCACACAAGGACACTGGGCGTGAAAAGTGTGTCGACGCGCATATGTAAATATTTGTATTAAAACGATGACAATAACAACAGCCAGAATGACAACAAGAAACCGGGGCGTCAGTCTAATGTGGCCATAATAGCTTTCGATTATCGAGAGAACCGAGAGCTACTTTCTTAAAGCCAGACAATTTAAAGTGGCAACAAAATAAGATACGTACAAAAAATCTGCTTAATTCTGTTGTGTTCTGTGAACTTATACTTTAAATACATTTTACTAATCTTTGGATACTTGATTAAAAAACGTGAGAGTTTCAAGAGTTTGAAAATCATGCGATTTTTCTCCTTCCTTTTAAACGAAGGCCTTTTATAAAGAGGCAAAGTCTACGAAATCAACGAAGCCAGCGCCTTTATTTTAATTTATTTTAAAATAACAAAAATCTGTTTGTTTCTTTCTTTAAACATTTGGCAAAATATTATCGAAAACGATTTCAAATAACTACTTACCTATTGTAGAAAGATTATAAATAAATATGAATAGGCATTTTGTAAATACATGATCCATTATATTAAATGTGCCCTATGTTGCATTGTTTATGCCCATACAAAATGTAATAAATCCAGTCTTAAGTTAGCGAGAATTCCCTGTGCAACAGAATGTTGCATGTGACTTGTGGCTTGTGGCAGGCAATTTCCAGTTGCCATCTTCAGCATATTTTCGAGACAATTTGCGAGCCAATTTCATAAGACAGTTGCATACTTTTAGGCGTCGCACGAAAAGAATGAAAATTATCAGAACAAACTAAAATTTTCTTTGGGCTAGGCAAGCACAAGAATTTTGGGGAGGTTAGTGGGCGTGGCAACGATTCGAGAAGAAAATATGTGGCAAAGTTTTGTGCGGAACATGTTTGCCATACTTTTAATCTGGGCCCAATTCTTTATGCTTGCAGTTTATTAAAGGATGCGAACCCCATAGAAAAGAGGAAAAAGGATGAAGTGTCCTGCACAAAAGAAGTCCTGCATTCCACTTTACATGTGTGTGTGTATGGGGATAAAAAGTTGTAAGTGCATCTTTTGCATAAATGGAAAATTGTTCAATTTATCAGCACACAAAGGAAAATTTGTTTGGAGTTGGGAACGTGGCCAAGGAATAACTTGTAGAACTTTATGCAATTGAATAGATAAATATTTTGTTGGTCAACTTGATAACTGGGAAACTGGTTAACCCTCAAACTTATGCAGAACAATAGACCCAATCTAAGCTCCTCTCTCATCCCTTCACTCTCCTGAGTAATTGCCACAAATGAGGCGAATCAAATTTGATTTGATTTCAGCTTTTAGGCCACAAGAACAACAGAATGGAGAACAACATTTAAAGCGCCATAAACAGTCATAAGCAGGATAAAGACGAACCGAGTGAGAGACAGAGTAAGAAGAGGGATAAGAGGATGATAAAAATATCAACAAGCCAGCAATAAAGCATTCAACATTCAAGGAGTGCAAGGAGAGCAGCCAAGTGAACATTGGACCATTGTCGAAATGACATCAATAAAATATTTAAGGCGACAACAAAGCGAAGCAGCCACATTCGCATCCATGAATGGCCTTCATGCTTCATCCCCCTGCCCCTGTATCAGTCTCTGCCCCTGCCACGCCTTCGCAGTTGGCAAAACATGCTGAAGAGGGCGTTGAATGGAGAACTCCACTCGACTGCCGCCGTGGCAAACGAGCTTAACTGAATAAACCGATGAGAACCGACGAAGACAACGATGAGGTTGAAATTGGGACTGAGGATTGAGAGTGCGGATGATGATGATGATGGATTCAAGTCGAGGAACTCACTTGAAGCCAGCATCAGGTTTTCACCCGTCTCGGTTTCAACTCGACTTTGAAGTGCAACATCGGAATTTGAATTCAATCGCAGTTACAATCGCTTCCCCTTCTTCTTAACTCTCTCTCTCTCTCTCTCTCTCTCTCTCTCTCTCTCTCTTTCTCTCTATCTCTCCAATCCATCTCCATAACTGGCTTTTTATTGCGGCTTCTCCTTCTGTTTTCATGGCAAGCGGCTTAGACTTGTTAGCAACGTCTTCCAACTGTTTGCGGGTCTAAGACTCTCCAAAGGGAGGACCTAAGCGAAAAGGCGGACTAACTTTGCTCAGGAAATCGCGGCTGACAATCAGGAGAAACATAAAGATGGGTTGTGGAAGATAAGAAGGAGACAGCACTTGAAATTGGGATTGGAATTGGTAATGATGATGGTATTGGGCAGTTATTGTCCTTCGACCGCTGACCATTTAAAGCATGTTTTCCCGCTGTGGTTTCGATTTCTTATAAATTTAAATTTTCTACTAAGGTACAAATACATATCCTTTTCATTTTCCGGAAATTTACATATTTTAATCAGCATTCGTCGATTTCCCAGCGGCAACCAATTTGCCGTCATCGTTTCGTTTCGCCTTCCAATTCAACAAAAATCAGTTGAGATTTCATCTTTTGATTTCCTTTGATCTAACTGCGATGAGCAGTTACAATGTTCATAGCAAAGTTGCTGTTCTTAAAGTTGATAGTGGAACTCTGTCTCAGTCGAACATAATCTAAGATCAAGGAACGTGCAGGACTAAGGATTTACCGGACTGTCAAGTCCGAAGTCCTTCGTCGCGTCGCCGGCTTAGATGGGCGACAGGAAATGATAAATGAGGCCGTTTACTGTTGCTTTGTCCTCCACTTCCACTTGGCATTTAATTTAAAGCGTTTTGCTAATAACAGCGAGAAGCCCGCGGCTGTCCAACAGTGGGGCAAAAGTCAATAAAATATCAAATTACCTTTTAATATGCGAGCGCTTAATGAGGTGCCGGAGAGCCGCAAAAGAATTGAAAACTTACGTGTTAAGCGAGCCGTGAAATTTACAATTTTAATGCAAATTTAATACAATTAGCCTGACGGCGGATTCCAACTTTAAGGCAGAGCCTAAAAAGTAACCAATAATCTGCCTCGACAAAGTTTTCCACTGAGAGGGAGACAAAATGGAGACTCCGAAATGCAATTGGGACATAAATTTCCATTTTCGGTTTTATGCCCTCGAGAACTCGCAGTAATTTAACGCTAAGTTTTTTTTTCGGTTTTTGTTGTCGTTCTTTTTCTTCTCATTGTTGTTGTTGTTATTTTGCCGGGAAACCCGACGCGCCACAATAAAATAGTAAACATGCAACAACAGAAACGGACCATAAGAAAATAAGTCTCACAAAAAATGCGAAAAGCAACTTGTGCTAAGTGTCTTGCTGTCCTGCTCTACACTGTTCTTGTCCTGTTCCAGCCGAGTTTTGGACTGACCGCAAAACTAACTAAAAAAGGGGAGACAAAACTTTTTTTTCGGGGCGCTTCAATTTACGCGGCTTTGAGTGGTTTTTGTTTTTGCTATTTATCTTGGCCTGGTTACGAGTTGTCTTCCATCCTTTTTTGTTTTGCCATTGTTTTGGTTTTTTGCGGCAATTTAATGTCGTCATAAATACAAATTCCAACTCGCTGAAAGTATTTCGCAGTTCGTTTACTTGCGCTTGAACTTCATCTCGTTCTGCCCTGTCCTCTAGTTACTTTAATCCTTTGTGCAGTTCTGCAATTCTATTAAGCCTGCCCCAACTGGCGTCTCTCTGCTGCTCTCTGAGCCACTCGCCGGCCTCAATTGCCAATAAATTTTAGCTGTTATCAAGCCAGCCAGTCCACTTATTCATACACGTGCCACCAGCTGCGGCATCGACTGCACTAAGGCAGCCTTGCAACACACAGAGTGGGGCATGGGGACGACCACCGACTGAAAGTGCCACTGGGACTGAGAACTGTTCACATTATTTCGAATTTTTTTAGAAGCACATAAAACTAACTGAGAGCAACAGAAATCGCCAATGCTCACTTCTGAATGCACTTTTCACAACAAAGATTTTAATTTTTAGCTACAAACATTTATGTAAATATAATGGAACTATATATTATTGAGAATAACTTGAAATTAATATAAAATCCTGTAAACGATCTAATAAAGTCTGCAAGAGTTTCTGCATAATATTTGTGAAAGTGGAATTCAGAATGAGTCTGAACAAATCAACTAAATAAATTAAAATGTCTTAAATAAAAACGGAATATTAAACTATTTTTTTTATTCATATAACATAGTTCATTTGTTTCTTAATCCAACCAAGATTATATCTTTACTAGTTTTATTGTAAGTATGCTTATTAACTGCTTCCCCGTAGTAATCCATGGAACTTTATTTCAGCATCCTAGACATAGTCCTGGCAAAAGGCACGCGTTCAGCTCTCGTCGTGTCCTTGCACTTGAGCAACAGTGGCAAATGTTATAAAAATTGTGGGCAGAGGGAGAAAAGGGGACAGAAGAACAAAAGCAACAAACAGCAGAACACGTTTCCCAGCGGGAAATGCTGCCCGGCTGCAAGTGCCATTTTCCCCGCAGATCCCACTCCTCATCCCCTTTCCAAATACCCTTGTAGAAAGTATTGAGAGAGCTCTACAAGTGCCGACTTTGCTCGTCGTTTGTTTTGCCCGCTGAGTGCAAATTATTTATGCCACATGCGGGACTCCAAACACACCTGGCAATGCAATCAAAGTAAGCAACAACAGACAGAGAAAGCAATAGACAGAGAGTGTCAGAGAGAGAGAGAGAGAGAGAGAGAGAGGGGCGGGGAACGGGAGTATTGGGAAACAAAAGCCACATTGCCACTTTCCACTTTCCACTTTCCATTTCCATTTTCACTCGCGTGCAATTTGGTGGCTTTGGTTTCTCTAACTTGCGCGCCTCGACCGGAAGTTGAAGTCTTTTGTTTTCATTTCCGTTATTTAATGCAAGTGGCATTGTTGTTGTTGTTGTTGTTGATGTTGTGGCTGCTGCTGCCACCATTGCTGCTGCATGTGCCGTTGCCAGCTGCCTTGACTAACATAATATATGACATTGCCCCCGTCATGGCGCCTGCTAAGCCGCCCGTCGTCCCGCTTTCAACAACTTTTAACGCCACAAACTTGTTGGCACCTACTTGTCCTTGCCAGGACTCTTGTGCCGTACCTAGCATCCTGGCATCCTTTCGCCACTTGGCAGCACTTTTCAGCCAGCACATTTGCATATCGCCGTGAAACTTGTTTGCTTGCCTTTTCGACTGCATTTTGAAAAATGTCCTCGCTTTCTGTTCTCGCTCTCTAAACGAAGCTAACCAGATTTTCATGTTCAGATAATGATTTTCGCTTTATTTGCATGCGATTTTCTCTCCCAGTCTTCGAATCTATGATCTCTCCCTTGGCTGTGGCAGACTCTGTGACTAGTCCTTTGTTTAGGTGCTGCATTAAATTTATTGCCCCCAATGTCGGTTAAATAAACTTTCGAATAATGAAAAAGATAACAACGCAGAATTTTGATAACTAACACAAGTGGTTTTTATATGAGTTAAATAATTCTTGGCAATTCCTTGGTATTTTTACATAATTTAGTTTATTAACAGAGCTATGATTTATTCGTTTCATGTTGATCCGTAAAGTATGCTACACATTAGTCAGAAAAAAAAAACATGTGTTCAAGGCTAATAATTGGTATCAAAACACGGCAAAGAAAAATCTTCCTCTCTTATATTTGTTCACGTTTTTTGTATGTCTATTATTAATATAAATAAATATATACATTTTAATTTTAAAACTTATTTCTAACTCAGACTACGTTTAACATGGGCAACTCTTTTCCAGTTTAAGCCCAATTACATACTTGCATAGTACCTTGCATTTCTTTGCATCTTTCTAAGCCTCATTAATTAGCAGTTCTTAATCGTACTCTATTTTCAGATTTGCATACTATATTTTACATTTCTTAATTGAATTGGCTTACTCAAAAAATTAGCCAGGAGTTGCTCGTCTGCTGCTTAATCTCCATTCAGTCAGCATCTTCCATTCGGAGCAACTTTCAGCTCAGCTGCATTTACGCTCAATCTGCCACACACTTGCCTTGACGGCCACAAATTGCTTTTTAATAACTCAACTAAGCCAAGTAAATCTGGCAAAACAACCTTAACAACAACAATGCTTACCAAATCAACAACAGCAATAACAACAACGATAACAGCAACAATCTTTGCTACTGTTTCAATTTTCCAACTGGCAGTCAAATGAAGGCAACAAACCACAAACTATGCAAAGCAAATCTGTTAACTATCCCATCCAACCCGGTTTCTAACTTCTTAGCCACTATTCCTGCCCCTGTTTGCCCCGCGTGTGTATAGCGGAGTAAATCTCTGTTTTTGAATAGTTTCCCATACCAGGAAATTCCCACTCGACCCTCCACGCACTGTCGAAACTTTAAAACTTGAGCAATTTGTGAATTTAGTGCCAAAGTTTGGCTTCATTTTTGTTTCTCCACTTTTTCATTATCGTTTGCTGTTCGTTCTGTTGGCTCCACGTTCTCATCGGATTCTCTTCCTCATTGTGTTCTTGTTCTGTAGCTTGTTGTTGTAGCTGTTTTCAAATTGCGATTGTTGAGATTATTGCAACTATTGCCGCTAGGACAACAAATGGGGAAAAGGATAAACTGCTTAGAGAAATATTGCAATCATTTGTCCAGCATTTGAATGTCATATTCCTCTAATGGGCATTTGGGAAACTTTAAATGGACAAAACGTGGAAACATGGAAGATAAAGGAATAACTAGTCAAAATACCACATGATTTATGCGAGACCAATCGTAATTTATTTACTTACTTTTGTAAACTAATAATCATAGTAGTCTACAGAAAAATGAACTAAAAATTGTACACATGTATATACATATATCAGTGTATGTTTACACCATTAAATCCTTTAAGATTCTGGTAATTAAAATGATTGGTTTTATTATTAATATTAACAATTACTATACTATTTGATTTTTAAAATTTCAACACATTTTAATGCATTAAAGAAAATCATTCCATTTTTCTATTACTCTTTCTTTTCTCTTTCACTCTCTCTCCCTTATTTCTCTCTTTCTCCATGATCTACCGTGCAGTCGCATTATGTGCACATCTCGCAGCATAAACAAGCATTTAGGCAGTTATGACTATGCAGATAAATAGAGACAACAGTCATACATACAAATACACCGTGACACACACATACACACAGTGATTTGCAAGCAGCACAAAAGTATGCAACATTAAATGAAACTACTATTAAGCAGCGCAACCAACGCCAAATCGCAGCGAGCTCAAAGAACAACAAGAAAGTCAGAGACTGTCTGCCATCCACACCAACAACAACAACAGCTATAAAATGTTCCATATGCAATGTGGCAAGTGCAACAACAACAACAACAACAACAAATACAACAACAGCAAGCGGCACATTTTCGTTTTGTGGTAATAAAAACTAATTAAATCTGCTCGAAAGCATGCCAACAAGCAGCTTCTCTCTCCATTTCTCTCTCTCTCTCTGTCTCTGTTTTTCTCCTTGTTGTTGTCGCACTTATTGTTGTTGTTGCATGCATTGCTGTAACATGTTTCAACACTTTGCTTCTGGCCAGGGCACAAACACTTTGGCGGCTACAAGGGGATTTCAAATCCACATTGAAAATTTAATAACCAAAAATTTGCTACCGAACTTCGTTCACATTTTTTTATATCATTTTTCTCCAAATTGCAAAAGCGCGCAGAGTGATTTTCCCCAATCTCCACTCTATATATGTGTGTTTCTATCTATCTTACTCTCACTGTAGTTCTCTGTGTGCTTTACATGTATGTAACTGCCACTAATTGTTGTTGTTGTTGTTAGCTGGTATTGTTATACCCTGTAGTAAAAGACTTAAAGAAATATTGTGCACAAAGATGATCAATTATAATTTAAAGATATCTTTGTTTTATATATACTCAAATATTTGGAATTTAAATAATATTTTTAAATTTGCATAAGGAAATAAATTTTGTTAGCGAATGTGTAATTATGCCACATTATTTTTAATCACCTAATGCAAGCTGATTTCAATTACACTCTTCATTAAATATTTAATTTCTTGAGTCTAAGTTAAAGTTTAATTGTGATATTTTCAGTTAATATGATTACTTAATTTCAGTTATTCCTTTAATATGTCTTATTTAAATGATAAATATTTTATTCACTATGTATTTCTGGTTAGGGTATTTGGTTAGTCTGTCATTCTGAGATCTGCGTTGGCTTTCCTAATTGTTGCTGTTGTTACAGTGATTCATTTATGTTTTATGTGGCATTTTCGTCGAATGTTTTTTGGCAGACGGCGCTGTCAAAAAACTTTTTGGCAGACAGTTGCAGTTGTGATTGTTGTTGCTTTTGTAATTATTATTGTTGGCACTTTGGGCTTGAGTTGTGTTCATGTTTTTGTTGTTGTTAGCTACTGCTGCTAAGTAATAAGCAACCGCAACAACAACAATGACTACAACAATTGCGCAAAAGTGTCGACAGACGAAAATGTAATAAAATTGTTGGCAAGTCTGAAGCACACGGTAGAAAGTGGAGTGGGTACACTGTTATAAAAAGTCAAATATCATTTTTGATATTTTAGGCAATAAATATATCAAAAACTATTCAATTAAATTAGAAATTGGAATTATATATTTATTGTAAGACCAGCTAATTTTGTAATTTTCTTTTTTTTTGTATTTTGATTCTCTCAAAATTCACTTGCTTTGAGTACACCGGCCTTTTTACCAGTGTATATGCGCTTCAAACGGCTGCCAAGTGCCCAACGTCAAAGAATGTACACACACACACAAGCACACACCTATACACAGTCACCATAATGGCGTTGTAATGCTCGTAAGCAGGTGTAATTGAATGGCCTGCCTCCCTTCCCCTCTCGCACTTACTTTCTACCTCTCTCTCTCTCTCTTTCTCACCTAACTGAACTCACAGTGGAGTTTTCGCTTTTGGCACGAGTCCTCAAGTGAGCAACGATGTCTGTGTCAGTGTTTGTTTGTATGTGTGAGTGGCTTTTCCGGCTGCAGGAAATTTCATACGCATTGTGGCTTGCCATTTAATGTGATAATTGTATTAATTGCCACCACTATGAAATTTGTTGCAGATAAAGACTGAAAGAGATGCGTATAGAGAAAGCTATAAAATTTAGTAAAGAAATATAATTAAAAAAATATTTTTTTAATTTTTAAGTTGTCGAACATATTTATTAGAAATTTAATTTGGCTAATCATTTGCAACTAATTTAGAGTTTTTATTATAAATATATGTCAATATATATTAAGTAGAAAATCTATTAGAAATAGACAAATAGATAAATTTCAAAAAATTTGCATTAAAGTTGGGTCTAAATTTGCATAGTTGACTAATTATAAAAATTAAAAATAAAATGTATTAGAAATTCACAATAAAAACAATAAATTTATAAAAATAAACTTATTTCTTTAAAATTTTATTATATTTTTGTATATCCATTATATTGATAAATATTTTTAAAAATTAGTTTTAGCTAGAATGATATCAAATTAATTTTCTGTTTTATTGCCATGGAAAATAATGTTAAACACAATTTGCTTTTATTTTGTGTGCCTAACCAGTTTATTAACCGTTCAAGAGTTCACTTCAAAGCCGTCAACGGAGGACGTTTTCTCATTAGTGGAATGGCCCTTGGGTGCCCATGGTATTTTGATATTTTATTGACTTGGCACAAAGCACGTGGCTTTCAATTGCTTACCTATTAATAGTCGAATCGCTTTAAAATGCAATGTAAATGTTCCAAAGGAAACGACAATAAAATGCGAGCAATGCTATTCATCATTTCTAGCCACAGCACGAAGCTTTTCCGGCTGGAAAATTCCTCCCAGATAATGTCCACAAGTTTTAGGCAAAGGCTTAATTTACATTTAAAACGGCAGCCATAAATTGTTGCAAAAACTGAAACTTGGACTAGTTGTGCAAATACATTGATCAAAGGAAATCATAAGATGAAATCTCAACTGATTTTTGTTGAATTGGAAGACGAAACGAGACGATGACTGCAAATTGATTGCCGCTGGGAAATCGACGAATTCTGATTAAGATATGTAAATTTCAGAAAAATGAAAATATTATGCATATTAATAAGATTTCTACTTTAGTAGAAAATTTAAAATTATGATAAATCAAAAGCACAACGAACAAACGTTCTTTAAATGGTCAGCAGTCGAAGTACAATAACTAGCCAATACAGTCATCATTACCAATTCCAATTCCAATCCCATTTCCTATTCCCATTTCAAGTGTCGTCTCTTTCTTATCTTCCACTACCCATCTATATGTTTCTCCTGATTTTCAGGCGCGATTTCCCAAACAAAGTACCCCTCCCCACATAGCTCATCTCTTTGGAGAGTCTAAGACCCGTAAACAGTTGGAAGACGTTGCTAACAAGTCTAAGCCGCTTGCCATGAAAACAGATGGAGAAGCCGCAATAAAAATCCAGTTATGTAGCTGGATTGAAAAGAGAGAGAGAGAGTTAGGGAGTTTAGGAACAAGACTGACGCTGAAAGGGAAGCGATTGCAACTGCGATTGAATTCAAATTCCGATGTTGCACTTCAAAGTCGAGTTGAAACCGAGACGGGTGAAAACCTGATGCTGGCTTCAAGTGAGTTCCTCGACTTGAATCCATCATCATCATCATCCGCACTCTCAATCCTCAGTCCCAATTTCAACCTCATCGTTGTCTTCGTCGGTTCTCATCGGTTTATTCAGTTAAGCTCGTTTGCCACGGCGGCAGTCGAGTGGAGTTCTCCATTCAACGCCCTCTTCAGCATGTTTTGCCAACTGCGAAGGCGTGGCAGGGGCAGAGACTGATACAGGGGCAGGGGGATGAAGCATGAAGGCCATTCATGGATGCGAATGTGGCTGCTTCGCTTTGTTGTCGCCTTAAATATTTTATTGATGTCATTTCGACAATGGTCCAATGTTCACTTGGCTGCTCTCCTTACACTCCTTGAATGTTGAATGCTTTATTGCTGGCTTGTTGATATTTTTATCATCCTCTTGTCCCCTCCTACCTCTTTCTCTCTCTCTCTCTCTTTCTCTCTCTCTTTATGCGTCTTTATCTTTCTTATGACTGCTTATAGCGCTTTAAATGTTGTTCTCCATTTCAGTTGTTGTTGTGGCTTAAAAGCTGAAATAAAATCAAATTTGATACGCCTCATTTATGGCAATTACTGTGGAGGGAGGAGAGAGGAGCTTAGATTGGGTCTATTGTTCTGCATAAGTTTGAGGGTTAACCAGTTTCCCAGTGATCCAGTTGACCAACATAAATATTTATCTATTCAATTGCATAAAGTTCTACAAGTTATTCCTTGGCCACGTTCCCAACTCCAAACTCTTATGCCTTTGTGTGCCGATAAATTGAACAATTTTCGAAATATGCGAAATGCACTTATAACTTTTTATCCGCTCCCCCATACACTTATACATATATGTAGATACAGGAATGCATGATTTCTTTTGTGCAGGACACTTTATCCTTTTCATCTTTTCTATGTTGCCGCATCCTTTAATAAACTGCTCGCATAAAGAATTGAGTGCAGATAAAAAGTATGGAAAATATTTTCCACACGAAACTTTTCCACACATTTTCTATTCACTCGCCCCTTACCAATCCCTTGCCACGCCCATTTTTTCGGCCCATCCTGAATGTTGTTAGGCTGGCAAAGCATGCATGAAGAATTTACCTTTGTTGTTTTAAAAGTATGCAATGCGTGGCGTTCTTTAGCGGGTTTTTCTTTGGTTTTTCCAGTCTGAGGGCGGTGAATTAATAAAGAGGAGCTGCTGCACTTTTCAGTTTTCAATAAATAAGAATAATTTATTTTTTGTAGCTGCCCAGCTGCAAATCTTTTGCTACTTTTCTTTATGCTTCCTTTTGAGGTAATTTGTTTTTCCAGTATTTGGCTTCATTTGTATTTGTTTGTTGACTTTGTTAACTTGCTTTACATAAATCTCACTATGATATTTTCCTTTTTCTTGCACTGCGGAAATTGTCCTGAATAGTTCATTTCAGCAGTTAACATTGTGTGTTTGGATATTTTTTTTTATTTTCTCTAGATTTTCTTATATTTTTTTGTTGACTGCGCAGCAAAACTTTTTCCAAGCAGCTGCGATTGCAGTTGCTTTTTAGTTGGCCTGTTGATTTTGCTCGAATTTTTCTTGTTGTCAGTTGGTAGCAAAAAAATAATTTCCCCTTTATGCAGATGAGTGCAGTCCGCGTTGTCCTCAATGTCCTGACTAAAGTCCTTTCTCGTAATGAAATTGACATCTTTCGTCGCGATTTCAAGCTGATTTCGTTTTCCCTTCTCCTTTATTTCTTCTACTTTTTTTGTGGCTTTTATTTTTCCATTAGCATGAAAACTGGAAAACAAGTTCACAAATCACACTACCATATCTCCTGGCTACAATGCAATTCAATTTCCGCATTTGTTTGGCTTTTAAGTCAGACCTTTAAATAAATGAGTAGAAAATGCTTTTGATGCATTTCATAAACCCCTTAAATGATGGCGAAAAATTTTTTTAGAACTGTTTATGAACTATTATACCTCTCTAATACTACAAATTGGCATCTAATATTAATTAAATTGTGTATTTAAATGGTGCCGATTTATTTTGGTAATTATATTCGCTTAAATAATTTCCGTTTTGCTGGATCTAATTTTATACTTATAGTAGAAATTCTAATTGTTTTCAGGTCGCAATTCTCTTGTGTATAAATATTCAACAACTGAGTGCTACATACTTTTTTTAAATATATCGATTTTTTATCATTTATCTATTAACAATTGCTGTAAATCTGAAACCCCTATTTTAGTTAAAAACTTGACTACATTTATATTCCTTTATTTTCCAAGAGCTCTCTTTAAAGCATTAACAAAAATATTAAACACATATCTTAAAATTAAATAAAATCAGTCAGAAATTGTACATTTCCATTTAATTATGATTTCCCCCAATATATAGTTTTAAATGAAGATGTAACTCATTCCAATTATTTTGGTCAGTAGAGAAGCGTTTTCACTGCCATGACAACTAATAGGACGTTGTTCGTTGTTGTTGTTCCTTTTCGAAATAGTCCCACAATGCATCATTAACCATGACAACAATGCCAGGGCGTCACTTAAAATTTTTATTAAAAATTAAAGAACAGTAATGAAATACGAATGAAAAACTTGTGGCCCGCCTCCTCGTGCACGTACACAATAATAATTAATTTGAATATGGCAATGTTTTTTATGATTTTTATTATATATATCAATTGCTATCGTTGTTGTTGCATCACTTGAAAAGGTTGCATAAATAAAAAAATAAATAAATTAAATTGTACAACAAATAAAATGCGGTCTTGTTGCCTCCGTCCATGGCATTGCAGAAGCTACCTCATACTTTGCCAAATAACTAATTGTTTATTAATGTAATGCACTTTTAATACTCTGTTACTATGGTATATTAGGCAACAAGGGTATCTTAAGTTGGGAAACTGTTGGATACAATAACGCGTTCTCTTTGCGAAATCTGTTAAATTAAGCTTTAAAGATGATAATAATTATATATATTTTTATCATCTATAAAACTATGAAAAGGCTGAATTATATTAAAAAAACTCATACTACTAATAATTAAAGGGTATCTTCAGGCTAAAAGCTGTGGGCATTTTGATTTTGTATTGTTTTATTTTTGTTTTTAATGCATGTTTTTGGATGTTCGTTGCAGCGTTGTTTAATTCGGTTGCTAATTAAGCATTTAACACATACACTTGTTTATATATTTGTAGTTCTCGATTTTTCATTTTTCATTTTTTATTTAACTTATTTAATTTTTCAATTTGCTCACTTTTAAATCGGGCATTGGATATCAATTGATATGCGCCATTTAGTTTTATTTCTTTTGCAGTTACAGCTCATTTCATATGCTTAAATACATGTTACATAGTTATGGTGTATATATGTTTGTATATATCTATATGTATATATATTTATCGATTTGTATATAGTTTTGTGTCGTTAGCTTTGCATTTTTCTCGTAACTTATTAATATAATATAACATATTTAACACCTTTTCTTCTGTATTTAAAGCAAAACACAACTTTTTAGCTTATATGTTTAACATTCTCTCATTAAGTATTTTATTTTTTTTGTTTTGTTTTTTACATTAATTTTTAAGCTTTAGTTACGCGTATCTTAATTCTAGTCTGAGATATTTGCTACCATTTTAATGAAATCAAATCTAAAACGAAAATGGGAATTCTGCCTAGAAGTTTGCAATGAGAAAGCACATCTTGAGAAGAGTTGGGGAATTTTAGTTTGTCCTAAGCACTTTTCTTGGTTTTGTAATATTTTGGAAGTGTTTATGATTTTGGAAGTCTTAGAATATAGCAATAATCGTAATTTGAGATACGCGATTGTTTTCTTTTGCTAGTTTAAATGCCTATGACGTATTAATTTTCAATTCATATTCATGTTGAAAGCCACATTAAGCTTGGCTTACATTAATCAGCGACTACTGAAAGATCAGATGAAGTGTCCTACAAATTAATGGATATACTAGATACTTACAAATTCTCATTCTAACTCTTTCTTTTTTCTGTATATATGCACTATAATTTAAATGATTTTATTTTTCGATATGTGTCAGGTTTATATTTTATTTTGCATTTAAAGTTGCTTACATCAAGGCATAAGTATATCTAAAGGTTTGTGTGGCGGTGTCTGTGTGAGTGTGTATATTAAAATGCCTCTAGCGTTAAACGCATTATGTAAATGTTTAAACAATATTCAATTCAAGTCAACTTAAAATACATAATTTAGGCAAAAGTAAATTGCAATTGTTTCCCATGAGAAAGTTGAAATATGGTGATGAATTTTCTTGTACAGGTCTAAGCTAAGTTCATATATGTTGTGGTTACACTTTGGGTTTCACTTTATTATCTTTGCAGCAAGCTCTTTTTGGCTTTGTTGCAATCTTTTTGGGGGCGGATCATAACTAGGGTCTTCTTTACTAAGGACTATACGATTACTTGTTAATTTTAGTATATGTATTTTATGCATCTTCTTGTCTAAATGTCTGCCCTCAAGCCTTAACACTAGTATATGGATATATAGCTCTAAGATACATTTTGCTTTGGCTAACATAAACTTAAGCTAAGCCTAAAACAAACCTCAGCTCGCAGTGTTATTAACAAAGTTGGTAAAAGTACGAGCCACGCTATGGCCGCAATGCTATTAGCATCGTCGCTCTCCACATTTCCGTCGAGTGCGGGGCCCGGGGGGCTGCCATTTCCTGTTTCCGCATTCTGCGTTTTATCTAAGAAGGATTTTTGTTCTGATAAACCGATTTCATTTAAATTCGATTGGTATCGCGTATCTTGAGGTTTTTCATTGATGGAACATGAGTGGCAATAAAAAGAGTTAGTGAAAAGATATAGGATAAAAGAGACAAAGAGATAGAGAAAGAGAGAGAAATGTGTTGTGATAAAGTGAACGAGGTGCCAGGGAGGTTATCGCATATTTCCAGTGATCAGATGAACTCTTTCAACTACTCACTTTTATCCTGTCCATATACAGAGCGCGTCGAATCGGCGTTTCCATAGCCAATATTATTGCTGCCTCCCTCACTCCAATGCGATTCGGTTGTGTAGAGACCCGAAGAGGCTGTCGTTGGCGGATACGAAACTGTAACGAGAGAAATAGAGAGAGAGATAAAATTGAGCTTAACTAACGATGTTTACCCTTTAGTTAACATTTAAGAGTTTATATGATATTTCTTAATATTTTCTTTATCTACCATCTTAAAGAGCTGTGATTAAGGTATTTAATTTAAGTTCTTGATTTAACAATACTCTTCAAAGTAATTTTAAATTTGTTTTCATTTTTTCCGTTCCTTGCTTCCTCTCCGTATATCAACTTCATCTTCTATTTCCATGTCAACCACATCCTCCAAATATTAAGCTATTGTTAAAAAAATATGGAAATCGTTGGGGACCCGTTCTATATTACTGTTTTTTTTTTTTTCATTGTTGTTTATGATTACTTTACATATTTTTGTTTTTGTATGACAAATGAATTTTAATATGTTGATGTTGTTGTTATTTGTCAACTGAATTTGCATAAAAATTTATCAATTTTGACATTTTCAGCACGTTTCATTCTATTTGATTTTCTTTTAATTTTTATTTATTTAAAATTTGTGCTGTCTGTTATTTGAGCTCACTCCAATGTTTCATACGCCCGAGTTGATTACGCAAAATGCTAATTATTTGATATTTTCATTATGTGACAATATGTGCACCATTAAATCTCCCATTTCCCATCTCACAACTTCCCACACAATCATAAACTTTCCATCGTCCATATAATTAAAGCTCTCCCTATTGCTGTTTTCCGGCTGCATCGTCGACATTTTCAATTGAAGCAAATTTTAATTATGCCGTCCTCGAAATTTTCTGCTCAGTCTGCCAAATCGTAACTGAAATATCCAGTAACTATTTTAAATATGCAAAACCGTTTTGATTGTCAAACGGTTTTTGGTTTTGATAGTCCTTATTGAATTCAGTTATGAATTTTCACTGCGAAATATCATTAGAACCTAATTAAAGCATTGATTTTGGTTTCCTTTAAAAACGCTTTGTCGTGTGATTTTCAGTTATGAAAAATATCTAAAATCTATTAATTATGGAGAGACTTATTTCTAAATATTAAAATGCAGCATTGAATTCTATATAAACTTTTGCACTACTTTAATAGCGATATATTTTTAATTTATTTGTATTCATTTATAATTCCATTCGTAATTAGACTCTGCGCTAAATTTAAGTTAATTGCATAATGTCAAGTTCGCATTGGCTACCACATTCTTGGCAACTTTAAGCTGCCCTTAGCAAATCCATCACGTAATTAAACTTAAAACGTGATATTAACTCTCAACTTGAGCTACAAGAATTGAAGCGTTGCAAAAGTGAAAAAAATAGAAGTTATACCATCGAAGGGATAGAAAATTTAAGTTTTCCTTGAGGTCTGCAACTCATGTGAGTCAACCCGAGTCCTTGCCCGCAGATTTAGCTCCCTTTTCCCCTGCCAAAGAAAAAGTTCGGTCACGACAATCCTAGAAGCCAGCCCAGCCAATTCCACACCTCAACCAGAGCACGTGACTTGATTTTCAGTGGCTTGATTATGGCTGTGAGCAGCTGCCATTCCCCATTTTTGTTTCAGCCAGCAGATGTAGGAAGAGCTAGTCCCAGTAGGGTATTCAAAGGTGTTAAGAATTCGTCTTATCCCCTCTTATTACGCCGGGCAAAGCCCTGAACTGTGCTCGACCGTTGGTCAGCAGCGTGTCAGGCAATTAAGTCAGCCCATTTGTGGGCCATTGTGGTTGAGATTTTCTTTGTTCTGCCTTTTTGTGTGTTGCCCTACGGAGTTGCTTTGTTCGCCTCAATGGATAAATGGCTAAAATTTGTCAATTTGTGTTAAGGCCAATGCGGCAGTTTCTCAAACGTCCCCTTCTACTTATTGAACATGAATCTCTTAATTAGCCGAAATGGGCTTAAATTTGTAACTAGACTTATTAGAAGAAAACTGTTTTCTGCATTAAAACCTTTCAATTTCTTTTCCTCCAAAAAAGTTGAAATTGACTGAAAGTCAGCATCAATTAAAACATTGTTATTATAATTCTTTATTTTGAATTTGTGAGCGAAACTTATTTCTCTGTTTACTCAGTTATTTGCAAGCAAACATTGCAAAAGATCCAAACCAAATGCTGACTCTGCATTTTAGCACAAGCTGCACCACGTGACGTATGCGCAACGTATGGTGATGTTTTTGCAACTTTTGTTTGGCAAACAATTAAAAATACATTTGTTAGCAACTTTTTCAACGAGCTGCCGCCGAGTTAACCAAGTTCTGAGTGCTTAATGGTGTCGTAGTCATTGCATTTTTGAGTTATTTACTTACCATACAATCGTATAATTCCATCCGTTTCTCCTCGAGGATTCTTAGCCACACACTTATAGATACCATCATCGCCGCTTCCCACATTGATAATTGTCAGTTTCATATGTGTCTTATAAGCGGGCACCCCGACACTTGATTCGACTCTGGAAGTTCAGTACAAGATGGAAGTTATTTATTAATATTACTTCTTATATATTATTTCTAACTAAACACAAAGAGAAGTCCTGTTTTACTCACTTGTATTTATATGAATCATGTATGATTGGTCCCTCGCCGCGTGTCCAGTAATTCAAGGACGTTGGATGCGCCTCTGTAAAACATTCGATGGTAACATTGAAACCTTCGGGTGCACCAACCAATTGATGTGGTATTAGCAGCATGGGTGGAACTATAAATAAATATATTAAGGCATTATGTTTTTGAAAATTATTACAACTGTTGCAAAGCTACAATTACTGAGCATTTGCTTTCTAGGCTGGATTTGGTCATTATTAACATAACTTTGTTATAAATATTTGTTGAATAAAATAAAATATTTGTATTGCTCTCTATTTCTTCTCTTATGTTTCTTTATGTATCAGTTATTTGAATTTTCTATTATTATTACTTATTATTTTCATGTCTGCTAATAAAAAACGAAATCCGCTATTCACAGTAATCTAAAGAGTATTCAATGCGCTGGTTAACCTCGTTGCTAAACACTTCAGCTCAGTTAATGACCACTCACCTCACTTAACCCGTTGACAAGTTAATTAAGTTGCGCATTTTGTCTCACTTAAGCCGCGTGATGCTTAATATACTTCTGATTAAGGATACTACAAAATAACAGGACGGAAGAGGAAACAGAGCAAGCCCATCAAAAGGTGGCCGTAAGCTCAGATGCTTGACGATACTTTTCATAAACACAAAAACGACGCTAATTTGTGTCCAAGCTGATTAAAATTTCAATTGGTTAGGGGCAAAGGGAATTAGCAGCTTATAGAGACAGAGAAAAAGAGGGGTTGCCAGAAAGAGAGAGAGAGAGAGCCGCAGCTTAATTGTCAGCTCGTGGCGAACATAAATCAACAAAAGGTAAAACAGCCAGCGAAATGACAAGGCAAATGGATGAAAGAAGATACCATTGTCTATAGCCAGCACTTTTTATGCCCATCCTAATGATGATGAGAGGCTCAGGCTCCGGCTCCGGCTTCGGCTCAGGATCCAACAATAACTATGGCAAATGCAAAAAAGTTCATTAGTGCTCATTGAGAGAATGAAAAAAAAAAGAAATACCTGCGACTCGCATTTAATATCTTAATTAAAATTGTGCGCTGAGGTGCACCTGAAGTGTGGGTAGAACTTGTCACAGAGATCTCTTTTCATTCTATTTTCCTGATTTTTTTTGGGAGCACATTGACAAAATTTTCTATAGGTGTCTTTTATATAATTACAAGGCCCAGGAGCTCAACAGATGCACGCAAATAACAAACAGACCGAAAGACTGAGATACTGGGAAACAAGCCAAGCAAAATACTGAATAATGCTATTCATAAGATTTTTCATGAGATGCATTCGCTGAGAGGAAAAATAGTTTTCTTTTTTTTAAGTTTTCTTTTTACCTACTTTGAATGTGTGCGAACTGTAGCGAACTTTCTCCTGGGCGAAGAAAAGACACAGCCTCTTGACTTGCAACTTGCCTCTCAATTTAAATGAAAATCAGTTGCATAAAAAATTATACTTAAGATCTGGCCCGACTTTGCATTTGCATAAACCAAACCAGAACCAGAGACCAGGAAAAAAAGGAATAAAAGAAATGTTGAACGAGCCAAACAACTAGAATGTATGCATAAATTGGACTTGAAACTTTGTTTGTCAATATGCAGACAGGAGGGAAAACTTATAAACTTACCAAAATGAATTAAAGAGATTGCTTGGCTTGGTTTGCTTTGGTCAGAAGATGTCAGCACTTATGGCTATGAAAAATGTTCTAATAAAATTGTTCAGTCTGCAAACCAAAATAAACTGCAAGTTCTTCAAATGTTTCGGACCTGATTCCAATCAAGAAGACAACAAGTTCATCTAAGAATGAGTTGTTTAAAAGAAGGTTATCCTACAAACTCAGAACATTATGAGGAACTGCCGAGATAGTAACAATGAAGTGGTAAGAGAATGAACTAAAATTGCCTCTTTATGGGGCAGAGACTATTTCAGAAATATGCTATCTCGATAGTCACGGTCAATTCGAACAGCAAAGGTACAAAGATATTCAATTCAATGCATCTTCACGCCCGATTCGATAGCTGATTTAGCCAATCACATTGCAATCAGCTCAATGCCATCATCTTGGCCATTTGCTATTACACTAATTCCGCAAATATTGTGCCAACATCCTTTTGTTGCAATCAATTCGTTCTCTTTTCCCGTCTTCCTCATTGTTGAACAATGGCAAAGGTACACAGACTATAAGTGAAATCCTTGGCCCTCACTCCTAGCCCGTAACGAGGCTTCATTAACTGCTAATTTTCAAGTTGTTTACACTCAGCAATGTCACCTTGCAATTTTCTACAGAAAGAGCCAGACAAAAGTGTCACTCAATGTCCACCTGACTACTGAGGCGAAAACAGCAAACCACTCAGCGTCCTCCCCCTCCTCCACAGATCCTTGTGCTGCCAGGCTAAATTATTGTTGACTCAAGTCCTTTTCTTCAGCTACCTGACTCGCCACTGGGCACTTAACAGCTTCGCTAGCTGCTTCCCTCAACTTCTGTTCAGCTTTCACGATATTGTCGCCACTCAATTGTAATTTAAATCAGTGCCAAGGAGTGGGATGGATGTCCAGTCGCTAAAAGTCGAGTTCTTTTGTGTAAGAATATACCCTTTCTGTGAGTATACGGACATTTCAATGGCATCTTTAATAATAATAATACAAAATTGTATACAACATATTTTTAATATAAAAGTATAAAATAAATCATTGCTTTCGAAGTTTGTTCAATAACATCGGAGTATCACTTGAAACGGTATTATACAAATATGCATTAAGAAAAGTGTATTTAATCTTTGCCATAGTCAACATAGATTCAGTTCTTGAGCACAATTAAATGGTAGCAAAGTAAGTAAGTATATTATTATGTATTTCAGTTGCTTTCTGATCAATGTCTGGCCATTGGCATTTTAAAGCTCTGTTAAGTAGCGACAAATTGTATAAAAAGCCACAAGAAATTATATCAATGCTGAAATATCTGGATTGCATACCAAATTAGCTGCTTAAGCTGACGATTTGAAACCCGAACTGGGAATGGCTTTTTACAAGTGGCGTCAGGTTAAGGGGTCGCCCGCAGCATATGTTGTGCTTAGGAATACCACTATGTCCTGCTGCTGCACAAGGCAAACAAATCAGTATGCAGTCAGAAATGTAAGAAACAAACTCGTTCACACACACACACACACACACACACTCACACACTGAGACTCAGACCGGAAACAGTAGCTGAATTTGTTGCTTCCTGTTTGTTAAGCAACGCACGCTACAATAAACGTACAAATACACAGCAAAATATACCAAAAGAGAAAGAAAGAGGAAGAGACTTGCCAATAGGATGACAGAGGGAGAGTGGGTGGGGTGTGTGTGTCCTAGCTAAAGGACATATGCAAGCTGTCACAGTTGTTTTAACAAATTGTTTGGGGAGGTTCGCCAGACTCTTTTTCCATGTGCAAAAATGAATTGGAAATTTGTTTCTTTCAGCTTTTCCTACAAATTGTTGAGCAACAAAATTTTTTATAAATCAGCCTTCGATTTTATATTTATTTATACTAAAGCAAAAACCACTTCTACCCAATACTTTTTCCAAGTTATCACAGTTTTGCCTTGGCCAGGCGAAATAACCAAATTGGAATTTGTGGCTCCTCCTTGCACAAAGTGCATACAAATTGTGGCATTAAGACAGACACCAAATTATTTGTGTTAATTTTGAATATAGAACATAGAGAGAGATCTCCTCAGTTGCCTCCCTTAAAGCGGAACTCTAGATATTTAGCTAAAACATAAAAGTTTAGTTAAGTTACTTAGTAAAACAAAAAAAAGGAGTCTAGTTATAATTATAAAAGTCAACAAGTTTGTGCTTAACTGATTTTTGATTTTAATTTAAGGCAAAAACGCATTTCTTCAGTTAACAAAATAATTTAATTATTTTTAATTTTAAATATTGGCAGCTTTTCTTTTTTGAATTATAATATATTTAATTATTACAAATATCTCTCTTACTGAATCTTTTTTAAGTTCAAGCAATTTTAATTTAAAATAAAATTAATATCACTAAAATTAATGTAGCTTGTTTAAAAAACCTATTTCTAGATTTTTAGAATTTCTTGGCATTTCTTGCTGGCCTTTTTGATGCAATTCCCTCTTACCCTTGCCCTCTTCTTTGCCACGGATGTCTGAAGCAATCAAGCATTTGGAGTTGCTTTTTTATGGCTTTGCTCTGCACACGTGTAATTTGTATTGCGCTTTTTTGTAGCAGTCCAGGGAGTTACCAGTTACTGGGTATTTGGTACTGTGTGGAAGTTACTGGCTACTGTTGTTGCCCTGTGGCCTCTGGTTTTGTTTGGCTGTCGTTGGTTTGTTTTGTTAGCCACCAAGCGAATGTCGTGTACAAAACAAAAATAGATTTATGCTTGCGGCATTTTTAAGTGACAGCAAACGAGCAAATTTGTGTGACGACTCGGCTGCCCACCCACTGCCACGCCCCTCACCCCATACGCCTCCCTCAATTGTTGGCTGCCTTTCAGCTGACATGACAGCACACGGACAACATGTGATGTGACTGTCGCTTGTAATAAATCTTAAAAAGAACTGCACAGTGATTTTGAGTTGGTTTTTTATATATTTTTTCTGATATTTTACAAACTGGTGCGGCAGCCACAAGTGGCACCACAAATTGCAGTCACCCAAGCACATTGGGCTGTAGAAGCCAATTGCTGGGAACCCAATATAAGTTAGCTAAAACTAATATAATATTGTTCTAATTGAAATATTGAAATTTTTATATATCTAAAAGCAATTCGCATTTAATAAGCCAGACAAAATTGATTGCTGAAAACAACACATCTTAAAAAATATACACAATTATTTAGTTAAAAATGTCTATTAGCATAGTGTAGTAAACATTGTACCATTTGTTTCTTAATATATTTTGAAAGAAAATTCGAAAATTCTTTTAGTAGAGTGTAGTAAACATTTTATAATTTGTTTTATAACATTTGTTGTAAGAAAATTCGATCAAAATTGTGACAGCAACACAAAGAATTCTGCCACTGTAGATGCCATTCGACCCACAATCAGATCAACTTTAATCCGCAGTCGCGAAATGGAAATATGAGTTGCCAGGACAACAGAACAAATAACACACGTACTCGTATCGTCCACTTCCACTTTCAAGTCCACTAAAATCCGACTCTTCAAATTTATAAAGGTAGTTTTTGGTAGGCAACAAACGATGTTGGTCAACACACGTAACACATAACGAAAAACAAATTGAAAATCGTTGCCGAACTGAAGCCCAATGAATAAACTATAAAACTCTGTTTAGTTTTCGGGAAAAATTTTTGTTTTTATACAAATCTCGTCGTGTTGTTTGTGTTAACAAAATTGTTAACTCAGCGCACAGCGAGCGCTTAGTAAATGTTGGAAAAATATGGTCAGTGAAATTCAGAGACGGAGAGAGAGAGAGAGTGAGAGGGACGGAGATAAAAGTCACTTTATCATTTTGGCATGACAAACAGTCAGAAAGCTGCCCCTTGTACTCACAGTCCACGCTGACTTTGATGCGCTTGGAAACCGTTGGGGGAACCCCATTGGATGCAATGCAGAGATAGGCACCCATATCCAGGCGAGAGATGCGGGTTATCTCCAGCGTATCTCCCTCCCATTCGTTGACTGCAATGAGAGAAGTGAGGCGAGACGCCGAGAAGAAGGGGAAATTCCGTTAAATGATTGATGCTCAATGGAGCCTGTCCGATGCGTTTCCACTTACCTATGTGATTCTTATTGATGGCTATGCGCGAATTATCATCACGTTTCCATTTGATAATGGGTCGGGGACTGCCACTGGCTCGACATCTCAGCGAAATGTTGGCCCCTTCGCGAACTATGACATCGCTCGAGCTCAGCGAATCATCGATGTTCGGTGGCACTGTAAGTAGTTATGTGGACAAATACTATGTAGTATAATGTGGTGAGTGTTGTATCAAAATGTCCAAATTTATTCACAAATCAAGCTAAATTGTTATACCCATAAACCGCTTAAATACCAACAAAACCATCCCGGTCCACAATCAACTGGTAATCGTGAAAGCCATTTAAGATTAAAGTCCTCAACCCATAAAACATACATATGCATATACATATACATACATAAAATCGTAAATATTTGCCACCATTGCGATGCATTGTTGAACCCAATATAATAGATTCACCGAAAATGCAGTGAAGTTGCATTTTAAGCGGCAGTTAAAATAGGTGATAAATTGCATTGTTTGTTGGCGTCAATTTGGCTGCAACAGGAAATTGCAATTGCAATTGCAATGATTTCAATTTCAATAAGCAGCACTCGATATTCATTTCACAATTATTTCAATAATCAATGTACAATATGAATGCTATATTGCTTCAGCTTAAATCAAAAGTTAGAGCCACTTTAAAAATATGTATTATTTAAAACTGTATTGAAAAAAAAAAATTTAGTTCATGTCACTGTTTTCCTAATTGGTAACGTAATAAAAACTTAAAGCAACTGCTTCTTAATTATTTTTTTTTTCCCTATATATTTTTTGAAGAGTAAGAGTATTGCCTATATACTCTGTAAAAAGTCAATTAGATTGATCTTAGAGTCTATGAAATGGCATTACAAATATAAGAATTTATATTGGTGTATTGAAGAATACGTAGAAGAGTTCCAGAAATTTAAATTTCCAGTGATGGGCTGGTTCACATTTTGATTAGAGAATTATTTGACCATGGAAAATGCTAATATTTAGAATCGAATAATTTGTTTCACACATTTCATTTAAATATTGTTTTTGGCGTTTGCTTAATTCTTTTTATTGTTGTTTCCGAGTCCTCGAACTAGTGTGAGTTTAATTCTTTTTAATTAAAAAACTGCGCTGCCGTTTGGCTGAATATCGCATGAATTTTTAATAATTTGTTTGTTTGCCAGCCAGGAAAATAATTCCGCCTGGGTAAAAGATTCACTGAACTGTGCACTGGACACACACACACTTACACACACATACATACATACATAAACCAAATTTTGCTTTCGGCTTCTTCTGTTGCCTGCTTTTTGTTTTCGCTCTCTTCCTGGTTTATGTGAGTTTTCCGCGCTTTAAGGCAAATAAATTATTTTTTAATTCATCGCGTATTTGTACAGGATTTTCGTGTGGCACATGCCTCGACTTTTGGCTACCTTTGGGCCATTTTGAAGCTTGTTGGTAGCCCAAGCGATGATTAGATTTCCCACCATATTGGGGTTAATTTTCTTTTGACTCACCTACAACATTCAGATAGCCAAACTGTGTTTTCGCCGTCACCGTATTGATCTGACACATGTAACGCCCCTTGTCCTCCTCGTGCACATTGTTGATGTGCAAGTACCAGGTGCGATGGCGATCGTGCTTGTCGTGCGTGACACTAATGCGAGGGTTCCGCGTGATCACGTGATTGTGCACCGTCAAAATGGCTGATTGTTCAAAGTGCATCCAAGCGACCTATAGAGAGCAAAAGGTAAAACGCACGAAAATAATTAGAAGAAATTTATCTCGTAGTTGATAATATAAAATTAAATAATATCATCCCTTTAATCTCAATGCAAATAACCCTCTTGATCATAGGAGCTAATCAACATGAATACCCTCAATGGTAACTAATTCATTTTACACACATCATGAATATCAACGAATTAATTAAGCAAATTATACTATCAGTTCTTTGTTCATCCATACAATGAACAACCCATTAATTAAACTTCTGCTCGCTAATTTAATCAAAGCACAAACATAACGAAAAATAAAAAGAATTCTGAGTAACATTTTTCCCATCAACTGAATAAAAATTACATAGCAAATGTAAAATGTGAAATGTTTAAGTAACTACGCAGCTGGGAGAGAAATCAGCGTGTAATGAGCGATAATGACTTGATTTGTCAAAAAGAAACATGGATAGATGGGATAATAGAAGAGACAAAGATAGAATAAGGACAGATAATGATAAGATAACTGAGGGCACAGAATTTGTATGAGTGCATCAAAAGTGAAAGCCATATCAAATGTGAACTAATTAGTAGCTTGGGTTGCGCATACGCCATGTGAACAGAACTATGATGATTTACCGCAAAAGGCGAGCCAGATCGAGCAGCCTTTTAAAATCCCTAGAAATTGCAGTTAATCCCAAAAAGATCAAGCACTAGTTGGATTCTCTATTTTAAACACATCATTACCATGAAAGTGGAAACAAGGTTATGAATATCAAAAGCCCTTCAATTGATGCAAGCGAACATCTTAGAACATCATTACGGAGTACTCCAAAAGCTGGCTCAAGTGGCTCAGGCCAACGAGCTGACTAACTGGCAGACAGTGAGGGAGAGAGGGAGAGAGGGCGAGAGGGACTGGGAGAGCGAGAGAGATTGCTAGTTTCTCTAACAAGACGACTGGGGCCACCTGATATCTTGACTGTATTTCGGCTTGGAATTTCGCAGTATCCAGGAAATAGAATCAAATTGAGGTGTAAATGAGAGCAACAAGAATACGAGCGAACGATGACGACAAAGCGTCGCACACGTGGAACGTGCATGGCATTCTGTAAATAAAATGCCAGCCAGAAATTGGTTAAAAAAAAACGGAGATGAAGGAAAGAAGGAGCTGCCCGAAGAGCAGGTAGCAAAAAGCTTAGCCCGAGTCGCCTTGGCTGATGGCATGTTTAAGTAGCTCTGTCTGTGCTAGCAAGATTACCCCACACCCCCCTTCTCACTATTCTTGCTCCCATTCCCCTGCCCTTCTTTCCCTATTTCTCTACCACTGCAGTGACTGGCAGCTTCGTTACATGTATTGCATGCGTGTAATTCATAGCTATCACCGCACACTTCACGCCCCGGACATGAGACCGGTTCAGTTTATTTTTATATGCGACACTATGATGCAATTTTCTCGCTTCCGCTTTTTGCCAAACGCTTCTGGGTTTTCCATTTTTTCTCCTACTTTCATTTTTTTGTTATATTTTCCCTGCAGATGCTGAGCTGTGAAATTGCTACCGAGTACGTGTGCACATTGAGGTCTAACCCGAGTATGTTGCATGTCGTTAGATGTTATTAAATAGTTTTTAAAGGTTGACTAAAAGAGCGTGGAAGAGGGAGGCAACCACTAAATGCATTTATAAACCGTCTACAGGTATGCTAAATGTGCTGAGTACCCCGGCAGATAAGATGCCTAACCAGTCGATTTATACTTGCAATTATACTTAAAACTAATTTAAAGGAACTCATTGTACCAGGCTTACAATCTTTATTTCTTTCATTTTGCATCTAAAAAGTTTGAAGCTGCTAAACAAGTGTTTTCGGCTTTTAAAAGTTTTGAATGGATATTAATCAAAATTAATCATACAAAATATTTATTGAACTCTTTAATTTACCAACCTTATATGAGCCAAGATTCTTCACCGAGCAACCCAATTTGACATTACGTCCAGCAGGTACAGTTACATTTTCGATGTATTCAGTAAATTCGGGTTCTTCAACAACAACTGGAATTGAAGAAGAAAATATTTATTTTTTAAAGTAAGTATTAATTGATGTATTGTTTTGTACAATAGTTACCTGGGGATAATGTAATTTCAATTTTTATTTCTTGATAAGACTGGTTAAATTGTGTAACTGATACAAAAATGGTATTATTTAATAATATTAAAATTATTTAAAAAAGGATAGAGTAATAGAAAAATTAAACAAATAAATGCGAATATCAAAAATAAATAAATTATGTTTATTACAATCAACAACACGCAGAAAGTCATAGAGTGGGTGTGCAATATTTGCCTTTCAAATTACCAAATTAAATATTATCACGCATCGCTTCTTCTTTTTTTCTTTTTTTCTTTGTTTTTATTCGCTCCCAGCTCGAATTTTCGCTTTTCACTTTGAGTTTCCGTCACAGTTTTCATTTAATTTTTAATGAGAATTAAATTTTTTAAATACATTTAATTGCTATGAAAGCCACAGCAAAGATCTTGTCAGAATCCCTTTCAATTTTACAGCCATTAAAAGTGAAAAATAAAGATACGTATTCGTCCTAACGGAGCGTGAATACTCTTTGACGTGAATAAAACTTGGAAAAGTAAACCAAAATGAAAAGAATAATCAACAAGAATTGAGATCTAAGACAAATTGGAATACATTTTTACTTATAAAATGCATTTTTAATTGTCTTCTATTTTTACAATACATAATGTTGAAGCCTACTTTTCGTCCGATTTATAATTGTTGGTTCCCTTTAATAATTCCGACTAATTGTTGGCATTAAAATACTCGTAGCAGAGCAAATATTAATCAAAGCAATGTTTGCATAATTGAATTCAATTGCTTTGAATCGAGCATAAATAAAATTCCATTGCAATTCAATTAACATGTTAGCATTGCAATTATTTAATCACATTGCCTCAAGGCCGAAAATTAATATTAGTTATTATTTAGGAAAATATTTATAGTGACTAATCAAATGCTTGACATGGAAAACTTCATTAAATCATTTGCTGTATACTCTCCACACAAATTAACTATTGCAAATATTTAAGTTCACCTTTTATCTTTACTTTGATTGTAGAAATTAAATCTCAAATGTATTAGCTTATTTTCGTTCTACTTATAGTTCTAATAAAAGACAGTTGCTTTTCAGCACGTCGCTTTAAGATCTTCAATCCTTTGTAAAAACTGAATGAGTTTGTTAAAACTTATCTTATAGTTATGCTATCCCACCAGAGATTATTTATTTTGTTAATTTGTAATCTGATAGACCCAGCACTTATTCTGTTAAAAACCAATTTAACGATTGTTAAATCAAGTTTTCAATGATTTATTTTCTATATTTGCAGTAAAGCTATGATAGTTTAAAGTATAAGTATAATATCGTGTACTAAAAGTCCGGGAGCCTTAAAAGTCGAAAATTGTACATTTTGGCTTAGATTTTAAAGAAATAAAGTGGAAATTGGCTCAAAAGTACTTTTTTACCCTAATTTTATCCCCAGAAGTCGATTAGAATAATAAATTTAAGATTTAAAATTTTTGAAAATTTTTGAAAAATGTAAAGGGGTAACTATGTAAAATTCAACAATTTTTGGAAAAAAAATTTTTGTCTCAGAAGCATAAAATTTAAATGCAAAGTTAAAGAAGGGTTAATTTTATGAAAAATAAGACATTCTTAATAGAAATCGAATGAGCTTTAGTAAAGTTGAGCCTGTTGTAAGTCCAAAGAGTCTACATTTCTTATATAAAGATAATTTATTGTGTTAATTTGTAATCTGATAGACCCAGCACTTATTCTATTAAAAACAAATTTAACGATTGTTAAATCAAGTTGTTCATGTGTATTTTTGGGTTAAAACTAACAAAATGTTAAATCAAGTTGTTCATGTGTATTTTTGGGTCAAAACTAACAAAAGTGTTTTGTCTCAATGTTATTAGCCTAACCATCTTGAATCAGATGTTAATAATCCCTTTTCCTTAATAATACCTTTTCCAGAAATATCACATGTTTCAGGTGTAATATCCTAATATCGGATTTTTCTCGAAGTCAGATGGAGAGGGGGGTTAAGACAAGATAAAAAAAAAAAAAAATGAGTGAATTGTATATTCTAAAGGGGGGTGAAGACAAGGTCCAATTAAAAAAACAAAAAAAATATAGATTCTTCTGTAGCCTAACATAGACTAACTCTAAATATTAAGCATCTAGCTATTTACTTGCATTTTATATATGTATATATTTCACCTTTTTTAGGTAAGTAGGGGAAGGTAAACCTTGGCCCAAATCCAACGAAAAAAATTAAGAATTGTATATTAGTCTAACTAAGGCTCATGCCAAATTTCATGTTCCCATCTCTATATTTAGAGTTTATGTCAAAATATGGGGTTTTTTACTATAGTGGATTGTGGAATACGCCGGAAAGTATGCTATTGCTTATGGTTATTGCTTCAGTCTAATTAGATATTTATTGTGCCCGCCAGACACACACACACACACACACGCACACACACACACACACACACACACACTCAAGCACTCACACATTAAGAATTATGTAATATTGCATAGTGCACAAGGCAGAAGTCAATACAATTTGCTCTTTGCTCTGCCAACTGCAATTGCCCCTTGGGTGTAAGCACACACAAGCACAAGTAAACAAACGCTCAAGCGCGCGCACACACACACTTATATGTATGTGTACGCACTCAGGCATGAGCAGTTGGTAAACATTTGACATATTGCCTTGACCACGCCCACAAACATGTACATATGTTGCCTTCTAATTATCAGGCAACAACAGCAAAAGTTGCATAAATTAGGCAGAACTCAAGGCAAATGTAACCATGACATTCACATTCAATTACGCATGCACATTCACATTCACTTTTTGTGCACTTGAATTGGAAAACAAGAAAGAAAAGCAACAAAATGGAAAAAAAGAAATGCTAAAACTGCCGTTGCAACTCAAGCGTGCAACCTTTTTTGCAGCTGCGTCAAATTCTCTGCATAATCATGGGATTCCAACCAGCTGCAATTTTCGCGCCAGAGCGCCTGTTTGCATTTAAATTCTGTGAGGCCCACAACACACCCCCCGCTCCTCGCCAACTTCTTCCCCTGCCAAAGACGACCCACAGCGCTGAGCTAGACGACTCACAGATGACCTGCCGACAATGAATACATATGATGCAACCGATTTTAGTTGCGAATCATCATAAATAATATAAAATCATAGGATATACAATTTATCTGAAGAATTGTGTGTAAGATGGCTCTCAGAGTAGAACTAATAATCAATTGATTAGTTAACTAATAAAATAAAATAATTTGGTTAAGCTGAAGTTATTTTATTTGAGTTTAGACTTCAATATAAACTGTTCGAAATAATTATAATTATAATTATAATTATGAGTTTATTTTAAAGTTCATTTAAAGTTCATTAAAAATAATGGTTTCTAAACTCATAAACAAATGTACATTGTATTTAATGAAATTAAAGAAAATATATTTCTCTAGAGAAAAGTCTAAATATAACTGTGATGATATTATTATGTAGATGCCAAGCTCATATGCATTTCCGTTGCAGCTTCTTCTGAATATCAACCCAATATACCCGCTTTTGACAACTTTATGTCTGGCATTGCATAAAAAGTTGGCAATGATATTGGCCAGCAGCAGTTGATGGGCTTGACAGAGCGGCAAAGGATGAGGAAGAGGATGTGGCAGAGTGGGAGTGGAAGTGGAAGCGGAAGCGGAAGAGGGAATAGTTGGGGTACTACAAAGAACACAGCAATGGTTGATGTCGCCTGTTGCGACATAAATTGCGTTGCCTGAACAAAATTTTGCGCACAGTTGAGCGACATTTGTGTTGGTTTTTGTTGTCTTTTCCCCTTCTTTCCTCTCGCTCTCTCTCTCTCTCTCTCTCTCTAGTGACTCTGACTGCACCTGAGAACAATGACAGACGGGCGGCAATGGGTGGGAATATTCATATGGAGCGACTATGGCCCTGAGCTCTGTCACCGATTTCATTTTTTCACGCCACATACATAAAGATATTCGTATCTGTGCAGCTGCTGGCTTTCAATTTTTGGCATATAGCCGTGTATCACTTATGACCCGCGGCGACATTGGTCCAACCTACAGCTGCCACCCCTCCGAACTCCGCATTCTGCAATCCCTCTCGTCTCTCGTATCTCTATCTCTGCATATCGTATCTCTATCTCCGCTTTTCTGGCAGTGTGTAAATATGATTGCCCGGGGTCAGCCGCCTGCGAGGAGAGTGTTATTGATGGCATCTGAATCTGGATTCAGCCGGGGGCAACAAGCATTAAGATAACTAAGATAAGACCGCCAAATTACACAGTACAACAAATCACGAAATCACAAGAAATTATATTGCTCTCAAAAATCACAATTGGACTTTGAAATACCCTGTAAACAATTAAGTTCATGAGCATTGAAGTTTTCAACCGAAAATCTTAATCAATTTTCAACTCTTTTCATTTTATATGCAATTTTAACGGGCGTGAAATTTATACGGTTTTTTCCGATATATTTTATTCATGATTAAAAAGTGATTCTCAAAGAGCGAGAGAGTGCTACGAGTACAAATAATATTTGTGAAGTTGCATAAAAAATAAAGCTTAAATGACTCTTTTATATCACAATATGTTGAATTTAAGAGAAACTCTGTTGAATTAAAAGTGCTTGAATTGTATATGCTTTAAGTACTTTGTGTTAAGTATTTGTAATTTAAATAATTGTTTTATATAAAGAAAGGGAAATAATAGCTAAAAATCAATCAATAATTAAAGCATGTAAAAAATTACTTCATTTAAAATTTGTGTATATATTTCTAAAATTGATATATTTATTTCGCGTTTGAGGAAATAAGAATGGGATTTATATAAATACCCCTACGATATACAAATGAGATAATATTATTAATATATGTACAATTGGTAGGATATCAAATAATTCTATATAAATGTATTCTTTTTAGGAATATAATTAAGTTGGTGGGCGTTGGGAGTACTTACTGTTTAAATTCGATGTTGGCACGTTGGGCACACCGCCGGCAACAATTACGCCATTGCTGCCGAGAATGGTGTTGCCATTGGCGGTGACACCACCGCCATTTGCTGGTGCCGTCGACTTGCTGTGCTTAGCGTTGTTGCCGGAGGCAACGCCGCCGTTGACGCTGCCGTTGAGTATCTGCGGCAAGATGATCTTATTGGTGGAGTCCCCCGCTGTTGCCGTGAGCACTAGGAGGGCCCCAATTAGATGCCAAGACGGCAGCAACATCAACTCGCCGTTGTCTTGCCACTTTCCCCAGCCAGGAGCCCCACTGATGGCCTCGTGGCTTGGCTAAAGAGCATCTCTCTAGGAGCTCGGCTCCACTTTATCCTATTAAACTGTCCTCGTCGATTTCTTTGTTTTAAATATTTTTCGGTGTTTATTTGACCGGTTTTTTTTTTAACACGACGATATCTTCAGAGAATTATATAACCATTTTTAAATTGGAATTTCGAAAGTCACTTGAGTTTTTAGATTCCTTTATGTCAATTAGTTTAACAATTATTAGTATTTTTTAATTTAAGTTCCAATTGTTCAAATCTCTAGCCACTTGTCTCTAATCCACTTATCACTCATAAAAACCACCTATAAATTATAAAGCTACCACTCAGAAAACCCAAATTGAGTTAAGCAATTAAATTGTAATTTGAGCAAACATAAAAAATGGCTTCTACTAAACAGCTTTTATTAATTTAATTACAAACACTTTGCCAAACTCATAAAAAAAAGTGCACAAAATTTGTTCTTCCTTCAGTTTGACATCAAATTGTTTTTTTTCTCATTTTTTGTATGTGGTAAATCTGTTTTTGTCTATGCCAAAACGTCATCATGTGTGTGCCAACTGAGGGAGGAAGTGGGGAGATCGGGGGTACAAAATTGCTTAATTTCATAAGCAAGCCATAAGGGAGAAAGTTTTGTGCGTTTTGTGTGTTCCGCAAGCTGTGGACCAAAACCCGAAGGCGACACGCTTAAAAGCCATAAAAAAGTATGGATGCCACACAGACAGAAAGTTTTTCTTCTATTTTTTTAAATTTGATAAGATCGCCAACAACACGCACGACACATAAAATGTTTCATAAATTAAGCGCTGAGAAAGTTGTTTCCAGGGACAAAGTTAACCAGCAATGTAAGAAGTCAGAGCAAACTAATGTTAAACATAAATAAAAACAGCTTTCTAATTAATTGCCAGCTCTTCCACATTTGAATTTCACTCACTGTGCACTGCTTGCATTTCATTGCTTTGGAAGAGTTTTAAATCCTATAAATACAATCCATAGTAAAAATAAATTTCGAAACTAATATAATTTAAGTGTAGCTAATTCATTATACTCTCTGTCTATATAAGTCGCCCTTAGACGGAACTGTTTCGGCAGTTCTATCAAGATGGTCAAGTGTTATTATAAGTTTGCAGTGAGTTTGCTGATTTCAATTTGTGCCTTTCAATCTGTGTTTGCGGAGAAACTGACCACGTCGATCATTGCGGCAGTGTTAGAACAATCTGATAATAATGTGATATTTTCCCCACTGCTGTTAATTGAGGGCTTGTGGCAAATATATTTAGGGGCCGAGGGCAGTACGGCTGACGAAATTAAAAAAGTTCTTCGGTTGGATGACAAAATTAAAAGCGAGGCTATCAAGGAGTATTCGGAGTGGCGCCAGAGTCTCAGTACACTTGAAGATGTGACATTAGATTCGGCAAATAGTCTGTTTATGGCAAAGGATATTAACATATTGCCCGAGTATCTGCAACAGTCAAATGACTTATTTTACAACTTGCCTCATAATGTGAATTTTGGAAACTCCTCAGTTGCTAGCCGTATAATTAATAACTGGGTAGCCAAGGACACTGATGACATGATAACCAAGTTAATTGACCAAACTGATGGCAACATGAAAGCCATGTTGCTTAGTGCGATTTATTTTAAAGGTTCTTGGAAATACCCTTTTGAAAGCACCAACACACGAAAAGACGAGTTTCAAATTCCTCAAAAAACGGGAGTTAATCGGACAGTCCAAGTTGATATGATGTCTCGAAAAGGTCGGCATAGATTGAACGAGATTGAAAAATTGGATGCTATGTCTTTGGAACTGCCCTACGAAAGCTCCAATTTTTCCATGGTTATTCTCCTGCCAAGATCAGTTGATGGAATCGATAAGATTGTGGCGAATTTGGATCAACTTCACATGGATGAAATTGCACCAAAATCATTCGAGATGGAAGTTAAAATATACTTGCCGAAATTCAAGCTTGATGTCAACCTAGAATTGCAGGATGCCTTGAAAAGTTTAGGTCTAGTTGAATTATTTGAAAATGCGGATCTCTCTTCAATGACCGATTCCAATGATATCCAAATCAACTCAATTCGCCAAAGAGCTGTCATTGAGGTGGATGAGGGAGGATCTAAAGAACCACCAGGTTCGTATTTAGGCTATTGAGACTCTTTAGTAATTAATTAATATTTACTTATTTCAGAAATACCATTTTCCTACGTTAACTTCCCCATGGTTGAGACTGATGTTCGCATTAACCATCCATTTGTTTTTATTGTTAAGGATGACGATGTAGTTTACTTGGCCGGTCGCGTTACAATGGAATAAAATGTATTTATACATTTCTGATTCTTTTTTGGAAAATAAATAAAATTGATTTGAAGAAATAATAATAATTGAGTAATGGTAAACATATTTTCTATAACATTCGTACATTTGTACTTGGTGATATACAGATTTTATCTTACTGCCCATATTTTGAATTTTAATTTTGTCTGGAATTGGAGCAGCACCCAATTCATCTATAGTCTACAGGTAAGGAATAGTGTCGTATACCTTTATATGCACTCGAAGATAGCTAAGACCGTATATCAATTGGCCGCCAGGGGGCGCCGCAGAGTTGGAACGCAAACTTGGGGGCAAATCTTTATGGCTCTTTGAGTTTTGGTTTGGCGAAAGGGTTTTTTCGTTTCGATTTCCTTTTTTACAGTGGCTAAAACTTTTGTGTGGCACGTGCAGTTGGGACTGCAAAAAGAGGCGTGGCATCCTGAATATGGCGGCTTACCCTGGCATAATATTTTGCCAAACTTTATTGAATTCCCAGGCAAATCTGCGTGGCATCTGTAAGGTTGCCCAGAACTAGCTGAGTCGAGCCGGAAGGGAATTGCAGGCACAAGTTGGTAGACAGCAAACAATCGACATAGAGAGGAAGGGAAAAGCAACTGGGGCGAGTGGAAGGGAGAGCAGTGCATTGAAACCAAATTTATGGGCGCCAAAGTCATATGGAAAACTCGAGAATTAAGCAATTTTTGCGAGCATACTACTTTCTGGATTTTTGTAGGTTGCATTTTCAGTAAGGCTCAACAAATGGGAAACTTGTTATTAGAATACCGAAAGAAGTTGGTAAAAGCTGAAAAGCAAGCCAAGGAAAATTCAAACTAGAAAAATAAATATTAGAATTGAAATCGACGATGAGTCGTTGATGGAAGCTGGATTTAAACCAAATCAAATATTGCGAGTAAATTTAATTATTCATGGGACTTGGTAATTAAAAACATTAAATATATTATTGAGAAAAATATAAACTTTATAAAAAAAATAACTTTATACCAAAATCCCACTGAGCAAAATACTTTTCAAACAAACATTTCTCATAAATGTATATAGTAATAATTTATTAATTTTTTCTCTTATTTCATTGTAAGGTTTAAATGAATTTGTCTTTTAATTAAACACACACGATGAATAGGAAACCAATTAATTTCATAATCATAATTAGCAGCTTTTATTTGAAGTCCGCTTTGAGTAACTGAAACTTGTGTGAGTTTTCATTACATAATTTAATCATAACTCCAAAGATCAATCAAATCAATGTAACGAGTGCTCCCAAAACCCAAATGGAAATAATGTAAACTCACGTAATCAAACTTGTGCTCGTACTCTAAGTCAAAATAGGAGTGAGACTCGATACTGTACGAGTACAATACTGGACAATGCCAAACATGTGACCAATTAGCGCCAAAATGCTGCAAGACAGCCATGGGCCATTGGTTTGTCCTGTGGCCAGAAGGCGGGAAGGTGGGAAGGCAGAAAGGTTGGGAATGCAACTCGGCAAGTTGTCAGGACAAAAAGTAGGTCCGCAGTGCAAACAGAAATCGAATGCCGCATTGGCATCCATTAGTTAGTCATGTCGGGGACACGGTTTAATTTCAGCATTTCACCTTTTTCACCATTTCTCGTCCGCTCTTGTCTCTTAGCCTAATTAAAAGGATTCCGTACATGTGTGAGGCAGATGAGAAGGAGAAACAGAAAGAGGGACAAAGAGTATGAGAGTGAGAGGGAATGTGAATATTTATAGCGTAGAATTGAATTAATTTCTCTTGCAGATTGTCATGGCTATGTTGAAGCTATTTACAGAGCTTCCCAATGTTTTCCCCAAATATAACAAAAAAGCAAACAACAACGAATTGTATAAATTGTAAACAGTAAAAAAATAATAATAAGCCAGGGCAACGGTGGCCCAACCGACCCTCTGGGCGTGGCAAATGACCAGCCTAAGTGGACTCACCCTGTGGCCTTTTGTGGGCTAAGCCACAGTCGCTAAACGCTGACAGCTTTTGGCTTTCAACACTGCGACATTTGCTAGGTGGATCACAAGTGGGGGAGGACAAAGTGACAGGGGGAATCACAGGACTTATGGCAAGCCACAAACAAAGAAATTACCATTTGTTGAAGTGAGTTCCACTTTAATGTCGAGCAAGCTAAGCCACTTTTTCCAGTATCTCGAAATATTTCGCTTTTTTAAGGTATTTATTATAATAATAATAAAATGGTAAGACATTGGGCACAATTCTGATCAGAAAATCAAGTGCAAGAACCGCTTGAGTAACAGGTATGCAGAACCAGTAAACAGGTATAAGTATTTAATGTAAATTAAATATGAATATATTTGAATGAAATAGATTTCAGATAAAATCCAGCTAGTTTCAATTGTTATAAAAAATATTCTTGAAATTAGAAAACTTTATAAAATTAAGAATCAAATACGGAACTAATATAATAAGAGTGTCGCCAATTGATTATATGTCAGTTGGACCACTTCAATTGTAGCTTGCGGAGGGGAATAACAAGTAAATGGAACAAATTGATGTTGATAGAGTGTATCATAGAAATACCAATCCGAAAATTGCACTGATTTCAACTGATTTTCAATATTTTTCGAAAGCCATACCAATGTTAAGAATTTGAATAATATGAAAATATACTGACATTAACTCGAACTATTGTCAAATCATACGATACGAGATTCGGGAATCGAGACACAGATACAAATGGAGACATAATGGCCATTGAGTTGCATCAATAACTTTTCTTTAGTGTCACCCAAAAATAAATTCGCACAATTTGTCGCACTGTGTGTTGTTGGCAGTTCAAAAGGCAATCCTCACGGAAATTTCCAGTCTGCCGCAACTGTGCCCCATCTCGACATCATCATCATCATCATCAGTGATGGGAACAGGATTGGGAATGGGATTGGGATTGGGAATGGGAATGGCATCATATTTTTCCAATTTGTTTGCTTTGCTCTGAACAATTTGTAAATTTGTTACGCCGAAACGATAAACAAAAGAGACAAAAACTAAAGCGCAATACGCAAAAATCCAACACCAAAGAGAAAACAATAAGCTGCAATGACGTTGGATGGCAAAAAGTTTTGCTTTTGCCCAACAACTGCCATTGATCTGCATTGATGCCAGCAGGCACACTCACACTCACACACACACACATGGAGATACTAACGGCACACACACACACACACACACACACACACACATATAAATAGACACACAATGACACTCAGATACTAACACACACATTACGTATGCAGTTTTCAAGCTGCTCTCCGGAAACTTTGCTATCTCTCTCTCTGCCTTTCACTCTAACCATCTGCTTCTCTCTTCCTCACTCTCTTTGTGTTTGCACTGGGTTAATGTATTTTTAAGCTAAATTCTTTGTTTATATTTGCTTTAGTGTTGTCGGTCGTGTTGTGCCCGTTGCAGTCGCATCAACCGCATCTCCGATTCGAGTCTGGAAGAACCCTCCACCCCATTCCCTTCCAAGGCCAATTTACGAGTACCTATGGGCTTTTCGTACTGTCTTCCGAGTCAAGACCCCACTTTAACTTTGGTTTATTCATTTAGTTGCCTAAAGTTTTCTGCCAACCAGCCTTTGAAGTTAGTTCTCTGATGACATGAGTTTTCAGTCTGTTTCGCTTTCTCTACTTGTAGTTCTCTTGTCGTTTTTTTTTTGTGTTTACTCTTATTGCATAAAATGTGCATTAGCTGAACTAACTGTTAATTGTTTGCTCATGTAAAGTGGCTGAACATGGAGTCTTACGAAAGCTCAAGTAAAATTTAAAGTTATACTTTAATTTTAGTTTAAAAAGAAACCGACAAAAATGTTTTCAAAACTTCCTTTCTTTTAATGTAATTTTTTCTTCTCCAACTATTGATCATTTCACAAAAATAACACAAGCTAAAAATAAACATATAAATATTTAAATACTGCTCAATTCAAAAAAAAATTGAGGATCTAGTGACAACTGCAGAGCTATCTGGAAATGTGTGTTTAGGGAAACTCTAAAAATGTCGAACATATTTGGAGTTTAAAATATCAAATTTCTCGAATTTACACTTTATTTCCTATTACAATTTGGTTAATCTTAATCTTTTTTAAATGAATCAGAATTTTAAAAAGTTACAAATATTAAATCAACTTTCACATAACACTTTCGAAACGCACTCAAAAAAGTCAGCGTTAGTTTTTAAAATACGACATTTCGTTTTGAAATGATCTTTCGAATAGTGAAGGCGACTGAGAACTTGACGCGTCCGCTTCGTGCAGAATCCGTAGCGAAACTGATTCGTCGACAGGCGCCATACGCACAGCACACATAACACAGAGCCGGCTAGCAGCAACAACAACAACGACAACAACGGCAACAACGACAACAACGGCAACAACGGCAGCAACAACAACAACGACAACAACAGGAAGCATAAGGCAGAAGCAAAGCAAACAGCAAAAAGAACCGACGAATGAAAAAAAAAATGAAAACCGTAAGGCCAACGCAAACGAATGATAACAGGCCAAAAGCCGAAAGAAGCCGAGCACACGAAGCTGCGTCGGCTGCTCACAAGCATCGTCGTGTCGGATGCTGTTGGTTGTGGTTGTTGCTCTTGCGATTGTCGGCATGACTGTCGCTCGGTCGCTGGGTCTGTCGGCTTGTAGCCTGTGTGCAACCGCAACCGCAACCGCAACCGCAACAACAGACCGCAAAACACGCGACAAAAATGTTAACAGAGCTCCAAGCCGTAACATTTTCTCCGTCGCCCCTCCCCTTGCAACTCCAGCATTATGTCATGTACTCCATGTTGTGGCAATTTACACTGGCCGTAAATGACTTCCGGACTGTTGAGTATGCTCCTGTCACGGGTTTGAGTTGTGTTTGGCTTTGGTTTGTTTCGAACCTGAATTCGAACTCGGAACCACACCGACTTGCAACAAGTTGACAAACAGTTCAGAGTGCTCTGACAAGGTTTAATTGAATGAATGCAAATTCAAATCAAAAATCAAAACAAGTTTATTTGATTTTCTGCAACTCTGCATATAATGCTTTTATTTAATTGAGCAAGTTCATTAATTTTATTTGAAGTCCTGATGCAAAACAAATTGAATATTCACAAAAACTAAATATGCAAAATATTTTGTCTAATTAAGACACTATCCATTTCATTTTAGTGTCAGAATATTTAATATAACTTAATTTTTGTGAATACTTTTTTATGTTTTTCATTATTTTAGGCTGCAGCTATACATTTATAAATATTTAACAATAATAACAACTTTAAATGTCGACGTCATAACTTGAATTTAAATCTTTTTAGTAGTTTTTGTCTTGGTAGGGTTTTATTTCTGACAACCTTTTACACTTTTCAAATTTTTACGAGAGCAGTCCATAAAATATAGCGAGGCACATAATAGTAATGTAATTAGAGTACATCTAATTGATTTTATTCTCGTGACAATACAATAATCAGCTAAAGTTTTTGTAAAGTAACATTTTGATTATTTATAAATTTGTTATTTCATCATAGAAACATTTCAATATTTGTGTCAAGAAGCTAATTAATTCTCAGTCTGATCCGGCTAGCTTCTATCTAAATCTAGAGCTTCACAGACAATAAACAGCTGGCGGGGAATACCAAGAACAACAATATTAAAAACAACGCACAACAACAACACTTGGGAATCCTTCCCAGTTGGCCAAACTAACTAACAAGCTTAATGAACTCTTTCAAATCACAGGCATCGCTCAATGCCAACAACATTAAAACTGACAAGGCTAGACATACTCGTGGTCCAAGGGGGATTCGAGTAGGGATTGGGGTAGGGATCGGGTAGGGTAGGATAGGGAAGGGGGCTGGTCAGTACGTGCGAATACCAACAACAAACTCAGACGCCACATGGCATGTTCATTATGTAAGGCATTTCCCAGGGGAGGTCGGGGAGGTTGTGAGGGCGTGGCACGCTTCCGACTGTTGCGTCTCGGACCTCGTTGTTGTGTGTGTGTGTGTGTGTGTGTGTGCAGCATGTGGCGCGACGCACAGGCCACAAAGGTCGTTGCAACACATTTTGTACGCTGTTGTGACGCCAAAAGTCAAGTAAGCAGCTTGTGGGTTGTGAGAAGTGGGAGCTGCGGGGAATGAAGGTCCTTTGCCGGTCATTACAACACTTTGTTGGCTGCTTTGTAAAGTTCCTCACCATGGCAAAGTTTTCTTTTTTTGCCGCCTCTTTGTATTTTTCACGCCCTGTCGAAAGTTTCACTTTTTTGTTGTTGTTGCCACCTCGACAATGAAATTTTTGACTGCTGATTGTTTGGCGTTCAATGTTATTCTTCCGCTTGTTGTTGTTATTGTTACTCATTGTTGTTGGCCTAAAGCAGACGGCGCCTAGAAAAAAAAAATAAAAGAGATACCTTTGGTATACTTTGAAGAACTTGCAGTAAATTGAAAATTGAAAGTTTTGTTTTGCAGTTGTGCGTCGACTTTTGCAACTTTATATAACTCAACTTACTGCTCTCTTTATCTGGCCATCTACTTATCTCTCGTTCTCCCCTTAACTATTTTCCAGTACTCCTAAGAATGCGACGCCGTCTAGTCTTGTTCAGCAAATGAGGTGAAATAGTTTGGGGAATAGTATTGTACGAGCTCGGCAAAAACTTTTTCAGCGATATAAAGATTTATGCGGCAGATATTCAAGTTGCCTCATTCTCCGGTGAATAACTTCTGCCCAAACAAGTGGACGCCGGCTACAGTCGAGTGTGCTCGACTGTATAATACCCTGTGCCATAGCTCTCCGACAGGTCATACGTAGGTGCGCTACGTTAGGCATGCCGAAGGTGTGATGATGCGGCATTAACTTTTTGGCTAATTGTTCGTATTACATCTACATATGTGATCTAGTGAACCGATTTAAACCAAATTACAAATTCTCAATCTGTGACTTATCTCTAAAAACAACAATAATTTTCGTACTTTATCTTAAAATTCGTTCCTATGACAGCTATTTGATATCAGGTTTCAACCAAATTTGTTCAGGATGTAGAATACCATCCCAAATGCGTATTCTGTTAGTTTGGTTGAGATACCTCAAACAACAAAAAAGTTTATCATACTAAAACTTGATTTTGGACTGATCGTTCCTATGGCAGCTATATGATATAAAGGTCCGATTTCAACCAAAGTTTTACCTATTAGTTTGGTCGAGATCTTTCAAACAACCAAAAAGCTTATTTTCGACTGATCTTTCTTATGACAGCAATATGATATTGTGGTCCGATTGAATAAATTGTATTTAATTTAATTAAAATAGTAAATCGTAAATCGTAATCGTAATCGTAATCGTAATCGTAATCGTAATCGCTGAAATCGATGTTGTTCATGCCAAGAGTAGCCATTATCTAAAATTTGCTCAGCTTGCTGAAGTCCGGCTACACCAAATAATCTCTCCCACTCTTCTTAATCATCGAAATCAGCTGTTGAAGGCTGCTGCATTGCGCGCGCAATTTAAATTTAAGTGCTATGATTTAATATTTGTGATTCTTTTTGCAGAATTTGTTAAGCATTTGAATACAATGATAATAATTGAAAACCTATTGAACATATGTGCGAGCTTACTAGCTTATTATTAAACATAATAATTATTATAAATTCAGAGATTTCAGTGTTGTAAAACGATCTGTCGTCGAGGTGTCGAGTTGCAAAATTGTAAAGTGGCATTTATACATATCGCTTTTTGCAATGCATACTAAATATCTACATACATATATTTTAACACAATCGTAAATATGTATTAACTTAAACCATGTTAATATATTAAAATAGGATACAAATTGTAGCCAAATATCGATAACTTTGCCTATCGCTCGTATTTGCGTTCGCACTCTGCGTACACGTGCTCACTGTTATGTTTTTGCACAAACAAATGTTCATGTGCTATCTCGCTCGCACTTGCCTATGTCTATGATTTTGATTTATGTGAATTAAAAGCAAATTTGAAATATCTTCTCTATTTAATAGTCAATCGCTTTGAAACTTTCAGGGTCATTAAATTGGCTTACTTCTTATCTTCCTGTTTAATAAGAAGTGTTTTTATTAAAGATCGCATCTGATAATCGTTTTTTGCGATTGGCAGGCGAAAGAGGCGTGTCATCTAAAATTTAAAACAAACTTGATCTGCGCCCGCTATCCAGCAACCTTCCTACCAAATTTGAAGTCTCTAGCTTTTATAGTCTCTGAGATCCTTTGACTCAAACAGACGGACAGACGGACAGACGGACGGACGGACAGACGGACAGACAGACGGACAGACAGACGGACATGGCTCAATCGACTCGGCTATTGATGCTGATCAAGAATATATATACTTTATAGGGTCGGAGATGCTTCCTTCTGCCTGTTACATACATTGCACAAAACCATTATACCCTTTTGACCATTTTCAATGGGCACGGGTATAAAAAGTGGGTTTAAAATGTAAAATATTTATTTTATGAAATAACGAAATGGCAAATTCCATTCAGTAATTCAAAATATTTTGAGAAAGAGTTAGAGACATCATAAAAAGCTACTCGAATCAAGTCAAACAGATATGCCGTAAAATAAGTAAAAGAGAAACTCACTGAAAGTATTCGTCATCCTTTCCATCAGTGAGAAAATCAAAGTTTCGATGCATTTTTCCAGTAATTTTCACACTCAAGCTGCCATGCAATGCACATGCTGTCTGTCTCTCTGTCTGTCTGACTGTCTGTCTGCCTGTCGTCTTTAGCTTACTGCTCCTCCCCTTTAGACCGTTTGGAGCTGACAGCTGCACTTACGCAATGTTACGCATAAGTGCCCGCCACCCAAAAGTATGCAATGCTTTTTCATCGAATTTAATAAAATGACAAGCTGAAATTGCTGGCACTCGCACTCGCACTCGCATTCGCATTTCCACTCCCATCTGAAAGTGTTTCCCTGGCAAATCAAGCAAAAAGCTCTGCATAACATTTTACTTGGCACAAAACGGTCCAGGACCAGGCATGTGGAAAATGATGCTTTCAAATTTGTAAAATAACGCGTGAATGGTGATTAGAATGTGTTTTGTCATTCACAACGAAATTTTTGCATTGCCATCGACCGTCAATAAGGTTGAAAGATTCCAAAAATTTAGGCTACACTTTATTAGCCAACGTGACGAAGCACTTGCGAAAGTTTTCCCGGAGACGCTAACAAATTGAGTCGCGTGCCGCCTAAAAGTATGCAGCCAGCAATTCTGCGGCTAATAACTCAATAAAGCCAAGTAGTCAGAAGCAAATAGCAAGTGGCAACACCTCCCCCTCCTCCCGCTCCGGCAGCCACCGCTTTAACTCTCCCCTCGCTAAGCCGATTTCCGCTTGTTTGCCACGCAATTACGATTTGTCAGCCGGCTCAGGTTGTCAGCCAACTCCGGCGTATATATCAAATGCCTAATTAGGGATTATGGCGGATAGCTAAACACAAAGGAGCAAAGGAGAGAAGCGAAGTGTGTGTACGTTGACACTTTGTCTGTCAAGATTTCAGACAGCACTTTGTCGATTGCCAAAGTCAAAGTCAAAGGCTCTCCACAAATTTATTGACAACTTATAAATCGCCTTATGTACTATACAAAAGTTGACGGTTGAAAAGTGAAATGGATTCGATAAACTAAATAATTCAATTAGAAATTAATTAATTACTTGACAAAAGAAATATTATAAATTACTTACAAATTTTTAAAATAAATGAATTATTTGCTTTTATCGACTTTATACATTTATTTTTAAAATTTAAATAATTACCTTTGTGAAATTAAGTTGAGAATAGGATTTATGTTAATTTACACAAATAAATAAATATTATATTATACTTTAAAAATATTTTGTCTTGTCTTTAATATAAAAAAATCGCTCAAATTCTATTTCGCTCTTTAAAACACCTAATAATGTACATCTCGGAACACAAATTACGCTTTACATTTTGTGTCGGAATCAAAAGCATGCAATAAAACAGAGTTTAAAGCAGAGGCGAATGCCTCCGGGCCTAATGACCACACGTAGGACATCTCGTCCTGCGGTCACCATAAATAACACAAAAGCGCATTTGTCATACGACCCTCAACCTGGCTCGAATACTCACCTGCCTGAACTGCAGCCGATGTCTTGGCCTCGACGTCTTTTTGGCACTAAATCAGCTCATTAGTTAAGTTGGCAGTCCAGCCCTTATGTACCTCTACTCGGTTCTCTGTTCTCGGTTCTCTGTTCTCTGTTCTCCATTCCACAGTTACTCGAGTGGCAGCCACGTGCTGTGCCATTTGCTGGCTGCTCGTTAAGCTTCATTTAATCAAAACAAAAGTTGGGTGAAAAATAGCCAATAGGCCGGCAATAAGCGCCTAAAATGCCGCTTTGAATGCTAATAAATCTCATTTGGAGGCTTAAACTTAACCTTTGCCACTGCCAAATATAATTTAAGGAAAGCCTGATCGAAAAGAAAGAAATATGTGCGAAACTTGTCGGCAACTTTCATGTGGGGCTCTCGTATCAAGGATTTCCTTGAAGCCTTCTGATAGTCAACTATAAGCCAAGAATTGTTAAGGGATTGATGCGAATGTGTGAGTTAATGAAGCGTTACGTATGTGTGTGAGTGTTTGTGTGAAAGAGATTGACCAGAACGAGGCTATGACCTTTGCTGATTGGCTGAGAAAGGAATTTGCTTTGTGGTCTTTGTTTTCGACAAATACTGTGAGGAAGAACCCCAAGGCATTGCGTTGCTCTAAAGTTTAAGCAAGTACGTAACGGAAAAACTTCATTCTCTGGCAATAATAATTCAGAAAATAGCCAAAGGCTCACACACACACACAGGCACACACACACACACACAGGCACAACAGTTTAAACAACAAAACTTAAGTAGCGACCATAACGAGGGGCTAAGTGTATTTTACTTGCAGGTATGCCAGCTATAATGACGTCAAACTTGGCAGGACTTTTCTCATATTGTTGCCGTTACCTTACTCTTCCTTTCTCTTTTGGTTTTGCTTTTGCTTTCCTTGTTCCCTATTCCTTTCACTATGATAATGATAATGATGATAATGGACGCGAGGACCAGGTACAAGAGCTGCCCTGCTCTGCTGATGACTTGCAGCTACTCCAAGCGCGCTAATCTTAATTACTTTTGTTTAATTACTTTGACGTTTCCCCCACCCTCCACGCCAGCACGCTGCCACGCCCCATTTTTGGTATTGTTACAGCACGCCCGTGTGCCGCCTGAAGCTATGCAACGGCTTTTCTTCCTTTAAAATAAATAATGTTTACTTATTATTTTGGGGGCGCAAAGTTTGCGCAGTTAGCAAAAGCTTTGTGTACCTTTTTTTCTTCTCTTCGGTACCGGAAAAACCAAAACCGTTAGACAAATAAAGGCAACATGCTCTTAGGCGCTTTTCTGCCGACCATATAAAAATATGGATATTTTCCTTCCTTCTTATTTTGTAAACTAATTTAGTGATTAAAATCTGTGTAGCAGCTGCCACTGCGCACGTCAGACGCCAGAGGACGCCACCTTTCCACCACCTCCCACCTCACACTCCCCCTCCTCCATCCAATTAACATAATAATGTTGATTTTTATTGCTTGCCAAAAAGTTTTGTCATTGACTTGGTCAATGCATTTGCCGTCTCTTAAGTGAGGCCTTTCCTCTGGGCTGACCTCTTACCAGCATTTTATTATTATTTGAAGTGCCTCCTTGAATTTCCTATAATTTTGACTTTGACTGTGACTGTGACTGTGACTGTGACTCCTCCTCAGTGTTGTACGGGCCATAAAATTGTTTGATTGCTCACTTAGCGCCACAAAGTTTGCACTTAAATTTCTCTTCTAGCACAAATTCCACAAATTATTTATGGAGCCAATGAAAATCTAAAACACAAGCTGCCCACATATACATATAGTAAACTCCTCATAAAACGAGCAAACGAGCAGCATCAAAAACTAACCAAGGCAATTTACCGAATTCCGGAATTGAAATGCTCTGCTTGAAATGTTTCGCAATGAATGCAAAAATACCACGTAAGCTTGGGTTTTGTAAGTCTAATGGTTCTTATTTCAGTTGAGAATATTGAAATAGTAAGAGAATCGCTTAATACAATTTTTCAAAAAATAATACTAGAATTTCTTAAATTAAATATACTATTTTCATTTGATGGTTACATTTTATAAAATAAAAAATTTGAAATAGATCTTAACGATGATTGCAATTGTTCGTCCCACCGAACAGATATTCGTGTGGAAATCAACATTTGTCCTACATAAATAATACCATCCAATAAATTTTTAAAAATGTATCCCAATTTAAATTTGCATGCCTTCTAGCCGGCGCTTTCTGAACTTCCACTTACCCCAAACAGAGCATATCTCTAACAACTAAACTCATTGTTTTCCATAGCCCTAAAAAGTATGCTATAAATGTTAAGGCCAAGCAGGGAAGGCGCCATAGAGGCTTATGACGTGTTTAACAGCCAAGTAAGCTTCAAGTTGAGCGCAGTAAAAGTCTAGATGCTAAAAAAGGTAACCAAAGGCGGCGGTTGAGTGAGTCACAATGCGTGTGTGTGTGTGTGTGTGTGTGTGTGTGTTTGTGGTGTTGTGCAGAGTCAGTGAAGCGTTATACTGAGCCCAATGCCACACTTTTGTTTGGCTTTAACTGTGACTGCGACTGCGACTGCGACTGTAACTGTAACTGTAACTCTGAGGCAGCTTCAAAGGCGTTGAAGCATGTTGCGGATACGAGTATGTCTGTGTCTAACACTTGATTAGATTTGCCACAATGATAACGCAGGACACGAACAAAAGAGGAAAGCGTAGACAAAGTTAATGCGATTTTTGCATTTCCAGCGTATTTATTTCGCATTTAAATGAACAAGCAAGTAGAAGAGAGGGCGCTGAAAGGTCTCTCAACTGGTTTAGATTCAAAATTTTTGAAATGATAGCCAAAACGTAGTTAAATTCAGAAGAGAACAAAAAGAAAAGTCTACAATTTGACGATACTTTGCTCCACCCCAGGAAGATGGTCTCCCCGCCTTCGATTGTGGCCGCATCGTTGATGCAGCTTTGTGGCGTCTCCGTTTTCATAAGTCAACCGCTGGATCAGTGCTCTCTGGCCCCCTCAGTGGCCAGCTGGCCCTTTGTGCTGGCCCTGCTGCTGTTGCTGTGGAACTGCGAGCTGCTGCCCAAGTGCTACACGAATGTCTTTCCACGCCTGCACACCTGTGTGGAGCTGCTGGGCACCATCTTCATCTCGGAGCTGGCAATACTCATGGGCTGGCATCGCTACGAGCATCTCGTCCATCATCTAAGCCAACGTCTCTGCCCGAATTGTCGCTGGTGTGGTTACCTAACCGTCTGCCTGCTTACCCTCCTGCCCTCGACGATGCTTTTATTTACCTTGGCCCCAACCCAGTGGAGGGAGTTCATTGTCCAGCTGGTGGTGAAACTGCCCAGACCGGAGGCTGACGAGTGCCTGCTGGAGTGTGCGCGCGAATTGTCCAACTATGTGAAGGGCCTGGTCTACTTTTGTCGGCTGAGACGCGAGGATCGATTGCGTGCGATACGCTTATTTCAGTTGCAGGCGGAGCGGAGGACACAGCGCGAGGAGCGCCAGCAACAAATGGAACTGGAATCGTAAATTGTTTATTATGGACACAAATTTATGCCAACAGATGTTGTTGTTATCCTGGCTCACATTCACAGTGTTTGCTTCTTGCTTTCTCTGGGACTTTTGGGATTCCAGTGTTGTTCTTTTTGTTATTTTTTTGTTTTTTTGTTTGCTGTGCTCTTTTCCTTATCAACTTTTCGCTGTTTTTTTTTAATTTTTTGCTCGGGCTGTTTTCTATTTCCTACTATCTCTCTTTCTCTCTCTCTCTCTCGCTCTTCTGCTGGCCGTTTTAATTTTCATTTTCGTTTGCTGTCGTTGCCATGTTAGCCGCAATTGATTTGCCGTAAATTGTATTTTTAATCTGTCGACAGTTTCGACAATGTTTCGTTCAAGTCTCTCAATATTGTTGTTATTGTTCTTCTGGTTGCTGTTCTTACCTTAGCCATGGCTCTTGTATATCTCTTTCTCATTTTCTACTTTTTATTTTTGGTGTCCTTAATGAGTGTGTCAGCCTGTTATTTATTTAAGCTAAGTAACACACTACACAAGTTGGATGTGAAATCTTAAATACTTTCACATCGATTTCGCCAATTCAACTAATTCAATTACTTAACAGAAAAAGGTAAACAGCTAATTACGATGTAAATATTTCAAGAATCTCTTTCAAATATTTCTAAAAATTTGACTGACAAAATTTAACCATTTGATTAAATGATTGGTAAACTTGGAGCATGGAAGGAAAGAATAAATTATTCTGGGAGTTAATTCTTTATCAGTTATTTAATATATCTAATATTAATTAAAATCTCTTTTGTAACAATTTCTTGAACTCTACTACTAGCCACCTTAAAGTTCCTAAAAATGAAATGCTCATTTATATGATAATGTCGATTCACAAAATTCGAAATGCGAAAGCGATTTTCGAAACATAGATGTGTGAAGGGAGTCATGTGGAAACCTATCTTTCATTATTTGTAGATTTAAGTGCAATCCATTAAATTGCAAATTGGGCAATAGCAGACATCAAAAAGCGTTACAAAAACAATACGGTTTGACATTATATTTTTAGGCAATTCAACAGCAATGGGAACACACAAATGATTGGCAGTTGTGTAAATCGAATTAATGTCACTCATACGCGCCGTGTGCCAGTTTCGTTGTTGCTTTGTCGTTGCCTCGGTTGAGTAATTGAATTTGTGTTTGTGTTGATTTGATGTAACCTGCTGGATGCAGAGAGAATAGAAGTGTTAGCATTACATTTAATACATCAACTCAGCCTAGCTCACAACCTAAGCAACACATATATATTCCCCAGTCAGTCGTCGTCGTGTCAAATTCTGTGTTACAGACAAACTACAAGGGAGAATTTCGAGTAGGAGAATGAAGTAGATTGGCATTCCATCAGGAAGTGTGTGTTTTTTGTCTTAAGACATTTATTTCATTGTTTGTCTTTCGTTGGGAATTTGATTAGCTGCTGCAGCATTCTCCGACGTCAATCCTCGTATGTGCAACATGGCGTATACTTTATGCAAAATAGTGTTAGCTTCACAAGCAGGAGAGTATTGCATATCCAACTATTTTTTATGGAGCACAAATGCGCGCGCTTTCTTTATGTGTTACAAATTGTTGTGTAAATAAATATTCACTTTTTTTGCACTATTTATTTGATATACAGTCGAATACAAATGGGAATTTGAAAATAAGGAAGCTTATTTGATTGGTGATGATGGGAAGAACAAATAACCACCATAAAATCAATTGAAATTTATTGAGGGTGTTGCGAATTTTAAATGTAATATATCTAATGGAATAAATGTTACACGGAAAGACGGATATAGGTAAAGGAAAATAGTGTAAATAGTTGATGGATTTAAAAGGAGTTCTAATGAAATGAGTTTGTTAATTATAAGAACAGGATATATAAATTGATGAGAATAGGAAAAGAAATGAAGAAGCTCGAAGGTAAACCAAACATAAAATCTAAATTCTTGACACTTTGTTCAGCTTAAAGAAAACTGACTAGATAACTGCCCTAGTCAAATGCCAGTCACTAAGTTGGAATTGCAACTTGAGCAATGGCACTTATGGAATAGTTCAGTTTTCAGTCCTCGTCCTCTTTCGTGGACTCTGCCTCTGCTTGAATGCTGCATTTTCCGAGCCACAAAGATGTGTCCACTTGCTTTCCACTTATTTTGCTTATTTTTGTCATTTCTCTCCAGTTCCAGTTGTTATTATTGTTGTTGTGGCCACTTGAGTTGCTTTTATTTTATTGAAGATTTGTATCAAAATGTCAACAACAACGTATGTCAACAACAAAAATAACAGAAACGAAAGAAGTTGGTCTTTTGATGCGGATTGTGCAGTTGTCTCAAGTTTCCCACTTTCCTTCCATTTCTTCTCCTTTTTTTTTGCTTTAGAGCAAATAAAATGTTTATTTAAAAAATTGCAGACATGCATTACAGCTTGAAAATTTCAAATGTGCATTTCTAGTGCTGCTCCTGCATTTGGGTGTTTTGTTACCAGGAATTTACTGCAGTCACGACTACGCCCTGACACAAATACATTTACGAATGTGCCAACATATGTTTCAAGGGTCGCAAGGAGTCCTCGGAGGGGTGTTAGGCACATATATCTTTCGGGTAGCTGTGTTGACAGAATGCCTAGAACGTTGCCAGCTGGAGAAGGATCACGGCTATGGGATGGTAAATCAGTAGAGATAATCTTCACTGCAATATATATAACTGTAAAAGTATATTAAAAGTCATGTGACATATGTTAACCATGATCATGATTATCAGCAGGATTCTGTTGGAAGAGAGCAATTGAAAAGTTTGATATTTTGAAAGGATTGGAGTATTGATATTTAAATTAGACATGTGTGGAGCAATGATAGATGAAAAGTTTTCAAAAGCGTAGTACTTAAATAAGGGCTATGTGTCGAACTAAATAACAATTCTAATATAAAAAAATAATTGCAGATGTCAATTACAATGCAAATGGTTCACATAAAGTAAGACAAAATAACTGAAGCAGTAGAAACCACAACATAAGACAATAATATTATTATTTTCATTTAATTTGTATTTAACTTGAAGTCATCAACAACGTTTTCACAAAAGGGACTTTAAATGTTGTTTAATCCTTTTTTCTTGTGTTTCCGGTTTTTGTTAGTGGTCAAGCATCTGCTGCACAACACGACACGACAGGTTGCACAACAGGAGACAACACCAGAAACACCAGGCAACAATCAAGACAGGGTAAAAAGTAAAAGGAGGCTAACAAAAAGTTGTTAGCCAATTTACTAAATGTCCAGAGTGTGCACTAGTGTGTTGAGCTCGTTTGCCGCTTTGTGTACTTCTTGTGTCTCGTATTGAATAACAAATTATTTGTGGCATATGTTTTTAGGAGCCTTAACACAACTTTCAGATAGAACAACAACAACTATGATGAAATCATGCAGATCACAAATTGGGATAAACGTTAAATGGCCAGTTAACATTGAATGGCTGGACAGTTCGTCAACTTGTGTGGCAAAAAAGTTAACTGAATTGTGGAATGGCTAAATAGGTCTGACATGGCATAGATAGGATAGTCAAGAGTTGTTGATGAACTGTTGCTTTAATTCCCATCTAAATGTTGCTTCACTTGACTAAAAGCAATTCCACAAACTTGACTTGATGAGAGTTTTGGGCTTTTGTGTTAGAAATCGCTTGTTTCGGTCTGCCCATCGACCATCGCCTGTCACGCTTGCGGGGATTAGCAAAAGTCTCTACCTCTCTCTCGCTCTCTCTTTCTCTCTCTGCTACGTGAGTAATTTTTCAAAGCATCCATCTATCCACAAAAACACACACACGCCGACAGTCAAAGCGACCATGTATATAGATGACTACCAATCGTTATGAAGTCAGAAAGAAAAAAAGAATAGAAAATAAGTTGCTACTTCGAAAAGTCGAAGAGTTTATACCCTGTAAGTAAAACTGTTTATGACATGAGACAATATTTAAATTAAATTATAAATTATAATAATAATAACAAGTATCTGATACTATTACTATCAGAGTAAAAAAGATTTTAAAATCAGAAGTTTTCCGCTAAGGTAATAAAATCTGATTCAATTTGATAATATATTTAAAGACAATTTTATTGACTTATAAAGAATCGATTAAATCCTTTCTTAAATATTTTTGAATCAAATTGTCATTTAGAAAATGTTTTTATAGTTTTCAGCTGCAACCAACACATTTTCAATATTTTTGTACTTTATTACGCAAGTACTTATATTTATCCAAGAACTGTCGAATATTTATCTATTTTCCCAAGACGCTTTAAGTCCAATGAACCAATATATTATTCTTTTACAACTCCCTTCATAGGGTATATACATCGCTCAACATTTTTGAGTGCAGGAGGAGAAGAGAAGGAACCCATAATACAATTTGTAGGCTTCTGTTCATTAGGATTTTTATTTCTTTTTTCCCCAGCGATAAAAAAGAATTTATTGCCGCAAGTTCAAACCATTTCGCAGTGTAGCATTTTTTGTTTTTGGCCCAATTGCCATGCTTGCTGCATTTTCAATTGCATTTAATATAAATTTTTGGTTTGGGGAATTTTCCTCACTGTGCGCTTTTCCAATTTGCCAGAAAGTTCACCAATAGAGGGCAAAAGCATTTAATTTTTACATGACTTCGTTGAACTTCAGCTGCATATTTTAGATGTAGGCGAATCTGTCGAATTGTCACTGGTTTAAGGGTAATTAGACCTTGTTAATTATCTCTAGTTACGCTAGTGAAAGGGTGTGCTTATCAATGCCTAGCAATTAGATGATGACTCTAAAGCATCCAGAACTACATAGGCCTCCACGCCACCCCAAGAAGGTGCTCGAAAACTAATTAAAAATACCTAAATTTGAAGTAACGGACGAGTATTTTTGGAGCAAGTCAAAATTATGATTTCTGTAGAAAACAGCTAAAAGTTCTATGTCATAGTGCAGCCCAAGTATATGATTAAAATATCTTTGGCTCTATGAAAACTCAAGTAGTCTGAATTGTAAAAGGAGCAAATCTTCAAAGAAATAAGTTTTTATTCTTATAAGTTTTATTTTTCTCACTTCGCACTTTTCTAAAGTAAGTACAATTAGTTCAGATTAAACATCAATTAAATGCTTGATTGCTTCACAAACTCTCAATACACATATCGCACTTTTTTAAGCTAAGAGTAAGAGTAAGAAGTACGAAGTAAGAATAATAGTAAGAGTAAGAACTCAAACATTTTTTCATTTTGAAGTTTTATTGCTTAATCATGCCCACATAAAAGATGAATTCATTAGCTGCGTAGTTTGCTAAAAATACTACTGCTCTTTACATGAAATAGGCTCCTTAAAAAAATCACAACTATTTTGTGTGTTTCGTGAAAGTTGTAGAAGTTTTGAGTTCTCACTGCTTTGTTTTAAGGGTGCTATACATAAAAGCATTTTAAATATTTTTATTATTACGTAAATAATTGACTATTTATTTTACCTCATCTGAATTTAAAAATCGTCTTAATTAATTTTTTACTAGTTTTACAATTTTAGAAATCTATTTAGACCTTTTTATAATTTGATTATAGTAAAAAATTCAAAGTATCTAAGTTAATCAATTGCTAGCTCCATTTTAATAATACGCATTTAAATCTTAACATTTATTTCAATACACTTTTTACAATATTTTTACATAACATTTAATAATTTATATACATATCAAGTCAGATCCAATATCAACCATCTTATCTTGGCAATTTGCAGCATGCTTCGTTCAAGTCCAGACCCCAACTGAACTTTTATTGGGTGCTGCCGTGACTTTTATAAGCCTTGCATAGCCAATAAGAAAAGCGCGTAAAATTTCTAAATTGCACGGGATTGGCGTGGGTGCTGTTTGGGGTTGTTGAGCGCGAAAGTTTAAGGGCTGTAAACGAAAGCTTAGCTAAGGAGCTTGCAAGCTTGACATGAAAAGAGCTTTCCGAAGGGATAAATTCACCATTATTGTTTGGGTAATTTCTGACAAAGCTTTAATGTTAATTTTCAGTTCTGTAGTAGTAACACTGGGGTAATTGTTAAGCAGCTACACTGAAGACAGTTATTACTGCCAGTTAACAGCGCTGTTAGGCTTAAAATCACAACATTAAGAGCAGCTTTCTTCCTGGGGAAGTCTTCTCACAGGACAGGTTAACAGATTAATGTTAGAGGAGAAGTTCGATTAACATAACAGCTTAAGAGACTTTAACAGAGATATGTTATTAGATTTGCAGTGTATGTTGACGAGCTTAACATTCATATGGAATATACCCAAAGGATTCTCTGTTAAGCTAAAATAACTTCTGACACACATGACGAATGCTGCCGAGGCGGATTTAGCCAAGTGACCCAATCTGACTCTAGACAAATCATCTGGTTAAAGTCCATTTATTTATATAGTATTAAGCTAGTCATTTACATCATTTTTATATATATGTCGATTTATTCTTTTCTTACATAATTATTTAGTACAAGTTTATATTGCTTTTTTATTAATATGTATGTACATATATTAATAATTTAATTATTCTTTTAAAATAGATTAACCTTAAATATTTCAGAATGTAAAAGAATTACATTATCAAATACTTATCCATTCAACAATAACTGAATATTTACAGCTTTACAAAACGCTTAATGTGCATGCGATCAGGAAATGCCATTCAAATATCTTTTGCTGGTTATGGGTTCGCTTGGCTTTTGTGGTTAAAACAAATTAAGTGGAAATAATGCGCCTACCTCTGACTTTTCACCTGTGCAACCGCACACATACACATACTCACATAAATACGCAGACCCACTCACAGACACATACAGATAAATACACACATAGACATTTATGATTTTCGAAAGGACCAAAAGGACTGGCAAGCCTTTGTGCAATGCGTTTTTCCTTTCCTGTTTTTGACATTTGAGTTCTTCTCGTGTGCATTAAATATTCAGCACATTGAAAGGCCGAGCATATTCATGTACAAACAACGTTATTCATATAGATTTATGGCAAAGTGTTCAATTTGATATTCTTGCATGTGTGTGTTAAAAGCGGCTTAAAATAATTAAAATGAAGTAAAATGCAACTTTTGCATATAAAAGATTGCAACAAAAGTTGGTAATAATATGAACTCACCTTCCACTTCCTTATATTTTCCCCGCGCTCCAATGTCTGCCGTCTACGGCTTACCTCTGACAAACTCAGTCCCTGCATTTATAGAGCTACTTGTTATTTGTTGTATATGACCAAAGAGCAAAAAAGTACAAAAAAAGGCAAAAACTTTGTGCCAGACGCTCCACTTGAAGTGCTCGCCCTTTGGCCCAAGTGGGAAGCGTCCTTTCAAGTGGATTCCGTTGGGAATTCAGCCAGGAGCTCGAACCACGTGCAAATCCAGCTAGCACAGCTAGAGAAAATATTTCTTTTACAGATTTTTTTACCCAAACAACCAGACAAATATTTTTATAATTTCCTTTTTATATAAATTTGCATTTTGGTTCCTGCCATTTCCGCTTTGCCACTTTACCATTTCCGGTTTTGACGTGCCATAATTGCGTGTCCTCTTCTTGAATTTCAATTGTGTACGAGTGTGTGTGTGGTCTAACACGATTTTGCTTGATTTTCAATTGATGTCAAATAAATTAAGCATTTTCAATTTACTCAATGTATTCGGTTGAGCAAATCACCTACATGTGTTATTTAATTATATCATTTGAATGAGGAATTTCTGTACCTGCAATGAGCAATGTCATTTTAATTTCGAAATTTTTTAATTGGATTCGACACTCAAATGGCAAATTAAAAGTGCAATTATATATTTCAAAAATGTTCAAAGTTTTTTGTAATTTGGTTTATTTTAACTTCTTTTGAATCTATTGTATATTGTTCAGACTGTATGTAGTACTTTTAACTTAAATGTTTTTAGTTCTTTATTACTGAAATATTTCTTCTTCTATATTCATATAGCACTATATTAAAAAATAATATAGAATAAATGGTTTTTAATTTATTGTTGTAATTTTTTTAGCATTTAAATAAAATGCGTTCATACGCTTACGCTCTTAAAGAAATTGTTACCAATAATAAAACTATATGAATTTTTAATTTCTTCACATTGTGGCTCAGACTGAAATTCAATTTGGGTCCACACTCATATATGAGTTTATTCATTTATTTAAGGCTTTAATATTTTAATTGGCAACAATAAGTGCAATTAACATTTAAAATTATCAGGGCACTATAAATTGTTTGATAGTCATAAATATAAATACCGAGACGAGCCAGAAAAAAAAGAGACTGAGGGAGATACATACATACATATATATATATTTATATATAGCGACACACAGACACACTCGCATAAATTGGAAAGGACAATAAGGACAAAGTGTCCGCTTCCCGGACTCAATGTCGATTGTATGTATTTCAGGACATCTGACGGCGGCGCGTGTAAAACAAATATATCAAACCGAGCAAAAGGCATAAATGTTGCATAATTTAAATAAAATTGCATTAATATGTTCTTGAAAAGGACATACAGGACACACACATAACTGCAAGCTGCGGCAACAGTCGCGTTGCCTGTGACTGGGCACAGTTCCAGACTCCACGAACTCCACAGACGCCTGGCTGTGGCCATAACTCATCTTAGCCACACGAACATTCCCAAACAGGGTACTCATATACAGGAACACACATACACGCAGAAACAGACACTGGCCCAAACACTCATTCTGCAAATTCACACCAAAATCAAAAAGCAATAATGATGCTTGAAAAGAGAACAAGCACAGTCTTCCTTCCACACGTGTGTGTGTGTGTCGGTGTGTGTGTGTGTGTGTGTGTGGAGTAGAGTGAACGGTGTGGGGGAAACCCCATTTAAGTGGGTCGACTATCGCTGACTTTAGCTGTGCACAAGTTTTGTAGTATTTGTCGTTATAAATTTGGCATCAATTGGCGCAGCTTGTGACCAGCAAAGGGCCAAGCGCAACTGGGCAAGGATTGTGCTACGCTTGTTGACTGTGGAACAATAATATGTACAACCCATATAGCATATATACATAAATCTTTCAAAATGCCATATTTATTTACTTATTCACTAGCTTATTCTAAAATAAATAGCGCTTCGTATCAACTCTTTTAATGCTAAGTATTTTTACTACACAAACTCCACTTTGAAAACAAAAATATATGTTCGCAATTTATAAAATTAATATAAATTATAGCTATTTTGTGGACTCGCAATAAATAGCTTCTAAGCCTGGTCTATTGAGCTTTAGAACTGATATATCGACAATTTGTTGATTTTGTTTGCTAATTAATATGTTATTGGAGTATATTATATATAAAAAGGAAAATAAAATTGTCTTGCTTATGCTCAAATATTTATTATCTAACTTGCGTTTGAATTTTTGAGATATCTGAGGCCGTTAAATGGTTAAACTCAATTATATTTACTTATATGTATAAATAAGCTATAAGGTTAGATACACATTTTTTGGCCAAAAATTTTGTTTTTTTTTTAATTTATATTCCAGATTTAATGCATTTAAATTACACTTAAGATTTATCTTTTATTTATCAAACTACGTTAATAAATCAAATGAAATAATCTGTACATTTTTACTGCCTTGTATGTGTATGCATTTTAAATTTTGGCGGTAAGAGCTATAAATTGTGTATACATCTGAATAGTCTAAATGTTACGAAACTCGATAGTTAACAGAAATGCAACCCTAATTGCATACAGAACAAGTAAAATAAATTATACTCATAAGTAAAATTATTTCAATATTTTTTAAGGACTTAAAAAATACTTAAATTGGGAAAGTATTGATTAACGAACTTAAATTGTTAAATAAAATATATTAAATTAATTTTTCGGCTTTTATAAATATAGCTGAAGTGAAAGTTAGACCGTGTCTTAGAACCTCGAACAAAGCTGCTTGAAATATATGAAGCAGAGCTTTAGAGGGTGAAAGTCTAGGCTGTGACTATGACTACAGGTTGACTGCTTAAAGCAGTTAACAAATTGCGTACTGCTTTATTAAACTTGAGCAACTTAACGAAAAAAGTACATTTTGGAATACCTTATCCAGTTCCGTTTTAAAATAACGCTATCTTAATATTGTTAGGCCCGTTTTTAAGTTTGTTAAACTTTATCGCAAATATATTTGAGAATTGGATATTTTTTATGAAAATATCGATTAATGAATATTCAAATCTTTTAACTAAATATTCAATAAAAATTGATTTGGTTTATGTGACTAGAGCAAATAATTCAATTAGTAAAAGTAAAGAGCTTGTTTAGTTGCATTTAGTTCTCAGCTGATAGTCTTCCCATATAAATCACCAGAGTTGCAATCTAAGTTATTGCAAAATTCAGCTGGTTGCAGCTTCTACGCGCACGTCAAGCTTTCAGCGAGCTAATGACGTGTGAAATGCATCTTGTAAGCTGATGCTAATGTTGTCTCTGGCTACAGGCAAGACGGCCTCCACAGGACGGAGCAGTCTTGGCCACTTACAGCGTGGCTGCAGCAACAACTCCACACTACCCACACCGTTTTTGGTGGCCCAGCCACTTTTTCAATTTCACGCGACTCGCCAGAGGACATAAACAAAAGTGCAAGCGTTTCATGTCGGCGCATTGCAAACGACTCCTCCAGGGGGAGCTCAGGTGTACAGTTGGGACGGGGGCTGGTCGCAGAGTGGGTTGGGCGTTCAGGTAGACACGGGAACGTCAGCGGCAACTGCGTCAACCCCAATTGGAAATGCGCGTCACGTTTTTAGCTACTTTTTGGGGCGACAGGCGGCAGACGCTTGACGCGAATCGCGTGCAGACAAAACCCTAAAACGGGGCACGTGTGTGCATGTGCATGCCACGCCTCCCTTTCTCATCCACCGCCTACGAGCCGATGTCGACATTTTCAAGTGTATTTTTAAATTGCAAATAATCTTTTATAATATTGTGCACCATTTATCGCCGTTAGACCCACTTGATGGCATATTATTCAATCATTCAATTTGATTTGCCAAAACTACAATGTACGCTGGCTAAATGAGTCGGCACTGCTTAGCTCTTAAGCAATTGAAAATCATTTGCCTAGGCGACTAATTAAATTGCGAACTAATTGTCATGGCAAACTCTTGACATAAATTTCGTACTTTTACGGCTACCTTAAAGGGGAGTTCTCTTCATGCAGGCAAAACCTTAGCTAATTACGTTTATTACACTGACACATAATTACAATTGCCGCATTTTATTGTTTACTTTATTTCAAAAGTTCTTCCCCTATTTCGCCCCTTTCCCCGATTTTCTTTCCTTTTTTCGGCACAATGTAGAAGAAACTTTTCGCATTTGGCCGACAATTTCATGTGGAGTTTATTTTTTTGTTCAACAAATTTATGCTGACAGCTGTAAAAATTATGCAAATTTTGTTTGCCTTCAAAATTAGTGTAGACTTTTAGGGTTTTATGGCCTGAAAACTGGGTCTCACAGTTTGTAATAATACATAAATACATAAAATCAAATGATAAATGCGCATTCTGGATAACTGTATTTTTAAATGTTCTGTTAAGTAAGGATATCTCGAATCTCGAAAAAAAGAAGATAAGCTTTATAAACAATATTTATTTTCATTAAAAAAAACAACTTAAAGATTTAAGTTTTATATTGTTGAGAAAACATATTTATCAACCTGACCAGTTATACTATTTATTCTGACTTATATTTATACATATATATGAGTGTAATAGACTTTATTTAAGCACGCAAGTTCGTTACATTATATTACATACTTATTCTTTCTGCTCAAAAAGTCATCCCCCTGGGTGCAACTGAAACAATACATCATCATTTACGAAGCTTATAAATTGTATATGGATGTCGAAACCACATTCAAATAAAAAGCCCTCAAAAATACAGTAAATACTTTAAAATCAACCAGAAATACGAATAGAAAAAAAAGGAGAAGAGAGGAGAGGAGAATAGAGGCTCGATTGAAATATTAAAACCACAAAACAAGGCAAGAGTTCTGTGTCCTGTGTGTTGGGTCCTAGGTCATAGGACAACACTAGAAACAGGCAAATTTTATTTGCATGCGGCTTTTCAATTCGTCTAAGAACATAAAACGAGCCAAAGGATCTTTGAGGAGCGTTGGGGGAACCCTTTCGATGATGCAAAATAAAGTAAAGCTGTAAAAAACGAAAGAAATAGAGCATGTGGAACAAAGCAAAACACAGCGAGAGAGAGAGAGAGAGAGAGAGACACAATGAAAGAGTGGGAGGGAGATAGAGTGAACGGAGGCGCGGCGTCTTAACAATTTCCTGCCAACTTCTGCTTCATTGCATATTTCCGTTTCCGACCGTGTTTGTCTGTCTGTCTATCCGTCTGCCCGTCTGACTGTCTCTCTCTGACTGTCTGATATCGTCTGGCGGGGCACACATGAGAACTGTGGACTGAGGAACTGAGTAGAAAGTAGAAGTAGAGAATTGCGACGACAGCCTCAAAATTTTTTTCTTTTACGATTTGCAATTATTTTTGCTCATTTCAGCAGAAGCAAACATAGCCGCAATTCCTAAAGGACAACTAAAGGACCAGACGCTCCCCTCAATGCAGTGGCGAGAAGACGAAACCGGGAGGGAGAAAATCAGAAAGAAGGAGAGAGAGAGGCAGCTTTCCCAGCTGTCCTTCACATTACAATTTACATAAGTTTATACCCGGCAGTTGATATTTTTCGAGTTGCTTGCTAAACTCCTCTCTCCCTCTCCCACTATTTCTTTAGCTCCCTCTCTCGTTTTGTGCGTGCTCTCAGTTATTTGTCCGCTTGAACAAAGTTCTTGAGCATCGCTCTGAGCAGTTTACATGAAAAGCATTTTAACTGCAACGAGGCGAACGACATAAATCGACATTGGCAACATTTTCCTGATAGCTTCATCCTCAACCCCAAACCTGCACCTACTCCGGATGAGGTTGTGGTAGGGAAATCATTGCTCTAAGGACTTGCTGCCAATTGTCTTTGCCCAGGATGTTAAGCACAAGAAGTTCAATTCAAGCTGCCATTGCAGATGCTTCTATTGAGTCGGAACAGCTGTTCTTTTGCCTGTTGTCGAAACAAATGTATCCGTGTATATAAGTAGATGGAAAATTGTGAACTATATTACTGAAGACATTTCGGAACAACGCATTGTAATAAATGAATAACTGTAGGTTTATTCAGACTAACTGTATGTAAAGTCCCTTTGTAAATCATATTTTTAGGAATAGTCCAGATGCTTTAAGTCTACTTAATATTGTATGGTAGCAGAGAAATATTTAATTGAACAAGGCTCTTAATACCACTCAAAATATAAAGTGTTCAGCTTTAACTCTCTTAATTGAAATTTAAAGCATAAAATCGCATGCATTCACCATTTGCGCAATTGTTTTTCTTTTTTTTACATAATGAGAAGCGCCTGCCATGTGGCAAGTCTGCAGGCTGTCAACATGTGGCGCCTCTACCTCTGTCTGTGTGCTTCTCTATTCCCCACTCTTTCGCGCTCTCCCTCTCTCTCAGCTGCAAATCCCCGCAATTTGGCCACGTAAAAAGCACAAACAACAAAAACTCCCTTTTTCACTGCATTGCCAAATAAAAATCGACTAAGTATAAGTAATAATTATAATTTAACACGCTCGACTAGAAGATACTACGGTACTTGGTATTTTTCCAATTTTTGATTGAAAATAATCAAGTAGTTTCAAAATAGCTACAGCCTTAAGTTGCACATTTTCAAATTGTCATAACTAGTTTATAATCAAATTTCAACTTATCTATATTAAATTGAATTTTCTATAATATTAATTTCTATTAATTTCGATCAATAGTATCTCTCGTGTACACCCCACTTGCTTTTATTTACGGGGTATTAGCGGATAAAGTGGCAAAGCATTTGCCTTTGAAGAGCCTTCTTGTTCTGCTCGTTTCCCATTCGAAATGTTTCGAACGCGTGCAGAAAATCAAAATAAAACGATTTTCGTTTCATTTGCAATGAAATTCGCAAGTGCTGCCTTTGTTTTGTTTTGCTATTTCTGTTTCTATATCTATGTCTATGTCTCTATGTCGCTATTCTCTGTTCTCTGTTTAAATGTTTGTTTGTCTCTCTGTCCATTTGTTTGTTTGGCGCTGAGACTCAAATCGTTTTCCAATACATATCAATGGGCATTTTCTATGCACACGGCATGTGGGCAATCGAGAATCGGCAATCAGCGACCCGCTTCCGTGTCCGGGTGTCATTTCCATGTATTCTATATGTGCGTCAGTATGTGTGCATGTGTGTGTGTGTGTGTGTGTGTGTGTGTGTGTGGGGAAGGTTCACTTGTTTCCGTTTTCAGTTTTATTTCTCGCCCTGAATATTTAACTAGCTACAATTGACTATGATTGTTATGGGTGTTGCCCAGTTGCCTCCTCGACATCATCGAATCCACATCCACATTTCACAATTAGATTGAGTGGGTGCTGTGAGGAGAGGGGTTGAGATTGAGGCAACGAGGTGATTACACGGGTTTTGCCTGCTTTTTCATTTATCAATTTGCTTAACATTTTTCTACTCTTGAAGGCCTTTCTTAGCATTTGCTTTCAGATTCTAAAAGAGAAAAAATTGCAATTTTAACGCATGACGGCGCATTTTCAATGCGCTCCCGAGGCAAAAAGTGCTTCAGATTTCTACTTTTACTTAGACATCGTCGCGTAATCGAATATAAATTGAATTTTTTACAACAAATGGATTTTGCCAAAGGTTTTTTACCATCTATTCTTCCGGCTGCTGCTGAGCGGCTGCCTCTTAACTTCATTGAAACGAAATAAGCATCAGGATTAATATATGCATTAAAAAATATAAGCAAAAGCGAAGCATACAAAGCACTTTCCCAGTTCCTTTTCTCTTCTATCCCAGCTTCCTGTTAACACTGCAGTTCTAGCTTATTCATGATACTGACAACAGTTTTTTTATTATTGAATATGTTTTGGCAGCATAAACAAACAACCCACTTAAAATCCAGCTTACATGATTAGTGTGTCTCCGCCCTGGCCACGCCCTTTTATTTATATTGTTTACACTGCCAAGAAGTTGCTATAATTAAATTCTTTTGGCTCTGTTTCATTTGCGTGACTGTCAATGTCTGCTTAGAGCTCTGAATGTGGTGATAATTTATGTGCTGAATCCATTCGACTTGCAATTTATTGGGACTGGTCAGGCACACATTAATCAGTCATTATATTATGGTCTCCCCTACAAACTGTATCATCTCTTGGTTAAAATTTAAATGCTTTTAATACAAATAAAACTTGTATTATTATTTTTTCTTTCTCTACACTTTTATATATATATATCGATTTTACTCCTGAAATATTTTAAAGAGCAAAAGTGGGCTATGAATTGAGTTTCTTTTGGAAAAGGCTGCTCATCTCTGATATTTCCCGCGTCTGTTGTGAAATTGGCTTCAAGTTTAGCTCGACACATTTTCACATTTTTTGCACGCATGTTTCTCGTTGCCCTCTAACCCCCGGCCTTTCCCCTTCCTTGCACCCTATCACGTTGTCTAACTGTCTGATTGAATATTTTTTCGTTCTCATTTTTTGGCGTTTTTGCTGGCGCTCGCACTTTTTGCGACCGACACTTGAACGCCTTTTTCTATGGCATGTTTTGCACTTTATGCATATTTTTTGCATTTATTGTGGCCAAACATGTAGACGAGGCTGGCTTCCCCTAGCTAGAGCCAGGTCTATCCCGGCTAATGTATGCTCGTCACGTTTAGCCACTTGTGTCCTGCGGGCTTCCTCCCCTTCCCGCCTCAGTGTTGTTGCTTTTGCTGTTGCTCCGTGTCTTCACATTCACTTAGTGCAAGTCTTGGCTAAACCTCTTTTGCATATTGATACGGTTATATGCGAAATCCACTTGGCACCCTTCTCCATTCCCAGCCCCAGCTTGTTTTGTGATGGAAATTAACAGCAGTTTATGTTGTCCATTGCCAGCACTTCAATTTACCAGCCTGGAAACGAGTTTAAGCTAATAATGCAAATGGCATAAATTTCTTGCAGGCAGAAGGTGAGGAAATGTCTAAATAAAGATGAATGCAAAGTTATATTTAACAATTTAATTTAAATTTGAAACAATCGTCAATTGTACTTGAGTACAGCTGACAACTTGATTTAATTGTGTTAATTTGGCATTGCATAGTTTGGGATGCACTGCTTGAAGGGAACTGCTTGAAATGAGCTCAGCGCGTGCTCAAGTGCATTTTGTCTGCTTTCTACAAAACTAAACAAATTAACAGCAGCGCCCCAAAGTAGACAACTAAAAAGCGGAATTGCAGCTGAAACTGCATTCAAAACGAAACTGACCAACCCCAACGAAAGGCAATGGCCTAACAAATATTTTTCATTGAATTCTGTTGCAAATTGTTTGCCCGTGGGCCATAAAAATGCACATAAAAATATAGTCGAACTCCTAGCAATTTAACACAGCACGCAAAGCAATTAAAGCAACGACCCCGTGCTGCATGTGGAAAACTTTTGGCGCCCAAATGGCGCACGACGGCGCCTCAATGTCAGCTCATTAAAGTTGAGTGGGCGGTTTTTGCATTGCCTTTTGAGAGTGACGCCAAAACACGCTAAGGAACTGCAGCCGGGGAGAGGGACGGGGAAACTGACAGACGTTTTGTCGCTGCCACGCCCACGCCCATATCCACACACACACACACACACACACACACACACACACATAGAAAACTTTCTCAAGCTCATCAAGTGAAGGCAAGAGACGAAAACTTTTCTGGCGATAAATCAAATTTTAGCTTGTTAACTCGCCCGTTTGAATTAAGTTGAACATTAGACTTGGCAAGCGGCGAAAAACCCAAAAGAGCGAGTCCAAAAAACATGCTAAAATTGTATGTAATTTAAGGCATTTCCCAGTAATCGGCGAGGAAAACACCAAGGAAAAGTCTTCGGAAATGCCCAAATACTGCGACGGCGTCGACGCTGACAGCTAATGAAAATATTTGAGGATCTTGAGTTAGGATGAGGTGGGTTGGTAATTAGCGTACTGCATATTTAAGGGCTTTACTTTTGGCAAAGGAGAGAATTGGGATAAGAGAGTCGAAAGAACTTGAAATGAGTTTGCAGAATGTTTGCCAAGCAGAAACGCATAAAAACTTAAGGAAATGGGATTATTTTGGCTTGCAAAAAGGGGAAAGAAGCATGCAACCAAGTTATTAAGCTTATTATGTGTAAAGAAAAAATGTAAGGAGCGAAATTATATATTAATTAGAAAAACAAATTAAATAATAGGCCCAGAAAAATTGCTGTATTTGTAAAAGTGAAGAAGACCCATTTTAAGTATTTCCCAGCTATACTTCTGGTTTTTTTAAAACGAAATATATTTATTTTTGAGAAATGTCTACAGTGTATTTTTAGATGGTTGGGGAATACTAAAATTACGGGCAATAAGACGTAGAATGCACAGCACTTCAATTTAGTTCGCATGTCGCCATAAGTCGGAGTGTTATCTAACACTCTGACATCCATCAAAAGTGCTTCTCCTGGGCGACCAGTCGCAGGTCAACAGCTCATTTCATGTGATTACTGACAGAACACAGCTCTGTGGGGGCGGGGGCGGGGGCGTTTTCTAATCACAACACGCAACGCCCATGACCAGGGTCCCCAATCAGCCAGCCCTGGTCGCTTGTTATTGTCATTGTTATCAACAATGTCACTGCAAACAGCAACAAATTTCGTTCAACAGTCAGTGGGGGGAAAGGGGATAAAAAGGGAGGTAGGCGGACAGATGTGGGAAAGAGGGAGGAGGGAGACTGGACAGGATTGGGACATGTCTCATGTGGGCATATGTTAAACATTTTGACACTTTTGCGCACGGTTGAGCCGCCGACGCCTGTGCTGAACTTTGACAATCTAATGGAACTTGATGAGGGTTCACTTCCGCTTAAGCACAGCGCACAACAACAACAGCGACTATACACGAACACAACAACATCCTTTCGCATTGCGAATTTATTTAAATTTAAAAATGCCAACTGCCCAAATTTGTAACAATTTGCAGTTGTTGTTGTCGGCCAGGTGCAATGGTTGGCGATAATCAACGCCCTGGAATCAGCAACTGTCGGAATTTTGTTACATTTCAAGAGGAAGAGAAGGACACTGAAACCAAGGGGCGAGGGGAGGGGAACATAAGCCAAACCGCATTAGCGGTCGCAACTGAGCTTTGCTGTGGCCTTTTGCGCAGTTAGCGGCAATTTGCAGCTGGGGACGAGGAGAAACCGTTTGAATTCTGTACTAACTGGACTGGCAAACTGAAACTTAATTAAGTGTTGGTTGAGGTCCTTTGGGCCAGATGCGAGTGCCATCGAATAGTTTGACCAAATGTTGTTCAGTGGCTGTCGATAAATGTTAACAGTTTTGGTTTTTGCGGATTTGCAGTTGATTTTGGTCGAACGCTGAAGATACGAAATCTGATTGCACAGTTTGTTTTTTCCAGCGAAAGAGTTTTTTTCACACTTAACAAAATCGAATTGTTCGCAATTCAATCACAAATACGGTTGGAAAAGCGTTAAAGGCTGTTCTGTTGTGTTCTCATGTGCTATGAACTACAATTTGATAGCTCAAGAGTTTTCAGGTAGTTTTTCGATGAAGTCAAAGCCTTCCAAATATCATCAATTTCACATCTAAATGTTATTCGTTTGGAAAGAAAATTCGTGCCGTAATAGCTGCTGATTGAAAACTGATTCAAAATTGAAACACGTTGCCAAAATTTCGGATTGGAAAGCGGATTTGCTTTAATACCTACATATCTACAGCTATATTAGAAGTGTTTGTATATTCTTGTACATGACTTCATTCTCAGATTACTGTTGGCTTCTACTACCTGCAAAACAGGATATAATTTACTTGTAAAGACACGGCTCCTTAAAGCCCGCGAGACGGAAAGCCGTCTTATCTCATGTTCAACAATTACGAATGACATCCTTTGGGACTACGCATTCTTTTCGATGACTTAAAAGAAGGAGGAGGATTTCGCCCCCAGTCAGTTTGCCATGATGCCAATTTTCGTTATCGTTTTCAAATTGAAAATTTGCGTAATCACATTTTAAGTGAAAATCGCTTTACAAATGAAATTAAATCGATTTTTCAGTCAGGCACTTAAAGCGAGAAAAGATAAGAATCGTTGGCAAAAGTTACGCATACGCCGCGTTTGGCATTTACATTATGGCTTTTCATATCCGTTTCCACTTCCGTTTTGGTAACTTTAAGTCCACTGCACTTTTGTGTGAAATATGCGGCGTCTTTCTCTATTTCTTTTTGTTTTTCTATATATTTCTCCATCGTTCCGATGCATTTCAAAGCCCCATCAACGTCATCAAATCGTTAGTCAAATACGCTAAAAGAAACTTCTGCGTCTTCCTTCTCATGGCAATAAAAATGATGAAGTGCTCCGCGAGTTCTCTAAAGTGCATTCATTTTACATACAGAGAGAAAGACAGAGAGATAGAAAGCGAGAGAGAGAGTCTCTCACTGAAGTCTTGAATGTTGGCATAGCTTTGCTTGAGTTTTTCTCTAAGCTCTGAAACAAAGGGTATGTCTGATTTAATATTGAATTTGTCACTCGAATTAATTTTTTTTATATCTAGTGAGCTTAGATATATTAATCAATAATCATATCTGCTGACACCTAAAAATCCAATTGTAACTTCTCAGATTTTTATATTTCCTAACTACAAAAAATCTATTAACTTTCTAACGTCATGAAGGTTTTATTTTTTATTTGCCTTTTTACTATAGCTTTGAGAGCAGTTACTCCGTATAATAAAGTCATACGGCAACGTGAGTATTTCTTCACTTTTATTGCAAATTCCAGGTTGGTAATCTTAATTTTATTTAATTTCTCAGCCAAGTGTCTGTACCTGGCCGATGTTGGACCTTGTGAGGATCAAGTTAAGGTCTATGGCTATGATTATGTAACCAATCGCTGTGTTCATTTCATTTATGGAGGATGTGGTGGAAATCCAAATCGTTTTAGCACAAGGAAGGAATGCATCGATGAATGCCACGTGGAGGGCGAAGATACCGCAGAAGACGAGGAATATATACTTGATGATATATATATGAGAAATGAGTTATAAATGGATATATTAAAATATACTCGTAAATAAAGGGCATCTCAGCATCGGTGATTCTGTCTTAGGGCCCTGTTCAAACTTCCACTTTTTCCCCCTCTTGAGCTTTAAGTAATGCGTTTCCTTTTGACGCTAACTGTCTCCGTTGCAGTCTGTCTGCCTTTTCTCCATCTCCAACTCTCCCTATTGCTGTGCTCCTATGTACATAAATCTCTGGTAGATGTCTGTTTGCTGCCAATCTGAGCGACCATTAAGTCGAAACATCTGAAGTAATTTAACAGCTTCAGAGAGCTGAGTTTTGACTGCATTCAGTTGCCATCTATTTTCGGGGCTAGACTCTTGACAATTTTTGACATGCAATTTGCGCTGCAGGCAACAAACAGATGATGACTTTCCCATCCGGTAGTTTCAGCAATTCCAGGCATCTTTTATATCTCATGTAAAAAAAGCCCTTCGAGTTTTCGCTCTAAGAAATTCAGCAGCTGCTAAGTTTAGTGATAATTACAATTAATTTTTGCAAATGCCGCAATGAGCTGTATTAAAGCTGAAAGTCGAGTTTAGTTGGTGCGAAAAGTGTTGCATACTTCTGTGCGCCTTTTGAGAATATTCGTTCATTAGCCCTTCAAAGGCATTTTGCGGCTTAATTAGCGACATAAAAGCAACTCACACCCAAAAGCAAAGGAAGAGACCTAGTTAACTCAAACTCGCCCATTCCTCAAGCTGGTCATGTGACACTTCTGGCCAATCCCCAGCTATTTAACTTGCTGCTCACGTTGCCCCAACTGAGGAGGGGAAACTTTTATGACTGATTATGTTGTTTTTCGGCGTTTAATTGCCACTTGGCCTCTCTGTGTGACTATTTTTATGGCTAATGAGCAATTTCTTGGTCTATTTCTGCTGGCATCAGGTGTATTTACGTGTGCTGGTCGTTGGCTATTTTGATTGGAGTGGGTAAATGTCATGGCCAATAAAATACATGAAATTATGTGAGTTTGGGAAAATTGAGATAAATTAAAATGAATGGTTTGTTGAAGCGTCAAAGAGTGAGATGAGAAAGGGGGTGAGTAACTTAAGGGGTTCGAAGTAAAGCTTATTTTGGAATGTTACATAAGGATTAGAGTTAAAGTAAATTAATTTAATGTGTAAGAATGGTGTACCATTTTAAACTGCCACAATCTCCTTGGTTTTATTCCAATTGGTAGTACCTATTCCGCTATCGCTCATTAATTTTTGGCACAAATTGATGTCTCAATTTAAAGTGTAATCAAATGTCTAACGAAATCGCAAACATGACACACTCTGACACCCTCGAAAGCAAGAAGCAACGGCTTGAAGCATTGAAATGTATTTCACAATAAATTAAATTTCATACGCTCTTGAGTCGGTACTCAAAATTTAAATGGGTCAAACATGCATTTAATTTCCGCACGAATGAAATGAATTTGTCTGTCCTGAGTTCAGCCTACAGCTGTCAGTTACATAAAACACCCACACACACCGACACACAAAAACACACACAAAGTGAGGCAACCGGAAACAGAAGCTCGACAGTCGCCTCCTGCCACGCCCACAGCCTGGCAAAGGACACGTGAGGCAGACGGAATTATTCTTCAGTTCTGTTTCACCTTCTGTTCGGTTTTTGGTCGGCATCTGCACACTTAACTTATTTGGCTCCATTAAAATCTTGCTAAATAAATATTTAATGCGTGAACAACTGGGAAATTGAACTGGGAGAATGTTAGGAGTCTGAATGGAGCCTGTAGGAGGTCGGAGGTCGGAGCTAGGAGGTCGGAGGTCGAAGGCTGGAAGCTGGAGGCCGCAGGTTGATTGCGACGCAACAGCCTGCCAGATGATTTATGAGCTTCACTTTTGCTGGCAAACCGCTTGCCACTGCCACTTGCCTCGTGCCACAGTCTGGACTGCCTTTTGTGCTGGCTAATGGCTCATAATTGATTTTTATGCCTATTGTTGGCCTGGCCCTTTAAATGGCGCGTTGTTAATGCGACGCACTGCAGCAGTTTCCATTTCCTCTCCCTTCCGGCCATAAAGGAGGAGCATGGTGTAGGGGGAGTTGGAGTATATTAAAATCTTATAATTTCAGCCACATTTGAAGTGTGCATAAATTAACTTTAATGCCACAAAAGTTGTGTTTAATGATGCAGCTGGCAAATGGTCCATTGTTCGAGTTAGTTCTTTTGGTCACTACGATATAATTGACCGTATCATATATATATATATATGTATATGTAGAGGAAAATATAGGACAAAGTACAGAAAAATGACATCCAGTCCACTTTAAAACAAGGGGGCTCCGCCCCCTAATCGCTTTGCTCGCGAGGAGGTGCGGCTACAGTCGAGTGTGCTCCTGGTTAGGATACCCTGTACTCTTGCACTCCGATATGCTATATGATATAGTGGTCCGATTCAAATTTAAAAACAAACTTGATCTGCGCCCGGTATCCAGGAACCTACATACCAAGTTTGAAATCTTTAGCTCTTATAGTCTCTGAGATCCTTTAACTCAAACAGACGGACGGAAAGACAGATGTTGATACTGATCAAGAATATATATACTTTATAGGGTCGGAGATGATTCCTTCTGCCTGTCAAATACATTTCACACGACCATTATACCCTTTTTGACCATTTTCAATAGGCATAAGGTATTAAAGTACTTTTGCATTAAATTTCGGTTATTTTCTTTAAGATTTATGACAAAAGCTGCAAAATGTTCCCATATTTCTAGAATTGACATGGTATTCTTTTAATTTGACTGGATTTGTCAAATCTTGAAAGATTTTCAAAAAGGATGTTTTTTTTACCATTTTATCATACAAATATTGATATGGTATCAAAATTGGATGATTTTGAAAAATTCATTTTTTTCGAAAATTTTACATAGTAACCCCTTTACATTTTTCGAAAATTTTCAAAAATTTTAAATCTTAAATTTATGCTTAAAATCGACTACATGTGATAAAATTAGGGTAAAAAAGTACTTTTGCACTAAATTTCGGTTAGTTTCTTTAAGATTTATGACAAAAACTGCAAAATGTTCCCATATTTCTAGAATTGACATAGTATTCTTTTAATTTGACTGGATTTGTCAAATCTTAAAAGATTTTCAATAAGGATGTTTTTCTTACCATTTTATCATACAAATATTGATATGGTATCAAAATTGGATGATTTTGAAAAATTAATTTTTTTCGAAAATTTTACATAGTTACCCCTTTACATTTTTCGAAAATTTTCAAAAATTTTAAGTCTTAAATTTATTCTTTAAATCGACTCCAGGTGATAAAATTATGGTAAAAAAGTACTTTTGCACTAAATTTCGGTTAGTTTCTTTAAGATTTATGCCAAAAACTGCAAAATGTTCCCTTATTTATAGTATTTACCTGGTATTCTTATAATTTGAATGGATTTGTCAAATCTTGACAGATTTTCAAAAGGGATGTTTATTTTTACCATTTTATCATACAAATATTGATATAGTATCAAAATTGGATGATTTTGAAAAATTCATTTTTTTCGAAAATTTTACATAGTTACCCCTTTACATTTTTCGAAAATTTTCAAAAAATTTTAAATCCTAAATTTATTCTTTAAATCGACTCCAGGTGATAAAATTAGGGTAAAAAAGTACTTATGCACTAAATTTCGGTTAGTTTCCTTAAGATTTATGCCAAAAACTGCAAAATGTTCCAATGTACAAGCAGAATTGCCCATTCCCAGACAGTTTATCAGAGACACAACCCAACTTGATTTAATAATTCTAATAAGAAACAGGACCGCCCCCAAGAAGTTGTTGGCTTCAACTAAAATCTAAATAAATAAATGTCCGTTTACGACACCTACGGTACGAACGTGGCCATCACATGCCAAGCCATGGCTAGACTAGAGCAGCTTCAACCCTCTCCAGAGCTGGACCCGGGTGTTGTCTACTCGTATCTGGGATCCACGAAAGTGTGCCACCTTTGGCATGCCAGGCATTTTGGGCATTCACTTTAATAATGCGCATAAATTGGTAGACCCGTTGGACCTTTTGACTGCTTCATTCATTCCCCTGCTTCTGGCCCTTATGCGGACTTGGCCCTCGAATGGCGAGCAGCTCCTCCAGCCAGACACGCGTGTGTTCATTTCATTTAGCTTTTGTTTGACTTGGCCCCGTCCATCTCCAGCTCCAGCGTCAATTCTAGCTTCCTTTCCTGCTCCCATTCCAACTCCGACTTTTCCTACGTCTGCCTGTCTAGCTGGGCATTGTTTTGGATCGTTGTTTCCCTCCTGACTGACCCTTAGCATATTTTTGCAAGCGTTTAATCTTTAATTTGCCACTACTGTATGTGCTAGCCACATCCTCCCCTTTTCCCTCTCCTTTTTGTTTCTGGGCCGTGTCTGCCTGTCTATCTAACTGTCGACTGCCTTCCTTTCGCTTTTGCCCTCGACTCAATTTATTTGTTTTCAGCTTAGCTTTTTGGGGGAACGCATTAAATTAAATACTTAGTCGGTGGAATAGTAAAAATTATGCCAGCATTTAAGTGTTTAATATCCGTCTGAGACTTTTGCCCAGGGCTTCCCTCTTTTGGGCACAACGACTCTGATATTTATTGGTTGACTTTAATGGAAAAGCAGCGGACTCTTGGCTAAACAAAATTGTTTTTGGTCGCTGAGTTATGAAGAACCATAAAGATATTCGGGTTATCCTTTTAGCAGATGTCACTAAGAGGCATTTGCAATGCGAGTTCATTCTAAATTTAGTCCTAGATATAATTAAATTTTAGAAGAAGAACCAGCTTAGAATTGTATCATTGAAAAGCGAACAAATAAAATGTAAATTACTTTATTTAAAGATAATTATAAGCATAAGCTTTGAGGATTTTATTTCTCTCTCTCCTTCTCAACTTTTATCAAACTTAAATATATAATTATAGTTTTATTTCGCTTTTAAATTAATAATATAATAAGAATATTTCTACAGATAATTTCTCAACTTTCGCATTAAGTGTATGCAACATTTTCTCTCTATCTCAGAGTCTATCTTATTTATGAGCTACTTCAACTAGTATGTGGTCTAATACTTCAAATACTTGAATGTATTGCACACCTTGAACGAATAGAATAGCTAACCGTGCAACGACTCCAACTGCATTCAAACTATGTACATTCAATGGCTCCTTGCTTGTGCAACTGATAAGTGGGAATGGGTCTGGAAGGAGCAAGGAGCAACCACAGACTGAGCCCAGAGGACTCTCATCGGAAATGCACTCGACCGATGGCTGCTGTTGTTGGCAGCAATTGTTAATAAGATTTGCACATCATTTCACGTGTCTCGACCAAAGGTCTGTAGTTGGTCATACAAACATATATTTGCATACAATAAAGCCACAACTGGGGCCAGTGGAGCAGCAGCTTCTTCCTTCTGGATCAGCACCTTCCCACTGCCAATTCACAGTGTCTGGTGGCATTTTATGGCACGGCGCACTTGATGCTACATTTGCAGATAGTTTTGTTCCTGCAACTGGCAAAATGGTCTTGCTTACGATTCAAAGAATACAAAAGGGAATACGTTTCCGAGATAGGAGGGGGACTACCCCTAACCATTCCAGGACATCTGCAAGTGCAACTGCAGTTCGTGTCTCAACCACTTGGCTGAACCTTATTGCATTTTTGGGAGCAGTTTTTGACGCAAATTAAATAGAATTGCCAAGCAACTCAGGAAACCTCCATGACGGGGTTTAAATTTTTGAAAACCATTTCATTCGCTTGGTCCAAATGAAAAGCATACCAAGTAATCGGGCAATTTGTTATTAATAATTGATGTGAACCTCAGTTGATTTACTTTTTTACTCGGCAATATATTTTATACTCTTTGCATAATTTATAGCGCGTCTTAACCCAAAACAAATGAAATGATACGAAATGATAGACTTACAGATATCCTGTAATTGAAAGAGTAGTCTAATTCTCTCTACATATTTTAGGTATTTTAATGTTAAGGCACTGCTGAAGTTTTCGATAGATTTAAATATAATGCTAGCTACAGTAAATACAGAACTTGACGAACTCTACCCTAACATTTCATGTGTACAGGGTATAGAAGAAGGGCAAATTAAATTGCCATAAAGGAATGATTTGCTTATTTTTTCTTCGTTTTGTTAGGGACACGAATGGGAGATAATAAAAACAAAAACAATGGCCAGAAATGAAAAAAGGTCTCACAGATAAAATGCGACAAATTAATTGAAATTTATGGCGCATAGGCGTGTTCAGCTAAGGGCGTGTCAATGGCAAACGGGGGCAGCATTGGTGGGGATGAATTTCTGTTGGAATTAAGGAACAATTAGAGTGGATTGTGAACTGACACATGTTGAGTTAGATCTGAGCTTAAAGTTTTTCAATCAGTTTATTCTAAATCCTTTTTTATTTTAAAAACATTTTCTTGGCAGTTGTGTTCGATGCTTTTAGGCAGTTTTGTCTCTTTCATATGCAGATATTCAGATAGGATTACCTTGCCACAAAGCAAACTTCATGGACTTCACCTGCGGCTAGTATTAACGAGCCTCGACGCAACTTTTTGCCTGAGCTCAACTTATCCAGAGGGCAAATTCAATGTGACAACGGACTGGCGCCTAAAGGAATTCCTGAGGCAAACACCAGACCCAAAAATTGACTCAATACAAAATCCATTAAAATATCAACAAAACTCAACGATGCCGTCGACGGCGACATCAAAATGTAATTTTCAGCTGGCGCACAGCTTTCGCATAATAATGAGATGAGGTTGAGAATAAGGATGAGGAAGAGGAATAAATATGTTGCTCAGCATGTGTGCTCTGAGGTTTTTCCCAACAACTAAGCCTTCTTTCAGATAAGAAGAGGTAAAGGGGTTATGGGCATATATTGTGGCCAACTTTACGACAACTATCAGTGCATTAACATAAGCTGCTAAATTATGCAGGACATGCTGTAGATTGCGGCAAATTAATGGATATTATAATAATTATTTTGTTAATTTATATTACTTTAAAGTTCTTAAAGCCTATTTTGCAGACTTTCTTTTCCATCTGTTTCGCCAATCATTAATTCCGTAATACTTTAAAAAGGCTTCCGTCTCTCTGGATTTCCAAGCACGTTTCCTATATATTTGATGATTCAATCCCAAGCCAGACACATTTCTTATATTCGAGTACACAATTTCATTGATTTTCATTACCCAAAAGCCATCGTTTTCCTCTTGCCAACCAACAACAATTGAGAAAGATTTCCGTTTTCTTTCTATCGAATTTCTGTCTTGTTGTTGCACATTTGACAATGTCAGGGCCACGACGAGTATTCTCAAATTGAAGTTCAAGTGCAACGAGAACCGGAAACACGTACTCGCTCCTAATGTCATTTATATTTATAAGTTTTCACCGCAGTTTTTCCCTACGAGCTTGCTTTAAATTTAAGCAAATTATTTTCACAATTTTGCACTCGGCAAAACGTCGGCAACTGACAGCAACTAATTGCAAGTTATTCTGGCCACACAGCATACCAGTTTTTCCAGCTTCAGTTTTCCTTTCTTCTCCTCTGTCTCTTTTGCGGATTGCCCTTTGGTTTTTCACTTTCCTCCACGCTGTCTGCTTGTGTGCTAAATTTTACATTATTCCCTGCCATGTTCCTGCTTCTTCTTTCCATTCTGAAGAGCCTTTTACCTGTTCTCCTCTTCGTCTTTCCACCGCTCTCATGTAGTGCGAATAATTTGCTGTCATCGTCGTTGTCGACGAAGGCAAAGAAATTAAAAATCGGTCGAGTGTTATTTATAATTCGTTGTCTGCAACTGCAGCTACAGTTGGTAAGTGAAGCACTTACAGCTACAGAGAACTCTTGGTGTCTACCTGATAAATGTATCTGTCGTCAGGCCAGACAAGAACCGATTTCGGCACTTTAAATAATAAATAAGCCAAAGAGCTCTCTGCATGAAGTCGATATTGAATTGCAATTCAAATTGAACAATTTTGCAAAAGACTTTCAATTATTTTGTGGCACTTTAAAGCAAGTTTAACAAATTACGTATACGCAATGTGGTATGCCATTTTGTAGAACATGTTGCTTCACCCTCGTTTCGGTTGGTTCGTTAGGACAATTCATCCCCAGTTATTTGTGCCCCGCTGCCTGTCATTATTAATGCGTGTAATTAGCGCACTTTATAAAGATTGATTGGTGAGGCTTTGTGGCCCGCAAAGCCAAAAGGCGTCTTCAGACGTGGCCCTCATTCACGCTCAGAGAAACCACAGCGTAAGCAAATACACACACATACAGCTAAAGTTGAACACGCACTTACACACTCATTTACCACTCTCGCACACACACACAAACACACACACACACACTGAAGCATGTGCCACTTGTTTATGTGCCACACGCATGACTTGAGTGTAATTTTTTTCCTTTTACTCTAGACTCAGGGGTGAAGAGGGGTATACTTATATATATATATATACTCATAGTTATTGGATATAATAAATTGTACAATTATTAATCTACACTGCTGATCATTTATTAAATATAAGTATTTTTATTAATTTATAGTTTACTTTCTTATCTTACTTATATTTATAATAAATATATATGCAATATTTATTACTCTAGACAGAGTTTAATTCTTTTATTCATTTTTTCTTAGTTTTTTTCAACAATTTTGTTAATTCAATTTATTTTGTTACCCTAGGCACACTCATTCAATAACTATTTCCAGGGTATCACGTAGTTGTCCAGGAATCTCGCTAACCATTTGCCCGATTTAATATAAACAACGCGACTGGTTTCCATCTCCTTCCGTTGCTGGCTGATGCTACACGGGAAGTGGGATTTATTGTTTTATTAGCAATGCAGGAAGTTGACTGAAAAGAAAGCAAACTCCATCTCAAGTAGTGCGTTAGAGTCGGCTTGAAGATTTTCTCGCTGTGGTTGTTCCTAAAAACATAAATTTATACAGATAAAAATATCATTTTAACTCGCTGTTTCGCTTTTCTATGTAACATAGTAGACAATAACTTTGATCTGGCAGATACAACTTTTTTCGAGTAAGTATATTTATTCCATGTTATTTACTCTGTACTGTCTGAGAGTTCGTTATTTAACTACAGATGTGCTACTAAGCATATTTGAATACGCTACAGCCCATTTTGCTGTGCATATCAGCTGAAACAATAGTGCTGAAAATCTAAACAAATTTCAAATTGATTTTATCATATTATAAGATAATAATGAATCTATACCTTGTATATTTTGACCTATTTTGTCTTTAGCGCATCTTTAATTCGTTGCCGCCCTGTTTGTTAGTTTATTGTGTATTTCTGCTATCTTAAGCGATTTTTTTGTGTTGTTTTCTTTAGCCAGCTTATTAGAGGCTTTCGGAATGGCAGCTGTAAGTATTTAGTTGGCATTCAAGATTCAAGAGCAAACGCTTATGTTTAGTCTTACTTATCTCTCAACTAAGCTTGGCCAGGCCATAACTAGAGCACACACACACTCTAACACATGTGTCCGTGTGTGTTATTCTATTGCTTGGTTTATGTGCTTGGCATTACACTAATCATGCAATTTTTGTTAGATTTTTATTGGTCCCGAAACTCGGGCATTAGCACGTTGAGTGCATGGCTAATGAGAGCAGCTGGTCAAAATGTGTTGTCTGCTGTTAGTTAACATTTGGCCAAACTGTACTTCTGAAGCGTATTTAACTCGTCAAACAATTTCCGTATTTGCATTAAATTTGCATTCCAGGAGAAGTGCAGACAAAGCCAAATTACAACAACGACAACAAAAGCTGACTATGAAAATGGCGACAACAAGAAATTGAGACAATTGGCTGACTAACTGTCTGTCTTTCAGTCACTCTCTGTCTGTCTGGCAATTGTCTTTGCCTTGGGGCCTCGTAATTTGAAGCTCTTGTCAACAAAATAGACAACAACAAAAGTTTTCAGCAACTGAAAAGTTGTTGGCGAAATGTTTGAAGGATTTATAAGCATTTGTGAAAACGCAGCGAACAGTTTAATAAAGTTTCCACGGAGGGTAATGAAAGTCGCTGAGCACTCTGAATAGAGTTAACAATTGCTGAGAAAATCTCAATAATAATTACCCATAAAGATTTTTCGAATTCATCCCACATTTTTATATTCCTTATTTCTTTTTCAGTTGAGTATCTTTATCGCTTGCCAGTTATTGATGATTTCGGGTGTGTCTTCATTAGCCTATGCAAATTATTTACGGTTTTTGCTTAGGCCAGCAAACCAAAGAGCAACCGCTGCCACCTGGTTATTGAGTATCCCCCTCCTCGTTCTCAGTCTTACCATATAAATTAAATCACGGTAAATAAAGGAAGCCTCACATTCAAATGCTAAACCAGTGAGGCATCTTCTCCCTTTTTCGCCCACAAACTTTTCTACGGCATTTCATCTAAATGTTAATAAGTCTCTCGGTCGCTGGGCATTCACTTCTCTTTCTATTTTTCTCCCTCTCCCTCTTTCTCTCTCCTTTCTTCCTCTGCGTATCTCTGGCTCAGCTTTAACAAGGTGTCAGGCTCTACGCGAAGGCATTTTCCACTTGGTCGCGCTGATTGAGCGAGTCTGGCTTCATCCTTGAGCTGAGCTGAGCAGGAGTTGGGCGGCAAATCCTGCCAGCTGGCGGCGTATCCTTGAAGCATACATCCTGTTTATTCGACTGGCTTATTGATGAGACACATCTTGGTCTGCTTTCCACTTTGTTTGTTTGTTTTTTCGCATTTTGTGTGTGTGTTTATGTGGATTTGCAGCCTAAATAGTTGCATCAAAATAAAACTGGTCCAGAAGTTAGGGGCAGATTGAGTAAGTACTTGACTCTTGGACTTATATTTTTGCCATTGATTGATTGACTTCTTCTGGGTATCAGTGAAACTGGAAGATTGGAGGAAAATGGTTGACATCAAATCCTTTAAGATAAGTTTTAAAGTATAAACGAATAAATTTATATAAATAACATTGATATAAATATTAGAACTTTAAAATGCAACTTAAATTTCTTAAATGGATGATTTTATAAAACAACATTTTCAAGAGGCCACTTGTTCATTGACATATGTTATAAATATCATTATTATTGATATTTATTATTTTCTTTTAACTTACTCGTAATGTTAAAAGAAATTATTTATTTATTGGCAGAAAGGGAATGACAGCAAATTTTACGGATATGTTTTTTCGATCACTATATTTTAAGTAAGTATCACTTCACAGGGTATCTTCGGTTAGATAATGCTCTTTGTTGCCAACATTTTTATATGTATAAACCTCAAATCGTTGTGACGCATGCTAATTTAAAATGCATGTAACTAATTTAAATGCATGAAAGCACACACACACACTCACACAAGCACACTTACCGCTGCGCATATTAAATAGCAATGCAAATAATGTTTCATTTATGTTTTTAATTAAATTATATGCATTAAATATTAAACACATGCGCAATTTATGCTCATTTTCCTTAAAATTGCAAACTACAAATATTTGAAATAAATATGTTGTTGCAGCCAAACAATTGTCGCTATTTTAGTATTACAACGAAAGCAATTAATAAACTCTTAGCCGCAACAACAATTCATTCAAAATGTTGAAATTTGTAAATTGTAAAATGCGATCAGAAAACTTCTTAAATTTATAGCAAAAACCCAAAACTAAAGTTATCTTCCCAACATGCTAATCGCAGGGCCTTACATTTCACGCCTCGTCTAACTTTACGCACATTTTCTTCTAAAAGGGCCGGAACAGGTGAGGAGGCGGTAGTGAAAAGCCATCAATCTCGACCCTTTTGACGCGAAAGTAGAGCCGTCGAAAAGTTTGCATTTTCCTTTGCCGCCTATCAGGCATTTTCACTGGTCGGAAAAGTGTGTCAAGGCAAAGTCGACGATTGTACTTAAAATAAACATGATTTAAGCCAACATTCTTAGCCAGAAACGAGTCAAATATCGATTGATTCACATATGTGTAAGATTTGTTAGCAAAGAATAGAATAGTTAGAAATGTTCAGGGACGTAACTCAAATTCTGTTTGTTTTTGAGTTAATCCAAAAATAAAATAAGGGTAAGTATATTTTCACTTGTTTGAGTACTTTTTATAAATACTAGAATAAGTCTTACATATATCTGTGAAACTATTTCGGAAGTATTTTATTAAAAAGCACCTTAGCTAACTCTAAGATGATTAAAAATATAAACGATGCAAATTAAAAATTATGATAATATTATTTCTACTTCAAGTCGTAGCACCAGAATTATCTATAATACTGCCAATAATTTAGCTTGAACTGTTTAGTTTTTTATACTCAATGGTATCAATGCCTACCATTTTTTTGTTTCCTAAAGGTTTTCTTTTTCTTTGCTGAGTTCTTCGACTGTCAGATATAAAATCTTAATCGCCTGCAATTTGTCAGACAGCCAAATTGAAGGAACCCGAAAGCCAAATCAAAGCCAAACAAAGGCATTATAAAGCGACCTTTTCCATTAATACCAAAGCGACCACAACAGAACACTCCACACACATACACACTCACACACACACAAACAAACATGTCCAATGTTGTGTGCCAATTACAGCTGGTAGACCATTCGAGGCTTTGAACTTTGAACCCAGGCAGACTCTTTGTTGTTGCCACAAATATTTATGGGCTGAAAGCGAGAGAGAAAAATACTTGTATATAAAGACTCGAGCTCTTACTTCTAAATGGAGTTGAAGATATTTCTTTTATTACAAGATTGCCATCTTAATTGAGTTGCAATTGGAAATGTGAGGGAAACTAATGAAAATGTTTTGAGGGGCAGCATCATCAATCACACAATTATGTTGTGTGCTACGAGTACGAATACTTCCAATTTATTAAAAGAAACTTGAGTTTAATTAGCAAGGGAGTCAACATATTGCGTATACGCCGAGTTGCGCCATTTATCCGCTGCCAGCTGTCAGTTAATCTTAGTGGCAAAGGTGTTAGCCACACTCGCATTACTCGCGCTTCATTTGGCTTAAGCTCCATGTGGCTGGCAAAATATGAAACTTTGTTTTTCTCGCCTGTCAGTTGCAGTTCGTGCACTTTGCACTTTGCACTTTGTGGCAGCTGCAAAGGTTGAGCTTAAAGCTGCGTTTCTTAACTCTATGTTTTTATGTGCGGCAATTATACTTTTAATTGGCTGAACGTGGCCATTAAATGGGCTCTTACAAAAGGCATAAAGACAATTGCGAATGGCTGGCGAGAATATCTTAATGTTGTTAATAATTCGAGTGGCATCGATGTGCAGCTTTAAGGCTTGGCTCCGACAGGAAATTGCCAGCTAACAGGCAAAAACGTTGCCTGCAAACTTGTATCTTTTAGTTTGTATCTTGTATCTGCGCATTATGATGCAAGGTGGCAGGCAAATGCAAGAAACTTGCAACTTTTTGCTAGCTGCTAAGTAAGAAAATCGCTTCCAGACACGACGGAGACAGCTAGACAACCAGACCGACCGCCAGATCGAGTGAGAGAGATAGAAATGTTTACTGGGTGTGGTAGGAAAGTAAGTACGTGTCATATGACAAGTGAAATGTGCTCAAAATTACTTGTTTAGCTGCGGTTTAGACGCCTGTCGGGTTTATATACAAACACACACCTTTCCAAACTCTACAAGTTTCCGACTCCAAGTTACTTGGCTCCCTTGAGAATCGTTTTACGAATTGCGTTCGTCGAAGGGCAGCTGTAATTTTCTAGATAAACATTTCACAATTCCTGGCATTTCGACAAATAAACCAAATTGTTTTACATCTTTTGGCTAAATATTTGTCAGGGCGTATACTTAATGTACGTTTATGAATTCAAATTCTTGTCTGCGGTGAATATGTATATATTAAAAGGGATTGCTTGTTAAATGATATTCTCACTGATATTTATTCTCCGAATTATGGCATTCAATATGAAATAAGAATAAATAGGAAGAACATTATATTACATAAAATCCAGTTGTATTATAAGTTGGGCAAACTAATTAACTTTTACAACGTATTTTGGCCCGTTGATTAACTTTCGAGCTCATTATTTGATCCTGATGGAGATTGCCGTAATATTGAAATATATCAAATCTACTTAGAAATCTAAGACAAACTTGTTTTTATCAAATCTATTTTTAATTCAGATATTATTGCTAGTTGAATACTCGAGTTTTAAGTCAAAAATCTAGAAAATGTATTATACAAAATTTATTGTTTTTACTTTGTTATTAGCTTATTATTTCGCTAAAAATCTAGGTGCTTTTACTGATGACTTTAAATTTGCTGACGAGCTTAAATCAGTGGAAAATAACAATACAAATTATCATCATCGACTTTCAACTTGGAATGACAACAAAACAAATCGAATTAACACAACAGATGATCCCAGTCTTCAAAGGGATATTATTCGAAATAAGCTCAATTACAAGAAACTACGCCAAACTAGTCGAAATTTGAACGTGAGCAATGGAGATAATGACTTCCGTTTTCTAGTAACTGGGGGCTATCGTCCTGAGAACAATCCTCTCGCCAAATTTTTAGTGTCCCTGCGCATCGGCAAAGAAAATAATTTTTTTGGCGCCAGTCACTTCTGCGGTGGCTCAATAATATCCAAGAAGGTCATTTTGACAGCAGCGCACTGCCTACTACTTAATAAGATGAGAATAATATCAAGGGCATTAAAGGTTGTTGTAGGCAGCCCGCGTCGATTGGTGAAGACCGAAAATACTCAAGAGCTGATGGTACATAAAGTAATACCTCATCCAAAATATAGCCCTATTACTGCTATTAATGACGTTGGAATTATTAAACTTAAGGATGAGATACGATTAAATGATGATTTTGCCAGTATTATACCATTAAATACTGGGGATCCAACTGGGCTAAAATGCACTGTCATAGGATGGGGCAGATTGATACACAATGGACCTCAGCCCGATGAGGTGGTCAGCGGTGATATAATTATTAATTCGCGGGATTATTGCTCCAGCTATACAGATTCAATTAAAAAGGGCGTGATATGCGGATCCAATCCAAAAGATTATGAAGTAGGAGTTTGCCATGGTGACTCCGGTGGCCCAATCATATGCGATGGCAAAGTAGTGGGCATTAACTCTTATTTGGTTCAGGGATGTGGTGTTCCAAAATCGATGTCGTACTTCACTGATGTCTCCTATTTTCACGATTGGATAACTCGCAATGCGGCATGCAGATTGGCACTTGAAAATCCGTGTTGGTTACTCGCGTTTATTTTGAAAATGTACGTATAAGAGACGGAAGATAATAAATTATATATATTGCAAATATTTTACCAAAGGCAAAATCAATTATTTAAAGAGCCATTGACTTTCTTCTTCAGAAACTTAAATCTGTCGAATTAAAGTAAAGACAGAAAATACTCAAGATAATACCTTATTCAATATATATCTGCATTTCTATAGTCAATTTAGTTAAATTAATTAAACTTAAGAATGAAATACGATCGGGACTCAATTTTATTTAACATATAGAAATGAAAGGCACAAGTAATAAGTAATTTGACCTTAAAGTTTGTGTTTTATTTAAGAAATTAACTTTTAAACTTTTCTTCCAACTACATATGTATATAATTTTTGGTTTGAAGTTGCAATTTTTCAATTTAATACTTTAGTTTCTATTCAAGTTGGAAACGGTATTCGTTTTGAAACGACAAAGGCGGCAACTTTTTATTATTTTGTTTTTGGTTCTACTTTCGCACAGACAATCCCGTAGGCAAATGATTAACTGAAGCAACGGCGAGAGGAGGAGCAACAGCAACACCAACAGCAACAACAATAACAAGGAACAAGGAAAAATAAAAAACTTTGTGCCAGTTTCCTTTGTGTTGAATACCTCAAGGGATGTCGTTTAGCACTCGACGAGCGTGCGTCAAAGTATAAAAATTAAGCAGCTGCGAGCTGAGCGGGGCAATAAGTGAGATAAAATTAGATGCCAAAGGGACAGCACTGGCTGAAAGTAATTGTAAAGTATGCAAAGGGGCGTGGCCGCCCACTGAGACTTGGAGGCGAAACAAAAGTCGAGCAGAAGACGCCACAACTTGGCGTGCTTGAAAGAGGAAATGTGGTGCAAGGTCGATGCCCAATTCTGTGTCACTTCTTTTTGAGGACTGTAAACAATACTTGTACCTTAAAAAAATTGTGAATCTAAGTTTAAAGAGTACAGTAAACTCCAATGCTGTACTACTCGACACTCTCTTCAAGTGTAATTTTACTTTCATCAAATCTGCGACGTGACTCGATGCCTGCACCAAAAACTTTTTCAATCTAAAATTATCAAAGTAAACATCAAAGTTACCTCACAAAAAAAACCAAAAGATGTAGAAACCAACAAATTAGTAACACAAAAACATTGAATGGCAAAAAGACTAAACAAATTGTCGTATACGGAGAGAGATAGAGAGAGATAGGCACATGGCTGGTGAAAGAGTGGCAAAAGTTTCATGGGAAAATCACCAAAAAATTTCACACCTCACATGTGTGGAATTTAAATTATATGCACACACTGAGGCACCCGTACATATATATTATATTATGTAAAGTTTAGAGTCTATGTGTAGGTACATTTCTCATACGCCCTGTGTTGCAAGCAAACAGTCAGTGTAAAATTTCATATCAATTTCGCAGGGATTAAGTTATATTTTAGTACTTTGCCAAGGTGTTTATATGTTGTTGCCTCACATATATGAATGTGTGTGTATGCAGAGTGTAGAGTGTGTGACTTAGATTTCGAGCACGTGCAGCTCCTTAGATTTTATGAGTTGTGTTTGCCGACAGGGGATTTGCTATAGGTCCAAAATATTGATAGAGTTTGTCAAGCGAATTTGCCACAGATATGGGAATATATTCATGTATTTGTGTATTAAATGAAGAATATTATTTGAGCAAAAATTATATATTAATAAATAACTAAAAAATAAATTAAATTATTTTGGAATTTCGCCAATATAAATATCTTTAGGACCAATGTAAAAATAGGTACAAATTCTAATAATATAAATAGAGAAATTCATGAAGCGCGTTCCATTAAATAATTCATTCAGCCATTACATTTTTACTGCCGAATAATTCATGCAGCATGTCATTTAGGGAGCACTCCTAAACATAACTAAATATAGTACTTGAAGTCACTCCTTGAGCAATCGAAATGTGAATTGACTTATTCGTCCTCTTTCCTTCCCCCTTGTCGCATTGGCTGACCATTTGCTTAATTCAATGACTTCAGTGACTCGAAACTACACACATGTGAGTTGGTACTTGGCAGACACTCACAGACTCGTACACATACTAACTGAATGGCACTACAATTTCCTGTAGCAAGCCCAAAAATACAAATCATAAAAGTCATGGCCCGACAGTTCATAAAAAATGCGGCCCAGCGCAGCGATTGCCATACAAACATGCGCATTACATGGGTAAAAATCTACCAATCTCAACTGGCGTGGCATGACCGGCATATAATTCAAACACGTACCAATACCAGGAGAATTCGAGAGTTAGAGAGAGCTACAGCGAGCGACGGGTGGGCGGTAATCAGGCAATTTCATATGAATAAGTTAGCAGGCAATGCCGCCTGAGTGTATGCAATAAATTTCGTTTGTATTACGAATGCGACGCTGCTTATGAAAATTTTAAAAGCGCCAAACTATGTGCCCCGACTGAGATTGCCGCCCACCCATCAGGTGGCCCCCACACCCCCTCTCCAAAAATACGAACACCAACACCATCATCAACAACAACAACAGAATGGAAATTTATTACCAGACCACGTCTCGGCGCCAGCAAAGGTGTTTATTACTTATTTAAAGCGGCACGCCTACGGAGACCCCACCAAGGTGGAAGATAAGAAAAGGCCATAGATATTTTCAGTAAACCGAATAGGAGATACCACTTAGTATAGTCATGATATTTAAAACATTTGTTAACATTTAACTTAGCATAATCAGTGCAATGCTTAAGAGCACTGAGCACTGCTTTGCACTGCTTGCTGTCGAGCTTTAACACAATACTTCCGAATCAGAGATCGCCGTTATTCATTTTTAAAAATTAACTATTTCTCTTCTTCATTTTCTATTAATAACAATAATAAATAATTCAAGTAAAACAAATCAATGCAATTTCGTTAAATTATTTGTTTTAAATTGACTATAGTTTAATATATGAAATTCATTTTATAAATGATGCAATAAATTAATAGGTAAGTCAAAATATAAATTCAATATAGGAGGAGTAGTTGGGCTTAATGTAATCATCGAAATCTCAACGCAAAATATACGCACTACTCGCAGTTGATCCGTTAGGGCAACTTAGTTGCTGTAACTGCTCCTTCGAGGGTATCAAAACAATGTGGCAGGTTGTTCACTCGACTGCTCACAGCGGGTGGGCGGACGGCAGCCACTTGGTCGTACCTCGGAGAACGTGCCTGAGGCTTAGCGCCATCGAGTGGCAATTGGGGAGATGGCGCCTGGTCTCGCCAGCCACTAAACATTTTAATTAGAAAATTTTGCACACCCAGTTGAGCCGACCACAAATCCAATTATCAAGTAATTATGCATTTAATTTGACGCAGGACTCGAAACGTGTGCATTATCGACAATTCGCCAGTCATTAAAAGGCTAACAGCAGCAACAACAACAACAAATCGCATATGCAAAATTATAACTTTTTGCTGCATTACTTTGAGGCGCCAAGGCTGGAGCATTTCAATTTAGTGGCCCCCAGCATGTTGTCTGGCTGCCCGAAAAGTGTTGGCAAACAAACAGGAAGACAAACTGAAAACTGTCTGATACCCATTGCAACATACACAAAACACCCACTGGCCACGCCCACTTTGGTTTATGTTGGCCCAGACCGATTGCAATTAAAAGTTTTTCGTCTGCCTTTCGACGCTTATTACAAATGTCGAGACCGCAATCAGTATCAAAGAGGTCAAGTGCAGAGTCCGCACACAAGTTTTATATGCATGTTGTTAAAAGTATTGCATACTTTCCAGCTGCAGGACATGCAATTTATGACTAGCCCTGTTAATTGGCCCAGGTCGTGTCTCCCAACACTTTAAAGCTCATTGAAGTGCTTTTCGTTGGATTCTTTTGGCTCGCTTTACCAGTTTTCGTTGGCCATAAAACTGTCAACACGCCGGTTGCAGTTGACACCAGCCAAATATTTACCACTCGAATGCCAGACCGGGTCATTGGGTTTCCCTTTTTTTCCTCATACTGCAAGAATTGCCAGAAAAAAGCGCCAAAATTTATGTGGTGGCCTGGTTATTTGATCCTGCAAAAGGTAGAAACCAAATGCTTTAAAAATCAATACAAAATCAGTAAAACTTGAAACTCTTACTACACTCAAAATTCTGGTAATTTAAACTAGCACCCATCCTTAACAAAGCTTGTAACACCTTCAATTAAGACCTTACAAGTTAATTAACACCCTCGTACACACAATCAATAACCGTTAATTAGACTGCCATAATGACACTATAAAGACACTTGAACAACATTTCCTTAACCCACTGGCAAGTCTATAAAAGTAATTCAAATGGCGACGCAGTTCACACTTTCTTTAGGGACAGACTGAGACTGAGACACAGGTTTAAAATGGAGCTGCAGGATATGCCCACGACGGAGATGCCGATTTTTGGAAACACGCTGAAACTGATGGAGTTCTGGTCTTATCTATTCGTTCACAACTGGCGGCGTTATCTGGCAATGATACCCTTTGGGCTCATCAATGTGACTCAGTATGTGGACATCTATCTGAGCACCGAATCCCTGGCCTTTATTATACGCAATGTGTATCTGACTGTGCTATTTACCAACACACTTGTCCGAGGGATTCTATTAAGTCTATATCGCGGACACTACGAGCAATTTCTGGAACTACTCAAGGGTTACTATCTGCAGCTGTTGGTGAGTAAATAAATGATTATCCAGAAGGAAAAATATTACCAACAAATTAATATACACATATATATAATATAAATATCGACATGGAGAATAGAAAATTTAAGCAATAACCAAAATACAAGATCCTGAATAATTACTACTGATTCAGAAACAAACACATTGAATTTAATTTCTTAATCATTTATTTAAAGAACTCTACGGATATACACATTACTCAGCTGGTGACTGAAGCGACACGACTCTCCAATTCAATTGGCCGAATTAATTTGCTAATGGGAACCTGCACTTGCATTGGCTTTGTTACCTATCCCATTTTCGGCTCGGAGCGTGGTAAGTAAACGTGGGACTCTTGTTGACTTTTGAGCGAGTGTTGCCAATCCGAGTTATTTGCAGTGTTGCCCTATGGCATGCATGTACCAGGTATTGACAAATATGCGAGTCCCTACTACGAGATTTTCTTTGTGGTGCAGGCCGTAATGGGGCCCATGGGCTGTTGCATGTACATACCGTACACCAACTTGGTGGTTACCTTCACGTTGTTCGCCATACTCATGTGCCGCGTGTTGCAGCACAAGCTCCGCAACTTGCAACAGCTGCCGGTGTCGCGGGTGCGCCAGGAAATTATATGGTGCATACAATATCAGGTCAAGTTGGCCGGGTAAGCTGCGGGTATTTACCTACAATGCAATTTCCTACTCAATAAACAACTCAAAGTGAAAGGTCCTTTATGCAGGCTCGTCGATGCCATGAATGGATTGAATACCAATCTGCATTTGGTCGAGTTCTTGTGCTTTGGCGCGATGCTTTGTGTGCTGCTCTTCTCCTTGATTATTGTAAGTTAGCAAAGCTAATTAATTGATTTTATATTACAAAAGGTATCAAATATTATATTTAAATATTTTATTGAAGCTATTCGTCTTTTATTTCAAATATAAAATGGTATCCATTTCATTTGTTCAACTCTTCCACAATTTTAGTTAATATTTTTAGATATGTTTTTGGTAGACTTTCCATTTTCTATTGAAAAAGTTTGGTTGAACTTGAAAAAAATATTCTTCTCTTCTTTTAATATTTACTTTCCAAATATTATTTGTGACTTTTTGAGTAAATTGACCTATTATATTCTAAGAACTTGGCATCATCTTTCTTTAAATCAATTTAAAAACATTTCTTTTTTTATATTAAACTTTCACTATCTTATAGGCTCAAACGATCGCTCAAACTGTCATAGTTATTGCTTACATGGTCATGATATTTGCCAATAGCGTGGTACTCTATTATGTAGCTAATGAACTGTACTTTCAGGTAAATCTACTACTCGTTGTATTATTATATTATACCTAATAAATTTCCTTAGAGCTTGTACATCTCAATTGCCGCGTATGAAAGCAACTGGATGGACTTTGATGTGGAGACACAGAAAACCTTAAAGTTTCTCATAATGCGCTCACAAAAACCTCTGGCGGTAAGGTTTACTCGGAAATTCAACACTTTTCATAATCTGTTAAATATTTATGGTCTACTCGTACATTTTTGTGATGGTCTTATTTTCTTAGATTCTCGTGGGCGGCGTCTATCCGATGAATCTGAAGATGCTGCAGTCCCTGCTGAACGTCATCTACTCCTTCTTCACACTACTGAGACGCGTCTATGGTTAAGTGGAAGTGCTTATAATATAAGGATTGTCTGCTTTTATCCTTTGTTGGCCTTTGAAGAGCGCTACAACTGCAAAATTGATTGCATTTAGCTTTTGGCCAATAAACGTTTAAAACGTTGTCCGCAATTCGATTGGCCAATGCATTCCGAATTGCATTTTCACGTTCAAAGACAAGAAATAAACTATAATAAAAATGCGTCTGGGGGGTCCATTGTTTGCTCTGTCTCTCTACAGACTCTCCTGGAACGGCAGCTGACCAACGTTTGGCTCTGACCATTGTGAATGCCCGGCACGTGCCACTTAGATAACTTCTATTTAAGCAAATATAAATCTAAAGTGTGTTAAATTAGATTAAAATGTTCTCGTAAAGTAAATGCTGCCCTCAGGGATGTGGGGAGGGGTGTGTGGTACGTAGGACTCTACTCAACTGTTGTTTTCAGCATTGCTTACAAGTTTCGCACATTGTCTTGTCCATTGAAATTTCTGGGAGCATTTGCTGAAGTAAATTGCTTGGTTTTCATTTTAGTTAATTAATACTGAAATTGGAAACTGAGTTGTTTATAAGCGGTGAGTCGACGAGTACTTGAAATGAATACAGATAAACTCGAACCACAACCACAGCAAATATTAAGCAAGTGCAAATATCGAAATTTCAAATTTGCTCTCTTTATGGTTATAGAAAACAAACAAGTTTTTGATTCAAGTCCTTGAGTAGTTTTACTTATGATAGGAATTGATGGGTATACTTAAATGAATGAATTTAAATAATGAATTTATGTAAACTTGCTCAAGTATTAATAATAGTATCATTTTTTAAAAAGATAAAATATCTTTCCATTAGTTAATATTTCCCATTATTATTATTAATTTTTATTAAAAATTTACCATTATTTTGAGAAAAAAAAATGCAATCAATAGTCAACCGTCTTTCACATCAGCTCTTTAATTTAATTTATCGCATTGAATACATTTTTCTTTGCATCACACTCTAACTCCACACATTATCACTTCAATTTTCCTAATCAACATTAAGTTTCACTTCAGTTAAATCCCATTCCACGTACATTCTCAGACATTTTGCACATCCAACGAGTCGTCAAATTGACTTTAATTTAAGAATTTTTTATACGCTTCGCACAGACACACACACATTCACATTTACACACAAAAGAATTGCTGCCTATGCGTGGCTCTTGCTCCACTCGGCATTTCCCTGTCTGTTGCTTAATGGCATTCCACTGCTTCCCCTCCCTTTTTCCCTGTTCCCCCTCTGCTGTTGGCAACTAGCAATGACTCGACGTTTTACTGCATACTTTTTGGAACCAGGCAGGAGCAAAAACGCTGATGCGACAATTATAGTTATTGTCTGCCTAACCGAGCGGGGGAATCTACTACTCCCCCCTCCTCTAAGAATACGTGAGACAGCGGAACACCTCATGAATGGCTGACAGCGTGGGGGTGCGGGGGCGAGGGCGAGGGCGTGGCAGCAGCTGCTTTTCTTCCTGATGCTGCTGCTGCTGTTATTGCAGCCAGCTTCAGTTTAAGACGCTGCTTGTTTTATTGCCAATGTAAACATGTGTTGTTGTTGCTGTTATTGTATCCAGTAAACGAGCTACAGCCAAAGCTGTGCTCAGTTCGTTTAATTAGCAGTAAAACATCCAGACAATTTTTGATTCATTTTATGTATAATACTAAATATATGTACATCATCTGTATGTTGAAAAATTTTGCATTATAACATATTTTAAATATTTTAAATTTATTAAATGCCTACAGGGTATTTCTCTCGTCAACTTACGCTCTATCTCATTGTCAGCTATTACGTTGGCCCTCAATGTGTTTGACGCCAAATTGACACATTTTGCAGTCGCCGCGTGGATCTGCACAACACTGGTTAAATAGTGTGCTAAAATGCTGTACGTGTGCCGTGAGCCAAGTCAGGGGATTCTTATCTGTGTCATGGCTCGGTGGGAGATGTGACAGGCAATCTTTAATTTCAATGGCAGGTTAAATGAATGAATCGAGAGACCCTCGAGGAAGCTGAAAGTTGCAAAGAAGAAATTTATCAGTGCGCAAATCAATTTCAACACCTTGCCTGAGGCGTTCTTTCTGTGTTAGTGTGTGTGTGTGTGTGTGTGTGTGTGTGTGTGTGTGTGTGTGTGTGTGTGTGTGCGTGTGTGTATGTGTATGTGTATATTTGTGTGTGTGAGAAGCTTCTCAAAAAATCAGGACCCAGTTGTGGCAGTTGCCTTTGGGCCTATTGCCTAATGAGCTGAACTGTTCGCTTGCTGGGAAGGAAATGATAACCCTTGCATTAGACCGAACTTGGATCGGGTATTAGCTCTCAATAGTTGTGCGACCACGCCCCGTATTTTATGCCTATTTTATGCGCATCAGCCCGAAATTGCGTACGTGTTGTAATTTTTAAAACATTTTTCTTGTATTTCCCCCGCTTCTCCTTGGCTCTGTTGACATTTGATGTCGGCACGGACGGACGCTCCTTAATCCGGCGCCGAAAAGAAAAAAAACTTGCCAAATTTAGGTCAAGCGGTCAAGTGTTTTATGTTGTTGCCACTGCGAGGGTTCTTTGAAGGGTTTTATACTGTTTGCCTGCAGTGGCCCGCAGTTTTGTTTTATGGCTTTAACCGAGCAGTGGGCAGGAATTTACTATTTGAACTTCATGACGGGGGTTGAAGCAGCTGTGTTTGGTTAAGAGCTAAAGGATTTGTCTGTCAATATTTGAAAGTGTTGGCCAAGATGAAATGTGACATCATTGCATAGGAAACAACAATCAGTCGAATATGATATTCAACTATTAAGTTACAGAGGTTGATTTTAGATTTAAATATATATAAATAAAATGCAAAAAGAGTAGAAAAGATTAATAAAATTTTGAAATTAGTCCCTTTCTAGAAATTTTTGTAACAAACACAACTTTTTTTTTATTTATTTTCTTTTTTAATAATAGTATTTTGAGTCTGCATCTCAAAGTTCTAATGGTTGTTGTCATTTCTATCAGCCTGGCCATTTTATAATCTGATTCATAACACTCCATACTGTCAGCTTAGGCGACATTTACAAGTTGTGCTAGACACATCCCCAAAATACCCCCAGTTCATCGAGCTGACATCTATTGCCACTGAGTAAAAAAAAAATGAAAAAGCCAAAAAGCAAAGTTCAAAAAAGAACATTCCAAAGAAAAATAGGGTCAGGCAGAAAATGGGGGAGGGTTTGTGGTTGCCCAAAACATAAATTATTATCACACCATCCGTTGACATTGACCCAATGAGAGTCTTCATTTTCCCTTTCAAAAAAAAAAAAGAAAATAGGTTTGCCAGACAAATGTGCTTGCAGAAAAACTTTGGAAGAGGGAATGCTGAAACAACTTGGTTCAACGATTTTCACATCACTTTTGAGTCTTGGAAAACGAAATTTGTGCCATGGTCGGTGCAAAAATCCATTAGAATGTCATAAATAATTAAAGTAATTGCAAATGCAACTGTAATGCAAACTTAAACTAAAAGCAAAAGCTTTTGGCAGCCGATTGAAAGGTAAGATTTAATTAACTGGCAAACATGGCGTATGCGTAATGTGTTTGCATACTTAAAAGGCGGCTAAATTAAATTAGTTTGTTTCACAAACACAAGAATCGATACATCTTCTGCTTAATTGCCAATGCCAATCAAAGTCGTCGCAAATTTTACGATAAAATGCACTTAATTTGCAAAATGCCAAAAGGCTGCAGCAAAAGTGCAAATTAAGAGGGACGATCGAGGTGGAAGGACGGCAATGTTTGCACTTTTGGGTTGCTGTTCTTGGGGCAAATTGCTATTTATGCCAGGATGAGGACAATACAGACTGAAAATCGGGCCCAGACAACGGCAACAAAATTGTTGCACAAATCTGATTAAGGTTGCAGGTTTGCGAAGCGATTTATGAATGCCAATGAATATAGTACGATGCCAGGAGCATCGCACACTTACCAAGTGCAAGGATAATGCATTGTCCTCGTTCCCAGTTTGTGTGTGTGTGTGTGTGTGTGTGTCATAATAGCCCCAGGCGAGAAGTGCATTTCTAAATGCAGGCAAATGCCTGAGATACAATTGCAAAATGGACAAAGAATTTACGCAGGTGAATACATCTGAATAGAGAGAGTTGTGTGATAAGGACAACTTTGAATCCGATGCCTCTAGTGAGAAATTTTATGATACTTTGCATTAGATTAGCACATTGTGGGAATGAAAATACTGTCACTTAACTGCAACTACTTACACTTTGTAACTTGAAGCAGCAGACTACAGAGAAAATCTTAAAACGTTCAATTTCGTCCCACAATATGAAACTAAATAAAGAAATTATTTGATGATGACAACTTTAACTACAATTTAAATCTTAAGGGATATTCTTAACTTATCTATTAACTCTATTCAATATAAAAAATAAAGAAACTGAATTACAACTGTTTAAATAAATATATTAAAACCACAATACTCAAGCTTCGTTTTCCTCTCGAATGGTTACTGTATCTCAATCCGCTAGATACTTTCAAACTGCTCCTTGTAGCTACTTGTCGCATTATTCGAATTTGATTATCATGATTTTGTCTTATTCTTCTATTCCGCCGTACATCTATTTATTATGCATTTCTTTCCATCAGTTGTCCGACCAAATGTTTCCTTCTTGTCTGTTGCCAGTCTGGCGACTTTGACACTTTTAAGCAGGATATTTGTATCGAGGCTGTCGTTTCGCATAGCTTGGAAAAATGTCCGCCAAATGAGAGTTGTCCTTGCTGTTCCTTGTGTTTAGTCTCTGGGGTAGATTATCACCGTCACGGAGGGAAAACAGTTGCTGTCAGCCTCTTTGGCATTTCAGTCTTTCACTTCTAATTTAAATTTTATATTGTTAGCGGTTTCTCAGAGGATTTTACTTTAACTTTGCCTTCTATAACAAAACTTTAACGAGTCTTATCTTTAGTAAATACCATAAATATTTGCAAAACTTTCGCGTGTTGACATTTCCCATTTCCCTTGTCACGCCATTTTCAACACGCATGCAATTAACTAATGCTCACAGCCTTGAGTCTTCATATGAATAAAGAAAACACAACGCTAAGCTGGAATATTAACAAAATTATATAATTATAAATATTAATATAAATAAACTTTACAGATGTTAGTTTATCTACAAAACTTATGACTATATCCTCACTGCTAATTAACATAATTCTCACCTTTAACTTCTTTGTATAAGCTGTATGTTAGCTGCAGTGCCTTCTGTTATCGCACTGTTAATTAACATTTTTGTCGCTTGGGATGCTGTCAAAAATCCTGAGTTAGTTTTATGCTGCATTTTTGGATTGTTTCTATAAACTTCTCAAATTATAAAGTGTTTGTTGCTGCTGTCAGACGCCATTGTTATTGCTCTTCTTGTTGCTGTTGCAGTTGTTGTTTTGGTTGTTATTATTGTCTGGCTCTGCCTCTGTCACATGTCAAGTGTCAGTTTGGTTTTTCGGGAGGCATTCAGGTTCGAGTCACAGCTGCGGGCAACTATTTTGCATTATTTGCATTTGCGCTGCAGTCAAAAAGCCAAAAGCAACACTTCAGCACTTTCCAGCAACCCTTAAGGACTCTGCTTATGATAATTTATCCTATACCTAAATATATATACATATATATATATATATATACCTATATTACGTATACATTTACTGGTATATAGTACTTGCTTAAATACAGCTTGATTTACATGGCAAAGATGAAAAGTGTAGAGTCCTCAGCAGAGTTATGAACTTTTGGCAGCTGGCAAAAGATTGAAAAGTTTCTGCAATAAGCGAATACAGAATAGACAAAGAGGGCTGTAATGGGTTAAGCACGACTATAGAGAGTTGAATAAAATATAAGAACAGCTGCTAAATATACACCGTCACTTGGTATTAACGCGACTGGCAATAGCTAAAAGTATTTTATCCACGTTAATGTCAATTAAAGCCAATAAATTGTAGCATACTTTTTGGCGCTGAAAGAAACTCGAATGCGGAATCATTAATGAAAAAGTACAATAAATTGTTTATTTACGATATTATTCGATAAGTAAATAATAGATTTTCTGCTTATTTCAACAATTGAAGCTCTCATATTTCTATGATTTTTTAAAGTGCGGCAGACTTAAGTTTCTTGACAATTAATTGACTATCCAACAGGGCACTTATAATAAATAAAATTGTGCTTTTATCTTTGTTTCGCATTGCTTATATATGTCACATTAAAGGCATCTTCGTTGCAGGCAGAGTGACAGGAATGGAATTTCAATTTGAGTTGGCAACTTTCTAATAAGAAAGTAAAACATTATCCTACACTTTGCTCTAAATTCAATAAGAGCAAACTTTTGGCCTGTTCGCCTTTTGTAAGGCAACAAAGCCGCTGATTAGCCAAGTGGCTACACGGGACTCTCCGGGGCTGACTCGGGACTGTCGAGGCGTGTCGAGGCAAGTGACATGAATAATTCCCAAGTGTGGGCAATGAAAGATAGAGGAGGATGTCTATTGTAATCACATTTGGCCGAACGGCAGCTCAATAGATGCCAACAAAGGCGCAAGTTTTAAATTCAATTTGATTTAATTTGCCCAAGTCAACTTCCGGTGTAAGAACTTCAGGATTGGTTAGCTCGAGCTGTCAGAGGTTGCATAATTAACTGAGCCACTCTCTTAAAGTTCCTTTGCACAAAAACTTTAAAAAGTCTCACGCTCTGACTCTGGCAAATGTCAAGTGAGCTCCCTGACATTAAATGTGCAAAAATTGCAAAACTTTTCTCATATAAAACGCATATTAAATCATTTTTATGGCTGCCTTCGCCCAAGTCCAACGCCAAACGCAAATTTGCTGCTTCAGTATTTTCTTTTTTAGTTTCTTGTAGGGAGCGTAAAAGAATATGATTCCACCTGTTTACATTCTTTTTGTTATTTTCTTTTTATATTTTTCATTATTACACGCCTTGTTTTATGCGCCATTCATTGTAAACTCGCGTTAGTGGGCACGCCTAGGCGTTAAAGAACTTTACTGCAATGTTGCACGCTGCGTATGAGTGATATTTTACAACGCTGGGACTTTTATAGTTAATTCGTTGAAGGTACTTAGAACAATTTTCAAAGCCTCAGCTATGTGCACTTCTCGGTCACATTTGCACTCAAATTGTCTATAAGGGGAAAGTTTTCATCTGTAAGATTTTGGCAGGTAATTTCTACGACTTTACTTGTTCCTCACTTTTCATTAGATTCTATAGCTTCATAAATTCATTACTTGTGGATTTGACTTGTGATTGGTTGCCAGTAGGGCTATTCCAAACATTGCAATAGCTGGAGCACCCGAGGCTTATCCTCAACGAGGGATTGTTGAAACTGGTGAAAGATTTGCCCCATCTAAAAATACTCAGCGCACTCTGCTGCCCACTGACAACAAATGAATTAGGGGTTGAATCTTATGATTTTACTAAAAATAAAACAGGGAGAGATCACAAGTTAAGAATAAGTTTGGTTGATTTTAATATGAAGTGGAATAAGATTGATTTAAGCACATTTTATAACTAAAGACTTTTGTTGGAGATAACAGATACCGAAAAATTAATAAATAAATATCGTATTTAAGTACATATGTATATATAATGAATAACAACTTTAGTATCTTTTAATATTTCAGGGCATTAAGTAGTCGATGTTGCTCCCAAGTCTTAGTCATTTCTCATTCTCCTTCTTCTTCTCCTTAGTCTTTATTTTCTTTTCTACACAGTTATTGCCCCAGACTTTGGTTAATTTAACAGTTTTCCTTTTGCGTCTTGCCATTTATGCAATTCATTTCCCAAATGTCTTCAATACCCTGCACAGTTCACAGCTCCCCAGTTTCCCTATTTGAATGCTCATTAAATGCGTCTTTGAAGCAATGTCGACGGCAACTCATCAAATAAATCAAATTTTGCTTGTTAACCCCTTCATTGAGATTCTTTTCATTTTTTTCTTCAATTCTGGGCATGGCCAAAAAGTTTTTCTGGTCTGGCCTAAAGGGTTTTTCCGACGCAGCAGCTCAGCAAAAGTTGCGCCAAAAATGGCGTTAAAACGTGTAATCACAGAAACGACAAGAAAATGTTGGAGGAGCCCGAGTTCAGAACGAGGGACTTGAACTTGTCAGCGTCTGCCGACGGACTCTTAATGAAAATTGTTTTTGGCCTCTGGAAAAAATATGCAGGCAACGTTGAATATTTCTTTTCTGTTCAGGGTAAATGGGTTTGAGTTTGAGTTGGAGTTGGAGTTGAAGTTGGGCGGGAGTTGATGGCCTGTTGTAAATGATTGGTGAAAGTCACACGCCCGCAGCGTTGCCAAACTAATTAACGCCAAATGCGAAGTTGCCCCCTTGAATCAAGCTTGATGGGGCACCGATGTCTGAGGACGAGTCTGCAAGGATTTCTCAAGATTCAACTGAACGGCGTTATCATTTGTGTGTGTGGGTGTCTCATAATGGAAAAGCAGAGTTACAGCAGGAATATGAAATACTCAAACGGCTCAATCAAATAAGATCCTCATGAAGCCAAAGCAAGAAACTAAATCTGTTTATTATAATTGTATAATATATTTCAATCTCTCAATAATTATTATTTGTTATTTTATTTTTAATGTTGTATAACTAACTAAAAATCATTTATAAATGGCCTTTAATGACATTAAATATGTTAAATTATTATTAGAAATATATTTGATAGTTTGAATTTTGGGACTTTCAATTTATTTTCCTCTAATTTTCTGGCAAGCTACAGAGAATATTTCAATATAATAAATGCAATAATTTTTTGAGTACAAAATTGCATTTTGCTAATTTGTTTACTGAATATCAATTATGAGTAACTCTTAGAGACTTAGAAAGTAAATTCTAATTTCTAGAGAATACTTTTAAGTGCACATAAATATTGGATGACAGGTTTACCTAACGCTCTTTTAGGCATGCATTGAACTGCAACGGAAGCCTTCAGATGGAGACCACGAGAATTCAAGGAAGTCTGAGAAGGGGCGTGGTCCGGAAGGCGCGTGCCTAAGTGCCGTGTGTCTAGACGCTGAAAACTCACAAAACGTCAAGTGAAATAAATTTCAATTCGTTTTTGGCTAAACGCTCAAAACAAGATGAGTAATTGAAGTGTCTCAAAGTCAGGTGAACGGGAATTGTTAATTGGATATTAAACTTACTAACAGATACCCTGTATACTGCCAAGTCAGTAATGGGCACTCAATCTGACTAACTGCAAACTAAAATCAATTTTTGTGGTCTATTGTGCTTGACTACGCAATATCCTAGATGTAGCTTTAAGTCTCTTACTATAAGAAAGGAATATTTAATACCCGCGATCCGATATTTATTTATCCGAACTTTCCGAAGGAATTATATTAATGATGTTATAGTCATGAAGACACAATATCAAGATCATGTCATTTAATTGATCAAAAGGTGAGAGGATCTACATCATATAAAAGTTATCATTAATTCATCTTTCATTAATTTATATTGTAAATTTCTTGTTCACAACTATTGATGGATGTGCCTCTTCTTATCTCTCTCTCTCTCTCTTTCTATCTGTCCCTTTCTTTCCCTTCGTTTTTAAGTGTTTTAAGTGTATGCCAATCTGTTCCACGAAATTCCATGAGTCAGCCTCTCGCACATCATTGGGGCATTTCGCATATCGATTGAATAAACAAGATACAAATTCCAACTCTTTAGGGGAATATTATCGAAAAGACGATAGCATAACATAAAACATGTTCAGACAGACGGGCGTCAATTTGATGAACCAGACAAAGGAAGGCGACAGAGACAGAGACAGAGACGGCGAGACAGCAACAACATCAAATTGGTTTTAATGAAGTGAGTCGAAAGAGAATTCAAAAGAGATAAGCGAAACCCCTTTTTAAATTTAAATGTAGCTGAACCGACTGCTAACGAATTCTAATAAGACTAGTGGGCTCAGGCTACCTGTGATGTCAATCGAAGAAGCAGGTAACAAACCAAACGCTGAAAGAGCCAGAAAGGAGACGAATCAAGGTTAGCTCTTGGGACAATGGAATGCGGTTTATCTTACAAGTTCAGCGATGCCTGAGAAAGCGACGACGAAGATTCGATATGATACAATATGAAATAATCAGATATGATACAAGCTTTATATGATAATTTGAAGATCAATGTCAGGAAAAGATTTTGTAGGTACGTATAAAGGAAGGTCTATATATATGATAAATTATTAAAAAATAAGTTTTAATATAATCAAATATTTTCAAAATTAGAAATGGAATGAAATTTTAGTTCCATCTAATAATTACATGCTAATTCGTTATACATTTGTATTTAAACGTAACCCCGATAAATATGCCCTCAGTAATTTCCCTCCCTAAGTGGATTTTCCTATTCCCCTGAAAAGTGCGTGCCATATTCAATCAGAGCCGAGGGAACACATCAAGTTGTCAAAGCAGATAAAGTTATTAACGCCAGTTAAATTAATTAATTTAATTTCTTTATGAAGCTATTTAAAATGCCTACAACTGTGGAGAGTGTCGGGCATAGCCATAAAATCGCCGGCCTGTTTCATGTCGTGTGAAATTTTTTTAAAATTCTTCTTGGAATTTACTGAACTGCAACTCAAGCTGGCCCGAAGAACTACATACGAGCGGAATGAGGGGCAGTCATTAGTTTCTATTAGAGATGTCGCGAGTTGACTAATTGCCGTGGCCAGTTCCTGACCAGCCACAAGTCACGGAAACTGACGAAAGTCGCATAAAAGCCTCATAAATGATTATAAATTGCGAATATATGGAAAATAATTATTTTATGACGACAATGTTTTATCAATGATTTATGGTGACAGTTTAAAAACAAAAGCTTTGTGTGGACGCCTAAGAAGCGAATTGCAAACAATAATAATGAAGCAAGTTAAATCTCGGGTGGGAGCCACTAGGAGATACTCTGCAATTGGATTTTAAAAAGTAAAGTATGCATAGAATTCAGAGTTTTTACTCACTAGCTATGTACTAAAACTTCTTAAATATTTATTGAGTTTATAATGCGATTGATCACAAATTTTGATTAGATTTAAAAGTAATTACACAACAATTCTATACCCTCTATTAAATAGGATTCGACTAAGTTTCTTTAATTGTTTAATTGTTGCTCGCCTCATAGTGTGGCATGCCACAAGTCATAGTTGCCATACTCTATCAAACAATTGCGAATTGTTGTACGCCTTTCAATCGGCATCAAGTGTTGCTATCATCAATCGGCAATAAGATTGAAGTTGCTCTTTGACTTCTGCAATGTGGCAGCATTATCAGGAGGCTTTACTCGAGGCTTATCTCCAGTTGACTGCGGCAGCAAACAGGCTGCCTGGCAACCAGCAACTGATAACAGAACCCGCCGCCCCTTTGAGGAAGTGCCATTTGTGCATATTGTGATGGAATGCATACAAAGCAGGCGAGAATTTACAACAATGTAAATACATATATATTCATTTGTACATATGTGCATGGATTTATGTATGTATATATAATTAAAAGAAAAATCAACACGCAACGTCCAAGCAAAACGCGCCTTTTCCTGCCTTGCCAAAGTTTGCGATAAAAAAGAATAAAGAAATATGTATAAAAGAACTTCTCGAATGCGCCGAATGCATACAAAAGATACGACAAGAAGACTAAGCGATATGCGTTGAAAAAGAAGAGAAAGGAGTATGAGAGAAAGGGAGGGGGATGGAGATGGAAAACAATGGAGAATCGCTGTGGCAACTTTGATTCCAAATGGCGACTAGACGACTTGGCGACTCCCCGACTCGGCGACTTTGATAAAACGTTGAAAACGTTTGAATAAAACGCACTGAAAGAGATTTCCAATACGGGAACGGAAATGCGACACAGACCCAGAAATGGGTTGCTTAGAATGTTGCATGCTTCCTCAGAATTATGGCAGTACATCGATATGGAAGTGGCAGAGACAAAAACCTATCAATATAATACAGGCATAGTATTTAGTATTAGATGTGTCATAAATAATAATAATGATGGTCTATATATGTATGTTGGATAATAGTATAATAATATAGTTTAAAATGTATGCATATATCATTTTAATTAATTTCTTAAAATGTCTGTATTAATGTTAGTGTTTAAAATTTAATATTGCTATTAAAGTTTTTGTAAATTCAAAGTATTTTCAAAGAATTAGTTTCTTTCCGAAAAGAGAACTATGGAACAAATGTATTTTTATTCTTTTATATAAATAAACATTTTTCTCAAATTTCTTTAGTCATTCCATAAACTTATTTTTGATTAGTCATTTTAATTATTTTCTTAAAATGTCTGTATTAATGTTAGTGTTTAAAATTTAATATTGCTATTAAAGTTTTTGTAAATTCAAAGTATTTTCAAAGAATTAGTTTCTTTCCGAAAAGAGAACTATGGAACAAATGTATTTTTATTCTTTTATATAAATAAACATTTTTCTCAGATTTCTTTAGTCATTCCATAAACTTATTTTTGATTAGTCACAGTCCACCTCAAATATCAAACACTGAACTCATCGATTATCTCAGATATGCCGCATTATAAAGCCTTCAAGAGAATCTGATATGACTATTTACCCACAGCTAAGACCTTACCCATTGTGGGTGCCATAGTTTCATAAATATCTTTATTAAAACTATAACCCTATCATATTTCTACAGCAATAACAACAGCGGCAAGATTTCACCCAATCGAGTTGCGATAATCACAACAAATTACACATACTCGTACAAATCATTGGGGGAACACACCGAGCTAATAAAGTTATCAAGCCACTTGAAAATAAAATAGAAACCAAAATATTTTAAATGCTTCCAAACGACACGTAAAATTCGGAGAAAAAAACAAAAGACAAAACCAAAAAAAAAGAAAGAAAAAAACGCCGCGAGCAGCGACAGATTTTCAATGGGTTATACGAATGTTTCTGAAATTAAAAAATTGATGTTGGCGCCAGTCGGGGAGCCCATGAATGACAACAGATTCATACTCACACTCACACTCGTAATTGGAAACTAAAACTGAACATTTGTTGCCTTTTGCTGTCTTCATTTTTATATTATTTTATTATTTTTGGAAGGCAATCCAAACAAACTTAAATGTTTTAATAAAATTAGGTGGCATGCGCCAAGTCTAAAATTGGCACGTCCCATGCCAAAAGTTAAAGATACAGATAAAGATAGAGATAAAGATGAGCTGATGATTTGCATAATTGCGTGATTCGCATGGCGACAAATGCGTGAATCATTTGAATATAGTGAATATTACAATAACAAACATATGTACATATATGTATAATTGGAAGTCTTTCTCTACCTAAAAATTGCACAATGAGTCAAGTGATTGTCAAGTGCTTGATTAGCTCATCGTATTTAGAACCACACCAATTGCTCCCAAACTGTGGGCCATTGAACTGCAACTGCAACCGAAATGCAACAATTGTTGTTGCTATCACGCGACATAAATCACCTGAAACTCAGCTGAAGAGTTCCAAGGAGGAAGCAGACGAGACCCAGCCACAGATTTACTTTACTACTATACGCACTCTTAAGACGCCTTACCTGCTTTTACCTGTTTCCCTCTGTCTGTGTAGCGCAATCGAGATCCAACCAAATTCCGGCAAATCTCAATCGAACACAACATGTTCGATCACCATGTGCTGGAATTTATGAGTTTGAGTTGCGAACGGTTGCATGCGTCTTTGTTTTGGGTAATTAAATTATCCAAACAGGGAAATTTATTCGATGGTTGGGACATATGATTGTTTGCTTTCATCTAAGTAAAAACTATTTAAGACTTTATTGAAATTGAGTAATAAAGCACTAAAATACAACATTGTGAAATATGGAAAGTGAGTAAACTTGACAACAGATTATTGAAAAATACATCTTTGGAACAAAACAAATCCCAAGTAGGCATATGAATTAAAATGATTCGGCAATCAACTTTTCTATGCCGCAGCTATGTCGAGCAGCTCTTTAGTCTATCGAAAAGGCTGACAAGCAGATTTCCGGAAGCCTTTAAAATATGCAAGGAATTCAGGATCCCGAAGGATAAGATGGTTGAGATCGTCAACCGTTTGACCAAGGAAATTGAAGAGGGCCTGGCAAAAGCAACACATGCGCAGGCGACTGTAAAGTGCTATGTCTCATATGTCCAGGACCTGCCCACGGGCGAGGAGCGTGGCAAGTATCTGGGCCTGGATCTGGGAGGCACCCATTTCCGTTGTCTGTTGATCAACCTGAAGGACGGCTTAGAGATTGAAACTGCACTCAAGAAGTTTGTCATTTCCGAGACCATGATGAAGGGACCTGGAAGAAACCTATTCCATTTCATTGCCGAATGCCTAGCTGGATTTTGCAAGGAGCAGGAGATTGACGAAGCTCAAATACCTTTGGGTTTTACTTTCTCGTTTCCCCTGCAACAGATGGGAATTAACAAGGGCAACTTAACCACCTGGACAAAGGGGTTTCAGTGCGAGGGCGTCGTGGGAAAGGATGTTGTCGAGCTGCTGCAGAGAGCAATCGATCGACGTGGTGATATCCGTGTCAAAGTCGTGGCCATCATAAACGATACGACAGGAACTCTTGTAACCTGTGCTCGAGCGCACAAAGATAGTCGGATTGGATTCATCGTGGGCACAGGTGTCAACGCGTGCTATATGGAAAAGACTTCCAATGCGGAGATGTTCGAAGGTCACAAGTCCAGTACGAAACCCTTTATGATTATCAACACTGAACTGGGTGCATTTGGAGATAATGGAGCATTGGACTTTATACGCACTACTTACGATAAGGCAATCGATCTGCAGACGCTAAATCCTGACAAACAAACCTTTGAGAAGTGCACCTCGGGAATGTACCTGGGCGAGGTGGTGCGACATATTGTGGTGGATCTGATGCGAATGGGAGTCCTCTTCCGGGGTCAATCATCGGATTTAATTAACCAGAAATGGATGTTCCCAACTCAGTATTTGTCGGAGATTGAATCAGATCCGCCTGGAATGTTTCATAACTCCAGATTAATATTGGATCAGTTGGGCATCAGATCGGACAGTGAACCCGATTTGGCCTGTCTTCGATATATTTGCGAATCAATATCTATGCGTTCCGCCCAACTGATTTCCTGTGCCATTGCCACCTTGGTCAAGAAGATGAATGTCGAGGAGTGCACTGTGGGCCTAGATGGTGGACTCTGTCGTCATCATCCGCATTATCAGCAACTGATTGAGGAACACTTGCCTTATCTGTTGGAGAGTTCAACGAAGGTCAAGCTTGTCATGTCCGAAGATGGTTCGGGACTTGGTGCAGCTTTGGTCGCTGCCACCTGCTCAAGGCATAAGGAAAGTAAATAAAATTGATACGTTTTCTTTTAACAAAATCTGACTTGCAAATTTTTAGTAAAATCTATAAATATTTTTACCAAATCAATTCGCCGTGATACATTTCATATATTTATTAATATAGAACTAAAGTATTTTGATTAACGAAAATTAGTTCAATTTATGAATAGAGTTTTTGAATCATAATACAATCATTATATTAAGTTCTGTTAAAAATGCAAGTAATCTTTCTATTAAATAAAACAAAAAATCCTTAAGTAAATCTCATACGTTTACAGACATTTTATATTATTGCCAATGTCCGTTAAGTTGAAGTCAAACTCGATGCAATTGACTCCCTGTATTTCGCTTGCACTGCCACAGTCAACAGTGGCAGGGAATACTGGGAATTGGCGCTCGACGCAACTCGAACATGTTCGATGGCAGGCGCATGCCGATGCATGGCGCTGGCGAGCGTCGAACACTCGACGGCAAACCTGTTTTCTTGCGCACAGTCAACGACGGGCAGCTGACGTGAACAGTCCGAAGTTCGCAGATCGCAGTTTGCAGTTGAAATCGGTTCGCTCGATGGTCGCTCGTTTGCTTTGGCGTGCCATGAAGAATTGAAAATAAGATTTTGCCAAGATATTCAAAATTTGTTTTTTCAAGCCAAAAACAACGCGAGGAAATGCGACGCGACACGCGGCAGAAACTAACAGCTAAATAATTCAAAAATAAATATAAATCAAAGCCGCAACAACAACAAAATATAAAAAAAAAGTATGTGTAAGAGCGTTTAATGCAGAGAATTAAATGGTCAGCGGAAATATGAAAACAAACGTGTTTGGCATGCGATATGCAAAAGCTACGCGCCAACTAAATAAATAATAAACCAAAAGACGTCAGCAAACAATAATAAAAGTACAAACATAATCGGCCCAAACGTACTTCAAGATACATTTGTATCTTCGCTTGTGCAGTTGCCAGTGCGTCGTCAATGGGGCTTTATTTTTTCAGCTCAGATTTTCTTGTTTTGTGCGAAAGTAAAAACTACCTGCAACACTTGGCAACTGGCCGAGAGAAACCAGTTTTGTGAAAATTATTGGCCATTTGGTCGCTTGCTTTTGTTTTTGCTTGTTTTTCGTCATACTTTGTTTTTTTCTTTTTTTGCCCACTCCTGCAATGGGCAGCCCCCTCCAATATCCCCTCTAGAAATAATAACAATAATAATAACCAGAAATTGGGCATTCAATTGGCTGTTGCAAGTGTTGCAGCGGTCAGCTGAAGGTGCAATAGCATATCGGATTTAAGGAAGAGACTTGACATAATGCAATAAATAACTAAATAATAGTTTCACACGTATTTTTAACCCACAGTTAAATAACCACAACAAACAAAACGTGCACGAAATATATATACATATATATAAACCGATCCCCAAGTGAAGAGAGAACTCGATTCTCAACAAATCTCGGCTCTTTAACGCCCCCAAAATACGCACAAACCACCAAACACACACGATGCTTATGCACACCACATCGACGACATCGACGACATCGACGGCCACGATGACCAACTCATCCTCATCGGCCACGCCCACGCCGGGCTCAACGTCATCGAACAACAGCGCGACGCTCGAGACGCTGCAGCAGCAACAACAACAGCAGCAACAGCAGCTGCAACAACAACTCCAACAGTTGCATGCAACAACAGCGACAACTACAAATCATTCACGTCCCCCCTCGCGGGCTCCCTCCATTCTGGACAGTCCAACGTTGGCGCGTGTGGAGCGCGCTCGGCTCCGGCTCGAGCAGCAGGAGAGGGAGCGGGAGCGCAGCAGTCAGCGCAGCAGCCAAATGGGCGGAGGGGGAGGTGGGGGCAGCAGCAGCGGGACAGGCAGCACAGCGACAACCATGAATCGCGAGGATAGCCTAGAGCGCAGCATATTGGATCCAAAGGTGAGTCCCGTCTCCAGTCCCGACTCCAGTCCATCTATAAATTACAATTAAGTGATCTCCTTCTGGGTTGTGGCGGGGTGGGAACTTGTGACGTGAAAACTATAAGATTACTCGTACCATGTCTATGGAGAGCAGTCGAAGTAGGTTCTAAAGTAACTACAGCAAAGTTCATTCATATGTGATATTCGATTAATCGAAAGCAATCCATTGAAAGACATATAATTCATAATATCTAATATACTTAATCAATCCCAAAACCGATTAATAATTTGTCAATTGTTAATTTTCTTATGGAAATCGATCAATTCAATGACAAAAGTATATTTTTAATTTGTTTTGGATCTCCTTCCTTAAACTAGTGATGCTCTGGAAATAGGTTCAATTCTGATTAAAATTCGCTGAATAAATATTTTTTAATTCATATTCGATGTGTGAATTAATTCAAAAAGAAAAGGACTCCTATGGCCTTTTCTCCAGTGCTTCTTATCCTTCTTTAGGGTGACCATCTGCTATAAGTGCAATTTATTAACAAATCCCAAAGGGTTTATTTCATTATTTTTCTTTTTGAATTAATTTATTTATTTCACTATATTTAAAGTGTTTCTACTTCTATAACTTCCATTTTCTGAAGATCTTTGAAGCTGTGTCTCCACTCTCCTATCGAGATGAGAATCTTTTGGAGCTCTAAGCCCAGTTCTTGACTCATTTTTGGCTATTTGGCAATAAATGTCTTTCTGGCTGTGCCAAATTGGATGTGTACTGAGCCAAAATATAACAAAATGTGGCACGGAACAACATTTGGAGTCATTGCTATACGGCTAAACCGAATAAGCCATATTCACATTTGCTGATGTTGTTTCTGTTGCTGTTGTTGGCCAGTCGAGCCAGCTCTTGACGGCATTTCACTAATGGCTGGTCCCTGGTCCACTCCCCGGGCTATTTTCCCCGTGCTCTGGGCGGGTCCTTGGCCTTCTGGCCGTGTATGTAAATGCTTTTTATTCTGTTATTATTTTGTTAACACTGTTATCTCTCGGGCTCCATCTGAACTGCGACACTGAGTTGTTGTCATTGCGGTCTCATCATCTTCAGAGCGTAAGCTCTTTAGGCTCTGCTCGTTTTTAAAGCTTAGTCAGTGCGACTATGAGAGAGAGAGTTCTCTGTGAAATTCTCGCAATTTTAGCATACTCGCATTCCCTATCCAATTTGAACCTTTGCAGGTAGCTTAAAATCTCAGGCAGGTAGCTCAGCATTTATTTGTTGGCCAAGCAGTGATAATGAATTGCAAAAGATGCACAGCTAGATAGTCCATTTAGTGATTGAGCCCAGCTGGACTTGAGATAGCCACAATCATTTACACACATCTTGTATCCCATATCTCATGTTTATGCTGGCAAACACACGGCCATTGTGAGTACTCGAGTTGTTTGTTAGCTCATTACATGATCGATGGCCTTTGTTTGCCTAACCAAAGTGCGAGTTGTGCATTAACGAGTATATATTGACATCGGCTCGACTATTTACAAGTTGGCAGTCTCTCTCTCTCTCTGTCTCTCTAGACTGTTCAGATTTTTGAAACCCATCTCCAGTTCTACACAGATATATCTGAGCTCCGAAAGAACACTCCTACTTCACAAGTCCTTAACTCATGTATTATACACTTCTTACGAGCTGGATGACATATTTGATCCTGCTGCATATTTCAGTCCAGTTTGCTTTTCAATTCACTTTGGCTGCCAGCCAGTTTTCCTGCTTTGCACTTTGTCTGACTGATTACCTGAAAAGTCGCACATGGAACTCTTTCGTAATGCTGCCAAATGTTTTAGATTACTCATCTCCTCCTTCCCTGTTACTCCTTTGTCCACTGGGGCCTAACAAATTGTACATAAGATTTGTCTGGCAGCAAATTGCCTGCATAATTTCCGCAGCTTCCTCAACGTCAACGACGTCGTCGTCGTCGTCGTCGGAGTTCTGCAACAAAATGTTGCCAAAATATTTGCGCAGTTGTTATGCAGTTTGTTTGGGCTGATTTTGCTTTGCAGCTGTCAATAGATTGACAAACTGAGGTGGTAAGGCGTTGCTGCAAATGTCGATAAATTTTCGGGGACTTTTTTGCCATTTCAAGGCAACTTTTTGGCAATGTCAGAAAGTTAAGCTGAGACACAAAATCGATTGCAGTTTTTGGGGTCAGCGCAAAAGACATTTGTGTGCTTGGCGATCGGTGCATTGAACCCAAAAGAAAACCTGAACAATCCAACGACCTAACGCTTCTCAAGTGCTTAAGACATTAAGACGAGTTCATAATTAGTCACACTTAAAAAGCCATTGGCCCTCAAGTTTTTTACCCGTTAGTGGCCGGGCGAAATATGAGCAAAGCAAAGCAAGGCGAACTGCCAACTGGTAACTGGAGATGGCCAACAAGACAGGGCCCAATCCAGAGCTGCATAGAGTCTGAGCCAGAGCCAGAGACAGTGCCAAAGTTATGAGTAGGAAGCGCCGGGGCAATTGTAGACTCACTCGAGCAGCGCACAAATGGAAAGCAAACAGCAAATAGCAAAAATCACGGCTAAAGCGAAAGAGGCTAAAAAAAAAACATGGTACGTGCCCAGCGACCATATGGCCGGACTTGGCCAACTATCAGAGTGGCAGTACACGGTATTTTGTAGGGTGGCCTGTCCAAAAGGCTAAAACAAGCGGACAGTGTTTTGGCCAAGTCTATGCTCTGGATATGGCCAAGCTTCGCTGCACTCGAGTGCAGTTGCCAAAGGGCCCGCAAGTCGCGTATCTGGAGCAGAAAACCTGCAACGGAATGTGGGAGAAATGTATCTCGGATCTGAGTATCTGTGTGTGTGAGTGTGTTTGTGTGTGAGGTGAAATGTAGCTAAAAAGAAATGAAATCTATTCGATTGGTTGTAAAATATTTTCGAACGACCCTCGGTAAAAATATCAACAGCAACAACAGCAACAACCACAACAACAAAACAATTGCAGCCCCCACGTAAACAATTTCAATAAATTTTACGTTCAATGTCAATTTATTTTGTGCTGTTGGCGCGCGTTTCAATTTGACGGCAGAGCCAACAACAACAACAACAACAACAGAAACAACAAAACATACTGAAAAAGAACACAGAAAAAATAAATATTCGCATGTTACAATTTTAGTGTTTTTGCAACAAATTAAAAAAATGAAAAATGTTTTTCCACTTGGTTGAGTGCGCACCGAGGAGGCCTTAGAAGTGGTCAGTCAACATCGGGGATGGGGTTAACGGAGAGCTCGGCAATTTTGGGGGGTTACGAGTGCTCATCAGTGAGGTCTCACCTTATGGCAGGGGGAGTTAAAGTTGGGTAAGATAATGAAAGTATAGAATACTTTGATGAAGGCAAATACAGGCGATTGATAAGCAACTAATCATAATAAAACAATATAAATGCTATTTACTCAATATAAACAAAGCCAGTTTATTAATAACTACAAAGAAGTATTTTCTTACACTGATAAAAAGTCTTTCAATCAGAAGGTTAAAATAGTTTAATCCAAATGTACACTGTATGATTCACAAGGTATATTTTTTTCTGTATTATTAAAAAAATAAATGAGTATTAAGATATTATAAGGGTTTTCAATTAGATAAGATATATAAGTAGGGAACGCAAGAAATTTTCCAATTCCCAGCTTGAAGCAAACAGACTTTTGGCGAATTCTAGCAAATATCTACGACGAAGTTTTGCTCAATAGTTTCCTAGTATAATTAGTCCAATTATTTAGCTTTCAGGAAAACTATGCCAAAAACGCGCAATCAGAGAAACACACAGTTCTACGGAAGGGGCAATTATGAGGCCATAAATTAGCTCATAAATAGCAACACCAAAAATAGCTGTAAGAATCAAGCGTAGACCCTAGAAACAAGACTGAAACAGCCAAAAATACGTCAAGGTAAATAAATAGAATAGAAGGAAATACATTTTAAGGGTTATGGCAAAACTGCAACCGGGTAATTTCAGTTGAGTTGATTGTTGGCAAACACGCTTCGAAAATCGTTGAATAAACACGGGGCAAGTGGCAACTTACACTCAACTCACTCGCCTGCTTATCTGCAAAGTCAAAAAAAGAAAAGAAAAAAAGGAAATAAAATAGACCCAGTTTCCCAGTTCTTCGCTCGACTTACCCATTAGCCTCACTAAAAGCAAACTAAACTGTCAGACAAACAAAGGACAGACTGACGGACAGACAAAGGCAAACGGCGACAGCAAAGACACGCAAGAAATGCGTAAAAATAAAAATGAGCCAACAAAGATACAACAAAGGGAGAATCATAGAAACCCCCTCTCAAAGAATACAACACCTCCCTGCCGACAAAAATGTTTTCATTCATAAAGCGAAAGCGGAAAGCGAGTCGCACACAACATACGGAAAAACTTTAGCGGAAAATATGCGCCACAATAAAATATACAAATAAATGGCCGGGCTTAATGCAAATAACGGGCAGGGGGAGCGGGGTAGATGAGAAGCATCATAGGCTCAATGTAGCACTAGAAGACCCAGTTCCAGGTCCCAATCCCATCCCCGATGCCATTTCGAGTCTCTGGCAGATACACGAGGGAATTTCCAGTCGGAGCACCAAATGGCACACAGTAGTGCAATTTTTGGCAATGTTTGAGTGCCAAGTAGGAATGGTAAGAGGGGTGGGTCAGGGCCATTTCGGTGGCAGGCAGCCCGCCTGGCCTAACCAAATCAAATGCAAAAGAAAATGTGGCCAAGTTGCTGCCACAAAAAACGTTAAAGCGCAAAATGCTTTAACCTCAGATATTGTTACATAGAAGAGGTGAATCCAAAATAAAAGTAGATTTCGATAGTTAAAGTAAATGGATTAATTTGGTTTTTTACTGAACAAAGAAATAGCATTAGACTACTGTTTATAAACTAAATTTGAGAATTATTTGATTAGAAAGAAGTTAAAGGTTTACTACTGAAAAGTCTTTATATCACAACAAAACAGAAAATGATGCGAAGTATTATCTTAAAACATTACTCCATTAACTTTGCCTTTAATGTAAATTGCATGAAACAAAATCAGTTCAACAAAAATTAAGAAAAGCATCTTAAACTTTCCAATATACTTGAAGATTATTCGCTAACCAAATAAGGATTATTTCTTAACTCACTTAAATGATTGGCTAAAGTTTTATGTGGACTTGTTGTAGATGGAATAATCGGCTCAGCGTTTGATGTCATTTATGTTATTGTGTTGTTGCTGCTGATATCTTAATGCTGTTGCTCTCAGTGTAAAGTGATATATCACAATTAAGCGGTCGGCCCACTTTGACCCACAAAACAGAACCGAAACGTATGAAACGAGCGCCCAACTGCAGAGGGGCAAACATTTATTTTAATGCACTTTGATAGATTGCATTTGCTGGCCAAAGAGAGAGAAGGAGACACTGGAGGGGAGTGAGAGAGACACAGAGAGGGGGAGCCTTAAGTAGAGCAGTGTGTTAATTTATATATGGCAACATGTAAATTGGGTAAAATTGATAAAGATTGGGATGCAACGTGCCGCCAAGTGGCAAGCGTGAAAAGTGTGAAAGGGCTGACCCCAAAAAAAAAAGATCATATAAGCTCCTAACTAGAAATTGTATTAAGTAAAAAAATACATAATGTTGCAAAAGAGAAAAAGGTTAACTATTTTAAAAGATCTCCTGAAATTAAGTATGTAACGAAATTTGATGAGGGTTGTTATTGAACTTTAAATACGCTTTCAAGCGTCTTAGAAAAACAAGTAGAAATCCAATTGAAATTTATGTATAGTCGTAAAATAAAAATGTCAAATGCCAAACAAAATAAACCAGAAACTCACAAAAAATTTAAACCTTGTTAAAACTGATTGCCTAAATCTATTATAACATTGCTTTTAATTTAAATAATCTGAAGTCGATATCGAAATCAATTCTTTGAAGATTCTGTTGAATTTTATTAGAACATTCTCTTATAATGAAGTAAAAATGTTTAGTAATAAAACATTTTTCTTAAATTTGAAGCAGAGAGTCCAAAAACCTAATCGTTTTAGTTAAGCTGATAGTTTAGTTTCTTTAACTAGCTGAGCTTTGTATTCTAGCTGCAATCCCCAGCAAGTAAATACATTTAAGACTCGTATTCTCCTTCTCTCTGATTTTCCCTCTTTTCTTTCTTCGCCAACTCAACGCTGTCTTCGACATTGGCAAATTTCTGAGGAAAAAAACGGAAAACAATGGCACAGCGAAAAATTTACATATTACATCAACATGTTGCATGTTAGCTGATGTTGTTGCTGTTGTTGTTTGTATACAGTTTGTTGAAGCTGTAACGAATTGTTGCATATATGCAATTGAGTTAAGCGCCCCGCCCCCAATCCCCCCTCTCTCTCTTACGCTCTCTCCCTCTCTTTCTCTGACTGACTCCACGTTTAACGAGGCATGGCATAAAAAAAACTTAAGTTAAACCAAGGCATGAGGATGAAAATGCAGCTCAAGATGAAGATGAAGATGAAGATGAAGATGAAGACGAAGTCACATTGCAATCAACATTTATTGTGTGAATCGTAGTCACAGTCTATGAGTGAGTGAATGAGCTGGTGAATGCGTGTCTGAATGCGTGAGTAACTCGGTGAGCAACCTGCAATCATTATGCCAGCGAGTCTTGTTTAATAAATATTTAAAAATCTTTAATATGCGAACTGGGAGCCGACCTCCTTCAAAGCAAAGTGAATTTCCTTTTTCACATGTTGTGCATGCCCTTTATATGTACATACATATATGCAATTGTGTACATATATACATTCATGTATGTATGCATTTATGTACGTATAATTTCATGATGCATACTTTAATTGCCATTTCCCGTTTTAATGAATTGTTTATGAAATAAAAAGAAAAATACTTCCATACAAGGGAGCGTGGGTCATGGCAACAACAACAACAACAACAACAACAACAGCGACAGCAACAAACCATACACACACACACACACACACACACACACACACACACAAATATGAACTAAAGCCGGGCAATTGTTGTGCCCATTTTCATTGCTTCCGTTCGCTGCAGTTGTTGTTGTTGCTGTTGTTGCTGCTGCTGTTGTTGCTGCTGCTGCAGTGTTTGTTGTTGCCGTTGCCGTTGCACTTGCCAAATGGCAGCGTGTTGCCGCTTTTTCTGTTTTTAGGGGGAGCTCAACTGTTTGCATGACTAACGGAAATCGTTTTCATTTGTTTAGCGCTTTGCATTGTAGGTGTATACTCTATCCCGCTGCTCTCTCCCTCTCTCACTCTCTCACTCTCTCTCACTCTCTCTCCCTCTTTTTTCACTTTTCTCTCTCTTTCTTTCGCTAGCGCCACGCGGTTGTAGACCCCACAGAACCATAGTCAGAGTTAGCGACAAGGGCATGACTTTTAAATGCATTGCTGACCGCATTGGGTTTTTGGGGTTTCGGTTTTTGTATATCAACTATAAATACATACATATATGTATGATTGAGGGGAACGAAAGCGGGTCTTTGTACAGCATTTGATTGGGGTTACCCTTGGCCGGAGCTACTGTCAATTTGCGTATACTTACCTATACACAAATATATGTACGTAGGTATATATAAGTAGCGTGATCATGTAACCAGCTTTTGACAAGGGTATAAAAACAGAGCAGTAATTATAATTGACGTCAATTTTTGTGCAGTACTCGCATTTATAGAAACAGGGAAAAACTATATCAGATAATATCAATTTTAAAATAAAATTTGTGTATATATATAAAATAAACATAAAGCATTCAAATATATTTTATAAATCCAATATAATTTTGTTTAATTCAAGTACTTTGAGCAAAAAATGACTTAAAAAATTTCCAATTTCCAAACTTTTTAAATAATTCTAATATTTATTTCACATTTTGCCTATCAGTCGCTCTTTTAATTAAAAAATTTATAAAAATATAGTTTTAACACTGGCTTTATCTGTATCTTTCAAATATAACTAATTACTTCCGTTGCCTAGACTTTTGTTAAAAAAACTCTTGTGTAAAATAAAAACTTTTGTAAGTAACTTTTTACGAAAATCAACCGCAATAAATCATAAGTTTAAAAGAGGTTTCTTGTGCATCTCCAAAAATAGTTCGACTACCTCAACAAAATGTCATAAAATTTCCAGTAAATCAACTTAGTCAGCCCTATCAAGTAAATTGCTTTAACAATTACACAAATTTTCTTATCAAATATCTAAGCACAACGGAGCGTCGTTAAACCGTTATCTCGGCGTACATGCTATGAGGTTGACATCATACTATCCAAACAAGTACATGCGAGTATATGTGTACTTACTAAAAAAAAGTAGGAAGAAGAAGAAAAGAATGAAGTAAACTAAAATAAAATTTAAATTGTTGTTGGTAGCGCGTTGGCGTTGACTTTTATGTTGTTTTTGTTGTTGTTGTTGTTGGTTGGGTGGCTTGCGGTCTGGTATGACATCATACCAGACTAGACTGGAAGGGGGGGTCTTGAACTTATATACTTATATGGGGGAGGAGTGACTCGAGGGGTGCGTGAGTGCCTGTATGTGTTGGGGTGTTAAGTGTATGCCATGTGCTAAGTGCAAGTTTATTTAGTTATAACATGTTCATTGGGGTTCACTAGCCTGGCAATCTAGCGACTGGCCACTATGTAAACATTATTAAAAATTAGTGTGTTGTTTAAACAAAAATGTTTATATTTATTACAAAAACTTGGCGACAACTTAACTATCTTATATATAAACTGAGAAATCCTTATATTTACAACTTAAACTACCCTGAAACTACAGCTGTTCATAGTTTTATTTATTTAGTTACAAATGAAATTTGTAAAATGACAAAAACTGCATTTTAATTTTCTCAATTGATTAACTGATAAATTGGCAAATTTCAATTAAATCAAATTTGTATTTATTTCTATTTTTTCGTACACCAAAATCAATACAACAATCCCTTACATTTTTACACTCTCTTACATATATACACTCCAAACAATAAACTATACAAAACTACTCTCTGTCCCGCGTCTCCCCGACAACCCCACCAAACGAAACAACAACAACAAAATATTGAAAAATATGTAGAAAGACGCGGCGCCCTGGCATCACATGTGGACACATATGAAACGCCTCTCGCACGCCTCAAAAGTCAACTCGACGAGCAGTCTGACAGCCCAGAAAACAGACGTGGGTGTTGGCCATCATCACCTGACGGCAGGCACAACAACAGCGGGCACAACTCCAGCAACATTGACAGCAATTAATGGTGGAACACCGAGAGGGACATTGCCTGGGAAATGCATATTATTTCCGGATAAGACGTCCTCCCTCAAAAGTTCCATGTACACGCAACAGGTCTACTTCAGGCCCGATATGGTAGGCTATACAATTGCAAAAGATCTATATATTCATAGTTTTCTTTCGCATGGTTATGGCAATATTATAAATTATAAATTAGATCCACCCCTGGTTTTGGTTACATTAAACTAGTCTACGAACTGTAGTGTCTTGTTAATAAATATTGAACAAATTATTAGCAGAATTTTGTTTATTTTTCGAAGATTGTTTATTGGCACTAGAAACACTTTTCCATGAATTTTTCACAAAAACATCTAAATTTTTAATGGTCTTATAGTAAAATTATATTTTTCGTATTTGGTAAATGGTTCTTGGCTTTGGTTTTATTATATCTTATGCATAGTTTATCGTTTCTGCCTGGCTTTAATTCAATTATATGCCCTTGCCTTACTTTAAGAAAACCTCCGATTCACCCTCAACACATTCTATCCCCCACTTTATTAATTTTACAAATATTTGCATAGCAAGTTTTTTGCACAAGCTCTTCAAAGCTCAACGTTGCATTAAATGCAATGCATACAAAAATGTTATAACCATAATAATAATAATATAAATAATAGTAGTAATAGTCATAAACCTGCATCCACCAAAATGCCAGCAATTGACTTTGCCAAGGCAACCCAGGAGCTCAAAATTGCACCACTAAACCACCGCGCATAATTTTTCTGAGCATGCAAAGTTGAGCTTTATGATTTTATGTATACAAACTTAGATGGTACAGTAGAAACTAGATATGGTGTAATTCAAAACAATTGAATGCTTTAAAAGTTTTCTACTATGTGGAAACTTCAACAAATATCATATTTTAATACACCAAAAATTGTATAAATATAAATATAATAGATAATACTTACAGCATCCACTTAACAGCAAGGTATGCTGTTGAAAAGGCAACGTTGTAAGTTTTAGAGAATATACTATGCCAAATACCCAATTTGTAGCTAGAACAGATTTCACTGTACTACAACATTCTCCTTCTGTTTATACTGATTCAGTGAATAAACGCTAACATTTGACATGGCATTGAGATAGCACGTCGTCGTAGAGCAGCCTGATTAGGGATAAATCTCTTGCAAAATACTCGTACTTGCTCGCATTTACAGCAAACTTAAAATGCCAGAATGAATGAAAAATGGCAAAACATGGATTACGAGTATGTGTCGGTTACGTGTCGGCCATAAACTATGGATAAATCAGCTCAGGGTCAGCGGCTCAGTTACCGTCGTCCCTCGGTTTTGCTGGCAAGCGTGAAATGTAAACAAAAGCTCGTTAGCCAAGAAAAACAGAATGTGTAATGGCTGTGAAAATGACACAGCGTGAAGGTGTGGGCCCAGCTCGATAGTTCGATGATTTTTCAGTGTGTGCCAAAGGTCGCCATATGCAAATTGCTCTTTAGATCTTTTTCTATTTTTCTTATTTTTATTTTTGCCTCCTTTGATATTTTGTGGTACATTGGACTAAGCTGACATTTTGTCACAGCGGTCGTAAACAATTGGGAAAACCGGCTAAGCTCTACCGGCCGCCTTTTTCTTTTTTAAAGCCCGTCCAAGTTTTTCAATATCAAGACACATTTAAAGCTTCATTAACATAATTGATGCGCCATTGAGGCTGTTGTGCCGATGATGCGGCTCACCGTCTCCAACTCCCAAGCCATTATATTGTCTTTGGGGGCAGAGCAAATCGTTGGACAGGTTTTCCGGCGCATGCGCAGCATTCGATTCGTGTGAACCGGTTTACAGAGTTGTAAACTATGTGTATGAGCACCCATCTGGCTGCCTACCTGACTACCTGGCCACATAATGAGCTGTATCTGTATCTGAAGCGACTGTTCGACTGTGATTCAGTATTTTGGCTCAGTCTGCTTCACTGAAATGCCATCTCGCCGTTCTCTGTAATTTTCAATTTCATTTTGAATTGTTGGCGGTTTGCCTGGCACAAGATTGGTTAGTCCAAATGTGAAGTAGAACATACGCTGATAGATTTTCCAGACTTAATGGGAAGTCAAAAAGCCAGTAAATAGACTCGGAACGTGCATGAAAATACAACATTGAGGAAATTGTTAATTTTTTAAATCGGTTGAAGTGTGGTTTTTGCAATCGACTTCTGATGTTAAGCAAATTGTCAGCCATTCTAATATTGATTACATTTAATATTCCAACCGTTTTTGTCTTACTTCAAGTCTAAAGGTGTGAACTGAACTATTCTACAAGAGCGTAAACTGGTTTTCTAATTTTAATCAATGAATATCAGAGAACACTGGAAGATGCTGGACACACAGACACCCATAAAAATACCAAGAAATGAGAATCAAATTCATTATTTAATGGAGAATTTCTTTTTGGAATCATCAAAATATAAAATTTAGCCGATCATATGGATACTCAGAAATATTTGTTTTGGAAAACTAATGCTATTGATATAAATTTCTAATAGTAAACATATGTATCTAGAAATAGCGGTTTAAAATAACTGGAAGCTTTTATTTCAACAATCTTCAGCACTATATTGTCTAAAATACGTTTAAACGAAGAGTAAGCTTACAACATTTTTGTCTTTCTAATTTTATAGTTAAACTCTTCGAATGATTAATACATTCGATAGAAAACAACAGGAATTTATTGTATTACGAAGAATTTCAACGAAGAAAAGAATATTTAATTAATAGCTAAAAGCCGCTTAAACGAGACTCTTTAGAGCCAAAGCCCTAGACAAAGCTGCAGAGAGCTCTTCGGATGAGTCTGCACATATGTTGTAGAATGTACGCCTGTAATTACAAATATTTTGCCAAGGGGCAAGTTCTATGTATGACTATCTGTAGTAAAAAGAACTCCACATGGCCATTAATTATGGCATCTGTGAATTTTGCTGGCAGCCTGGCTAAAAACTTAATGAAATTTTGCGGTGCACGCGTTTTACTTACATCAAATGCCAAAGCGATATCAATCAACAATATTTTTTATATGCCACGGCTGTAAAATTCGATTTTCGAACGCACAAAAGACTAGAAAGAATAAGTATTTGGTAGGCCGAAGATGCAATACTCTTATTCTTAGAACAAGTGTAGAGAATAGTTAATAGATAGTTAGATGGAATTATTAAAGCGATAAATGAATCTAAGTTAAACGATAGAGAAATAGATCAATACAAATAAGTTACATATTTTAAATACACTTAGAAAAAGATAAATCAATAGAAAAATAGATAGATATGGGAATAAACAGATCGTTATAGAAATTTAATCTACATATCTGCTATCTGTTACCTAAAGAAGATTAAAAACTTTTGCAACTATTTTCGACATTATAATTTATTTTAACTTTATTTAAATAGCTATGAGTTTAAATTGATTCACATTAATAGCACCTTGGGTAAACTTTTTTATTAAAATAAAATAGCATACCATCATCCTTTGAGTCATACACTTAACGAAAACTCCACAGTGCTCATACCCTTTGTAAGGGTATACATAAGTATATGAAATCGGTATTCGAAGCCTCCTGGGCAAATAGGTTCCAGGGCAGCAGACAAAAGCAGCCGCAAGGCATGCGCCGCATTAATAACATAAATGGCAAAGCCACAACGAGAATGTATATATATATATGAAACTACATAAATACGTATAGATATATATACATATATATCATGGTAGTCATACATAATGCAGCCGCATCTGCGGCTGATTCTATGTATACATATATATAAAAGGCAATTTATTGTTGCGCCCAAGTGAAGTGCAGTAAAAAAAGCAAAAACCAAACCCAAGAATCGAGACTCAGAGTCGCGGTAGGAGCTGAAGTTGAAGTCGCATCCTAAGCTGCTGCGACATAAAATTCAATTGAATGTCATTTTTCTTTCGTTTATTTTATTTTTTTTCTTGTGCCTTGGCAACGTCTTAAAATCATATTTGATATTCAATATGTGCCTGGAGGCCGTACGCCGAGATATGCAATATAAATCAGCACTAAAATCAAGCCAGAGTCTCGGCCTAAAATTGTTGAAAGAGCGGAAGTTAAATTTAAATAGCGCAAAATGTTTTTAGGAACAAAAGCAAAGTCTGACAAGAGGATTCAGTTTTCTGGCAGCTGTTTTTCCCAGTTGAACAATGGGCTGGGCATTTCCACTTGTTTTCCATTCATTGCCATGTGCAATTGTCCCTAGGAAAATGTCAACCCAGCGGCAGTTTTCCTTTTGGCATTTACCACGGTTCGTTAGGGTTCATCTTCTATCTCTCTCTCTCTCTTCCTCTATATCTATTTTTTTCCGTCTTTCTCCATTCAATTGTTGAATATTTTTGCTTTTTCGGACCACATGAACTCAACGTGAATGCAACTCGGTTATTCATTTTATATTTTTTCTTTGCTTTTTGCTCCATCGCGTTTATTTTGATGCCTGTCAATAGTCGTTAGGTAAACTTGCATTGAAATGCGGCATGCCACATGTTGCAATGATGTCAACATTTAATTAAATCTGCAAAAAATTGCACAGCTGCCCTTTGGAGTGAACGGGTGTAAGTTAGACAGTTAGCGAGAGGGAGACAGGACGAGAGTTTTAAACTGTATAGACAATTTTTAATTTTTATTTAATTTTTTAATTTATATATCGAGTGGTATATTTATTTTGGCACCTTTGTTTCCTGATTTTATAATTCCAGTGATCTTAAGTTCTATATCATAATCCGTTGATATATCATATTCTTTTATCACTCCTATTCTGTTCCTCTTCCTTACCAATTCTGTTCAGACTAAATTCTTTTTTCTGTGTCATTCTTTCGTCATCCACCAAATCTTCCCCAAGCTAAACTATCTCATTTCACTGCTCTATGGCTTCCCTCCAACTTCTCTCTCCCTTGTTGGAAAACATCGACTGCACTTCAATAGCTGCCGCTGAATAAGTAACACCTCGGAACAATTCCCGAAGCTCACCCACTTTCATTTATTGGTCTTCTAATTAGAGGCCTGACCTTAATCACTTAAGAGTTTGCATAACATGCCCATCCCCCTGATTGCTCCCTCCCCTGTTCCAGCCACAACTCCCACATGCTGAGAACGCTAATTGTTTGCCTGTTGACCCCTTCGCCCAGCTTAACCCGTCCGAATCGACTGTATGACAAATGAAAATTCATTTAGTGATGTAATTTACAACAACATTTGTAACTCAAAATCGTGTTGCAGAGAAACAGAGACAGATAAGACAGCTGATAAGGTCTTACTAAAGTTGCGTAGTCTTCAAATTGAATTTCAAAGTCAACAAGCGGACTTACAAGTGAGTCGACAGCAACAAGTCCAAAACACTAACCAAATTTTGTAGATCTCAACTTTTTGGCCACGCGCTGTGCCACTAAAAATATTTAGCCATATTTGGATACCTCTGGCCATTTTCGGTTGGGCACACGAAATAGATTTGAAAAGAATTCAAGTTTTTTTATTTTATTTGGACGAGGTGACAATTCAAATGTTTTGCTGTCAATAGAAATAATTTTGCGGTTTTATGGCTTGTTTTTGACCAGGGCGTGGGTTGCAACTATTTTAAAGAGAATCGTATCGATAGGGCTGCAGCTTCCGCCTTTCAAAGATCAGACAACATCAATAATGCCACGATGGGACCATCGACCAATTAGCTGACAAATTACAGATGCCCGAAGAGCGAACAATGAAACAGCTTTGTGCACTCATCAATCCCAAAAGAAGAAGCGACCCGTTGATCAGTCAGGGTCAATGTGTTGCATGTTATTTACACCATGCAACATCCAACTGACAACTCTGCAAATGATGAGAGTCGCCTGGGATAAGCAACAACAATAACAACACTTTTGAGTTTCTATATAATCAAACAAACAATTTTATGATAATGCTAATAACAGCTTTCAACCCGCTTCAACTGAACCTCAGCGAATGCAACAATCTGGCAACGCTTAAGAGCCCCCGCATAACGGAAATACTGGGGATAATTAAGACTCTCTTTCCTTCACAGTTCGCCGGCCTCTACTTAAAATATATTATATTGTTCAATCCATTTTGTTCGCACTCAATTAAATGTCCAACTGTGAAAGCAGATGCATCTACATATGTATGAATCTATAGATATTGTATCTGTACATTTTATTTTATATGACGTGGGATTCGCTTGGTGCTGGTGCTGGCAATAAATTCACAATAGATTCACTTATAAATTATATTTATTCTTGTTTCATTTCTATAATTAATCTTTGTTATTTTTTATTGCTCTCTTTCTAGGTAAGTTCACCTTAAAATACATTTTTACCTGACGTCAGTAAGTTGCATTCTTAAGTTGCTTAGCTCGTAATTAATTTACTTTTAGATTTCTCAGTAAATAAATTCATAATTCTACCGCGTTAGATTAATAATATCAAGTCGTGAGTAATATTTTTGAGGAAGTTTTTTATCAGTATACTCGAGTATATCGCGTGAATACTTTTTACCGGCTTGATTTTTGATTAATTAAGGTGTGGCGACTTAAGTATGCAGGAAGTCATTTACAGACACGAGAGAGAGAGCGAGAGAGATGCAATGCCAGAATGGGGAAGGTAAAAGAAAAGAGTTGTTGAAGTAAAGTGTGGGAGATAATCAATTAAGCAGCCACCGAGAAAAAGCTAATACAAGAAATGAGAGTGAGCAATAACGAGATTTCAAAGCTGGGAATAATTTCAGGTATATAATTACTCTCTTATAGCATAATCTTACTTTATTTCATTTTGTTTTTAAAGCTCATAAACTATTATAACAAAGTTACATTCATTAGACAACTCTGCACTTTCCGATGCCCCCAACAACTCTGACTCCATTTGATCATCGACTTTCACATGTTTCTCTCTCTCAGTCTCTATCTCTCTATCTGTCTCCCGCCCGACTTGCATTAAGTTTTGGTTTATAGCCTCACGATCTTTGTGTTTTGTTAGAGAAGACGCTGCATGGCTTTTGCAAATTACTTTCATTTTCAGTGTTTACGAATACGCTGAGTTTCTGTTTCTGTGGTTTTTAGAAATCGACAGTGAAAATTGCATTAACGAGTCTTCAAATGTAAGCCCAATTTGTGGACAGCGGAGGATTTGTTGGTAGTGCCACTCCCCAAAACTGTTGGCCTGGCTAAGTGTGTCATGCAAATTGTCATGCTCATTGTCAGACCGACTGTCGGACAGACAAGACAGTCAGTAATTTGATATTGCCATTAGTTTCGTGTGCGCACTCGACTGTGGCCGGAGAGTACTCGGACAAGGAAGTATCTTTGTATCTTTTACACATGCGACGATGACGATGCGCTGCACTTGACAGGCACTATTATGTTACTGTTGAGTGGGTGGCAGAGTTGGTGGTGCTGGTGGTGCTGGTGGGTCTTGTGGTGCTGGTGGGTCTTGTGGTGCCTGCCTCCCATACATAATGCATGCCATGACGCTCATTAGTGCGGCTTGTTCCACAGACTGGGGGCTGCTTTTAATGGGCCAAAAGAACAATAGACTTAAATTGCCCTCTGGCACATTCAGTCATTGACGATGTCCGCTCTGCGTATCCAATGCCAAGCCAACAGCTTTTTTTTTGCTCTAACTTTCCATTGCCACGCACAGCTGCTAAATTAGCTGGAAAATCTCAAAGTGTTCACTTTCATAATTTCGTCAAATTCACGCTGTTCTCTATATATTTCTTTTTTCTTCTTCTCAATGACAAAACTTTTAAATGGCTTTCGCCTTTGAGCGATTGCAGCCAAAAGCACTTAACTGAAATGTCAAATGTCACATTTTAGTCTCGTTTCATTTTCTATCTTTCTCAAAATGTTTAGCTCTTTCCTCCCAAAAAAAATATAACAAAACGTTACCCAATGATTTCGCAAAGCGCCAGAATGTCTTTCAAGTGCTTCGGCTAGCATAGAAATTATCTCTTTAAATGAAGAATGACATCTTTAGTGGCCCATTGAAATGGCAATTGAGTTGGGGCAAGCATAGAGAAGATGCGGAAGAAGAAGGGGAATAAGTGTTGACAGTTTGCTGTAAACTGTAAACTGTTGAAATGTGAAAGCAACTAATTGGATAGAGTACTTGCTTGGACTTTTGGAAGCAACCCAAATACTAACGAGCTAACGAACTGACGGGACACATTTCCACAAAAATATTTAGTGGAACTAGTTTCCACTAACCAGTTCCGACAAGTGAACACTTTAGCAATTGCGAGCAAACAGATAAAAATGATTTGAATATCTAGTTCCGCTTTGCTGAACTGGTTTCGAATGATTAGCGGAACAAGCTTTTTCTCAATAAACAAATTACTCATTGATTTGTGTTATCTGCGGAGCCTTGTCACTGAAAGAGTTACAGAAAAACTTTTAAATATAAATAATTAAAGATAATAATTTGTAGATTTATTAATTAATCTGATCTGACTACTTATGTGAACTAGTTCAACACTCACAAAAAGTTGTCAATGAAATGTATGTCATAGAAAAACCAAATGCTAATATACAAGAACAAGTTGCACGCTTGACCACAAGTCTTTAAAAGACTTCCGGAAAGCATTTAAAATACTACGAAAAGAACAGGTGGCTTAAAAAAAATACTAAACTTATGAACGGAAATTTAATACAACTGTGGCGAAACAGAATGACTTCATGATTGCGTAAGCAAACTTGTAGTATAAGCACTTTGCATAGTTTAAATTTAATCTAATCTTCCAGTTCGAACATTAATCAAAATTAATTTAAATAAAACTCTGTCATAAACATTACATAACCGTCAGAAAACCGTTAAGCAAATGCTTAAACAAAAACAACTGATTCCACAAAATATCGTGAAAAAGTGAAATAAGCGTTATAAATACATATGTAGCTCTATCTCCCCTTAACTGCCCCATCTAGTTATCAATTTTACGATTGGCCACATTAACAAAATTTATACACTCGTCTGCCAAGCGAGACCGCAATCGGGAAAGATGAACAATAACAACAACATAATCATAAGCCGCAGGCACTTTAATTGTTATGTTTAAACGCGAAACAGAAAAAAAAGATACAGTCTGCATGTTATGCAGCCAATGTCATGACAACCCCATTTACATACATCCATCAGATACACTTTTCGCGCTTACTTAATTGATCAAATTTGCATGGAAATCACGCACATTCGCTTACCGCGTGCTGTATTTATAAATGCAATCATTCGCCAGAAATTATTATAAAAATATTTTCAAAATATTTCATTATTAACAAATCGATTTTGTTGAATGAATTTGAATTTGCGTCATTGGCGCTTCGGGGCGTTGTCATTACAGTGCACATCTCATTCGGCTTCAACTTCGATGATGATTCACTCGCCTCTCGATCTCCAGCAGCAAAACCCCTGGGTATGAGTAATCAACCCATCGAGCTGAGCGCGTTATGGAAATTTATGGCAAATAAAATACTTTCGCTTAAGTGAGCAATGCCTTCTGCTCTTTTGTATCTAATTCTCAGTCTGTTTTTGCAGCTGAGCATCATAAATTAGTCATATGTGTAATCTGTCGTAGGCGTGAGTCTACAAAGTCTGGAATTTCTACTCATGAGTTCCCTGTCTAACACTCAAATGACTGTTCTTAAATGAAACTTGTAAGAGATTTTTGTGAGTTATGGCAACAATTATTATTTATGAAAAAAACTAAGTAAATATAGTTCATTGCAATAATAAATACAAATGATTAAACTTTACGTGTAAGTATAAAAAATTTAATTCCAAGAAAATTTGCAAATTTACTAATAGCCGTCAAAATACGATTCCTTAAAATAAATATATGCGAGATTTCCAATCTCTTATCTCATTCTTTAATAAGCTTTCATTAACAATTTAATTTTCCGAAAAGGTTGTTTACGTCTAGCATTTCTAAAGTTAAACAATTTTCAATAATTACAAACAACTTTGTCCTTAAATTTTTTTACCAATAACAACTTGTAGCTTAATTGCAACTGTGAAATACTTTAAAAAATAACTCAAGCTGCCACAAACTTAGCCTTCAAATATGGCCAAGTTGAAGTTTTTCTTTGGCATTTCTTTCTTGGTACAACAATTAAATTAATTAAATTTACGCTTTTGGCACATTTAATTAGTCGACAAAAAGAAAAATTAAAAACATCACACAAAACTGAGACAACTTCATGCCATGAGAAGCAGAGAAATTGTAGCAGCAACAACAAAACAACCAATTCACTTGACTTGAAAAAGTATCTTAAAGATACGCGCTGCTTGCGCACTCAATGGGCGACAAAAACAAAACTTAAGTTTAATATTCATAAAGCAGGAACAAAAACATCAACAATGACTGACAATAATAACAATTGCATAAGACCAAAACTCACAGATGACTGGAAAATATGGAGAGTTGGTGAGGGGAGGGGAGGGCAGGGGTTAGCTTACCCTGCGTCTAGTTGCAGATACAAACTGAGATACTATTACAAAAACTTCAGCTGCTTCTTCTTTTCATTACTTATTATCATTATGATTGTGCTGATAATTATTATTATTATTATTGGATTCATTATTTGTATTGTTGACACTCTGACATATTTTCAGATAGCTGGCCAACTTTCCCAACGTTTTGTTTTTGTTTTATATTTCTTGCCAACATTTGGCAACATATTTAAGTCATTTGAAACGTGTTAATGTGCCTCTGAGCTTCTCAGCTATTACGACATGGCCCTGCTCCGCTCCAAAAAAAAAAAAAAGCTTGGCCAGGTTTTTGCTCTTAACTTTTATACTTTAATTGTGACCATCAACTTTCGCAAGTGAAATTGTTGGCAACTGGAAAACTTTTTGTTGGAACTTTAATTTAAAGTTGAGCTGACGGCACTTGGGAAGTTTTTTGTGTTAATTAAACAATAAACTTCTGCAGAAAAGGGTTAAGAAACTAGCATAGAATATGGTCAGGTAAAAGAAACAAAAGATTACTTAATTAGAAAAGATTTTGTGTACTTTTCTAAGCTCCAGTTTATGAAAACATACATATCATTTAATAATTTAGAAACAATTCAAGCTAAAGCATCTACAAAAATTTCACAATTGAATTCTCTTCTTTACAGCACATTAATGATAAATGGCAAACATGAAATTCTCATTCAGAGCACTTCACAATTTGCAGCATCACTCAAAAAGTCCATAACAGGAAAATTGTAGAAAATTGTACGCATCTTTGGATTTGGATTTTCACAAGTGACAGCCCAAATCCGTAGACCAATTTTCTTTTGTTTTTTCACCCCGGCTTTGACATTGACACAACAACTTTTACCAACCTCAATTACAATCAATCACATATGTTGTATTTGGGTGTTATTGCTGTTGTTCTTGTTTTTTGTTTGTGGCCAAGCATTTGGGCTCTGTGCCAAATGTCCCCAGCCAGAGACAGACGTGCGTGTTGCGTTGTTTTGGCCAACTGCCTACGGCCAGAAATCACAATAATGATAAACGTCACACATACTCGACTCGACAAACATCGAAGACAGCACAACTTTTGGCCTTAAGTAAAAGCAGCGCTTAGTGCAAAATTTCATTTATCACGAGGCAGAAGCTACAACTCGATAGCTCCCCCTCAACACCTTTGACCTTCTACTTCAAATGACAAAAGACAAAAGACTGCCGAAGCTATTGTTAATCACGATTGCGATGATGAAGATAATGACAATGACGATGATGATGATGATCTGCTGGAAGATGCTGGCTTGATAAATCATTCGACACAAGTTGCAGCACATGTTTTGAGCACTTTTCCAAGTCAAGATTTCACTCTCGAGGCGATGGCCAACAAAGCGGTTAAGACCAACTTGTTTTCGCCACAACGCACATGTCACTTTTTCTAATGACCAAACTTGACCAGTTTTTCATTTTCATTTGCGGAAAAGCGTCTCCTTTAATCAACAAAGAAAAACTATACGAGTCTAGAGAAAAATGTTAATTATTAATTTGTTTTGCCTTTATAAAAATATATCTGTTCAATTATGAGCAAGTTTACGATGTAAACTGATACTTGATTTAGAGTTCGAGTTTATATAGCAGGAAGTTAAGGAAATAAAGTGTAATGTGAAAGTTGAAGTTGAGATATTAATAGACACATATTTTAAAGATATTTCAGATAACTTATTGATGTGGAAGTCATGGCTCATTTAACGAAAGAGCAGACATTAAGTTACTAACTAAAAATTACATCTTAGATATGTAAATTAATAATTATAAATGTTTAAATAATACTAAATAATACTTAAATAAAAATTTACTTTTTACCTTATTAAAATATAAATTTATTAAAGACAAGACAACAGAAATTATAATATAATTCGGTGTCAATTAGTTGATAATATATAAGCAGAGTTTTTAACTATTTTTAATGAATTTCGTAAATACATTTAAATGCTAAAATATACAAAAGTTTAAGTTTAAATTTCTTAGAAAATTTCAATCATTTGCGAAGTATTAAATAATGTATATACATTATTAAAGTTGAACCTTAACTACCTAAATATTAGGACTTAGCCTAAATCATTTGAAATAACTTTTTTACAGAGACGGTACTTGTTAAAATGCATAAGATATGCAAATGTAAACAAGTGACTAAAATTACCATAAAACTCGAAAATATAGTTACATATGTATGACGACTATAACATATTACCCGAGTTAACACAAACACATTGATCAAAGAGCTATTGATTCCCTGGCGCTCTCGAGTGACCCACTTGAAATGTGCCGCCCATAAACAATGCATAAAAATCAATGAAGCTTACGAAATGTTTACCACCCATTAGCACATCATGAAATAACATAAAAATGGAATAAGATGACAGCGCCATGCACTTTTCTCACGGGCACCTCAAGTGTCTCAACCTTGGACTGCCCTCACTCCAACCACACACACAGACACACACAGTCTCTATAGAGGGGATCCTTCAAGTTCTCATGCTAATCAGCTGCGGAAATATGAGACGTTCTCTGTTTATGACATATGTGACAAAGCAGTAGAAATACGCACTCAAATGCACACATGTATGACTTCAGCTCAGGCTTGAAGGGAGGGAAAGATACATTTTACAATGTTACTATTTAAGTCAGTTGCCGAGTAGTTATATGGCTTGCAAGTAGAGGAAGTTTCCCAGCCAAGTTGTCAGTGGGTCAGTGCAATGAACTAACATTCTTTTATAGTATCAGTTAAGACTTGGGGGCAACTCGCTTTGAAAATCAATAAACTGCAGCCGAGACAAGTCCAGCAATTTAATTATTTATAAACATTTAGCAAACAGGACACTAAACTGTTATTGTTCTTGTTGTTATTGTTGTTATTGTTGTTGTGGGTGTGCAACAAATGAGGGAACATTTTCCAGGAAACTGCAGCAGGTGCCACGGAGTACGAAGACGACGATGTGTCATTAAGGCGCCTTCTACCATTATAGTACTTATATTGATGTGTATAGTTGTGTGTTGTTTGCCAGACAGTTTGTCTTTCTTTCAATCTTTTTGGCATGCATTACCCTTAATGAACTGCGCTCAGGTCCGACAAACTGCAGCAAACGCTACCTGCATAATTCCGAGACAAACCTTCGCTCTCTCTCTCTCTCTCTCTTCATTAATTCTCCATGGCACTAAAGCAGAGAACCAGCGAAGAACCGGGTGCTATTATAAATAATTGCACAAGAAAATAGGTAAAAGAGGCGAAAAGTTTCTTACAATGTCGCTGAGCAAAGAGAATTGAGAGCCAAGAACAATCGAGAGACATTCACCTGGCACAGTTCTCACGCTGCGGAACAGAAATATCTGTGGGTAGGCAAAAAGTGAACAGAACTACACTCGGGTTAGGTAGTTGATACCCTCAGAGGAAGTGGGCGGTGAGTAGGGATATAAAAGAGTGATAAATGTAGGAGAATGAGGTGTAAATACTACACACTACTGTATCAGATCTTGGCACAGATTTAAAGGGTTTAGCTAGACAGAAGATAAGAACTGTAAACAGTTGTCAGAAAGTTGAGAGATGGGTAAAGTGAAAATGTGTACTTGAAATTAAGGGAGGGTGATTTGAAATAAAAAAGTATCTGAAAGTGATTAAAGGAAGGATTGAATGAGGAAAACGGGAAGACAACTGATAGAGAAAACATGTTACTTCAAAAAGAACAAGAAAAACAAGGGTAAAATTTTAATTTTCGAATACTCCAAAATGAGTATGTAAACAAATCAAAAACAATGCAACCAACAGATTAACAACCCACTAAACAAACAGTGTTGGACCTCCTACACCTGCCAGCCAAGCTTATGAACTTCAATGCAAATCAGCCAAAGTCGAAGCCAAAGTCAAAAAACCCATTTGGTGGCCAAGCACAGACACCACGAGCAGCGGGTTGCTAATCATAGCCAGCTATGCAATTTTCAAAATGTTCAACAAACATTTTCAAAGAAAAAAAAGCAACACCAAAACCAAGGGGAAAGCGGAAAGAATAACAACAAAAGTAAGAGAGCTAAAAATGATTGACAGTGGATTTAATTGAAGCATTGAACCTGGACAAACTCTGACATACGACAGCTCTCAGCTTCGTAGGGTAGAAGGGTAAAGGGTAAAGGGTAAAGGGCTAGAGGTTAGGACTGGGTTTATCTACGGATTGTGCAGAGCTCATACGTCTTTTGTCCACGCTGCGTTCAATCAAATGGTCTAGACACACACGGAGCTGTGATGACAAAAGAGCTGGTTAACTGACGTTTACACTACCTGCCAGCTAAGCTAATTTGCTGGATGAGAAAGGATGCTGAAACGGGGGGCGGAGGCAGGAAGTGCAGCATATCAAGATGAATAACACGAACACTGACCACAAATTTCTGCACGGCTCCACACATTTTGACCGAAAGCCGTTGATGATGATGTATGAGAAAATGTATCTGCGTATCTGCGGACAAGTTACGACATGCACTTGACGAACTGCAGACTGAACCAATTACTTCGAGTAGTGTCAATTTGTGGACTGGCAACTCCTGGAAATATTGTGGTTGCCTTTCGTCACGAACTGTTTAACATTTACCCGCCAAAAAGCGCTCACACCTTTATTTGCACGAGGCGCCGGCGAAAAGTAGCTGAAAGATGCAAGATACTTTCGCAAAAAGCTGCTGCGCATTTTAATTCACTTCCTCAAAAGTGCTGAGTGTGTATTTAAATTGCTCATCAAAAGTGCGAGTTTATTCTAATTTACATAAACAATTAAAGGCAGTCAGGCAAAAAAAAAAACAAAAAAGCAAAAATGCTAAATAAAAATTAAACCGCAAGTGAAAAGCTGAAAGCGACGAGGCAACAATCGTGACGCCCGTTAACTGGGTAATGCGACAATTAAAAAATTATTGCTCATACGCACTGGTGAACGCTTGACCTTACGCTGCCACTGTCACTGTCGTTCAACTTGACGCCCACACGCGGCAACTTACAGTGAACTGCCCATAAAGGCAACAATCACCAGCAGCTCTAGAGACAAATAAGTCGTCACTAGCACTCGATTTGCTTTTGTTGTTACTTATGTTGTTTTGCTGTCGTTGTTCTCGTTCCACTTGATTTGTTTATAGAACTTGTTTTCTGCTCATAAATATATTTTTAATGCCATTTTGGAATTTTTCGCTTGTTGCAAATTTGCAAAAGGTTATAACATAATTGTGCTATGAATAATTTACACTTGTCTCTCGAAATGAATATATATATATTTTTTTTAAGATTGTCTCTATTACAATCTATAAAAAGACAAACAAAGTTATTAGGCTCTCAGAAACTTGGTAGAAAAGTTGACATTGTCTCAATCTCTTCATAGATACATAGCTTACACAATAAAGATACTTCTAGTACTTTTGCACATTTTAAGTAATTCACAACTTTTTCCTTTCTCTTTGCAGGTGAGTTGCAGCCACAAAAAGCTGAAAAGAGTGAGACAAAAAAAAACAAAAGACTAAAAACACATTTTCCATTACAATGCACTGGCGCTCGGCGCCAATAGGCCGTCAGTTCTTATCGAGATATATTTGAACAAGCCAATTTAGCCCTGGACAGGCAAACACCAATCCGATCTCCGGTCAGAGCCAATGTTCGGTAACATTTTGTGTGCAGCAGAGTGTTTTTTTTTCGTGCATTTTGGGCACTTCAAATGGTTGCCAATTTCATTTTTGGGTTTGCGATAAGACCGCAAAATATGACAGGCAACAGCACGAAATGAATGAATGAATTCGCAATGTAGCAGAGAGCTAAAAAGGGAACTGGGCAACAGTTACTACCCCCTCTCACTCTCTCAGTCTCAGTCTCTGCTGCCCTGCTGTGCGTTCGTGTCTCGTAAAAATGCCAAATGGAAATAGAGGAAAAATTAAAAGAAAAGACAGGAAAAACAGAAGAAGAAATACCAATGCTGTCGCTCGCATGTGCTGTGCTCGCTACGTGTTCATGTTAAATGTCATAATCAGACCCAGTCCGACACACCGAAGTAACACTGACAACTAAAAGTATCTAGATACAAAGTTGCCACTCGACATGTTGCATAAATGTAAACAGCATGCGAAATGGCTTCGCCTTCGCCTTTGCACAAAGGGGGCGTGACCTCAGCTTAGCTCAGCAGCGCCGCATGCTTACATAGTTGTAGCTAATAGATACACAGATACATACACATGTACTCAGATACACATTGTGCTACAATGCAAGTTGTATTTCTTAAGCGAATTACTTGGCATGTCATCAATTGCAGCTAAACAAAAAATAACAAATAATAATGATTCTCATATCAAGACATATCTGGCCATAATTTCTGCAGATTTATGCAGTGGTTCTCACAGCACAGCCCCAAAAATGGCATTCGGTGAGTGCGAGTATCTCATTCGCTTTATCGAGCCCGCATGACGCCATCGCATCTGAGTTGAGTGCCTGCACAAATATGCAAGGCATGTTTTTTTTATAAATAATTCTCGTAGAAATATTCCGTTTTCCAATGCTAAGTTTGATGCTTTTATTTGAAGTTTCCATGTAAGAGAACTAACTAAATCTGCAATTGAAAGAGATGTTCCTTTGGATCTCTTATTTATTAACTATTTAAATTTTGGAGAAAGAATTAGCAAACTTGTCTTGGCAGAAGATATAAATAAAGTTGACCCATTCACACAATTTACTCATTAGTTTTGTGAGTATCTTAGGAGCTGAAAGAACGCATAAAAAAGACGTATAATATATTTTTTCATTTATAAGCGCAATTTTAACCTATTATGTGCATTTCTAAAACGATTTCAAATTAATTACACATTAATATATTTTTTATTTTTGAATCATAACTGAAGCTCTAATTTTAAGCTCCTAATTCTAAGTAGGGGAAAACTGAACTCAGATGATATCATTGAAGATATTCCCATATCATTTCTAAAAGGGTATATGCAGATACCTATGTATTTCTACAACTCACAAGCACCAACTCAAAAAAGATGGAAAAAGATTTTTTTTTTGGCCTTGCCAATCGACCGACACTTCCTGGCCCAAGTTCAAGGGCTTCCCTCCTGTCCTCTTTCCCTCCTTGCCCCTCGGTTTGCCATTGCGTCGACTCATCTTCCACAGATGTTGGCACATGCATAAATTCTTAGCACTTTTTTGGCAGACCTAGCGACGCCTTTGCCAGGTCCATAGACGACAAGCGACATCCAAGATGATGTATTTTTTTGTTTTTTGCTTTAACTTCTCAGAATACCACGAGGAACAGCAAAAAATGCTTGTACCTCTTTTCGGTTATTTCACATGTTTGGCTCTTCTTGTTTCGCTTTTATTTTCTGTTACGAGTATTTTTTTTGCTCTTTGAACACGGCAGGATCTTTATTCGTGCGAATGCTTCCATTGAGGCCGCTTTGTGGATGGCTTTTGGTTTGGGCCGCCCCACTGCGAAACTGAAATTGTGTGACGGGCTGCCGAGTTTTCTATTGCATTTTAAATGACTTTTGAATGTACGAATGTGCGCATGTGTGTGTGTGTTAGTGTGTATCTGTGTGTGCACTTATGAGCTGCATGTGGCAGCGACAGCATTTCAATGTTTTTGCACTCTTGACATATCCAAATTTGTCTGTAAGTGTGTGTGCTTGATAACGGTTTTTGCGCGAGTTGAGTGGTTTGATGAATTGCGAGTGGTTTCCCAGTCTCATGCGAAGGTCAATGGGTTGCTTTATTACACCCTATTGAATTATGGCCATATAGAACATCAGGAAATACCAGAAGTGCTCTTTCAAATGCGAGATTGATGTAAGTAGGACGACCTTCAAGAGGACGCAGAAATTGACTCTTGGAATCTGAACTTTCTGAGCCTATAAATTCAACGAAAAAATGCAAAGATAAAAGCCATATATTTTTATTTGCCATGTAAAATATCGCAACACCATAAAAAACTTGAAATATATTGTGTGATTGCAGGAAATATCGAATAATTAATAAAAGAGTACGAAATGTTTGAGACAAATAACTATAGACAAACTAATCAATCAGTTAAGTTCGATTAATGGGTTGGGTGCATTTAAGCCTCAACATATTTAATATTGTATTGGTAAACCTGACAGACATCACGTCACCTGCCACGCCCACTTTTGAGAATGTATTGCCAAACCAAAACATAACATAAGCAACAGCTTAAGCACATAGTCGTAGTCACAGTCAGATCTGTTTTAAGCAACTTAAGTTTTTTTTTGGTATTTAGGTTTCTTTTCTGCTGATGCCAAAAAAAGCTAAGAAAAATCTCCGAGCGCTTTGAAGGTCGCTTTATTAACACATAAACCATAAAAGCCAGTCCAAAAAAAAAAACAAGAAAATAAAATAAGAAAAAAACCGTAGGCACATGTTTGGCTAAACACAGTAAGACCAACAACAACAACAAGAATAACAACTGGCATTGCCTGCATAGAATTGCCCACATGTGTGTCACGTCACGGCAGACGACAACAGCAACAGCTACACAGCAACAGCTCTAGCTTCGGATTCAGATTCAGATACAGATACATTTACAGCAACAGCTATAGCTACAGCTACAGATACTTTGCGTGCTCATGTGTAGAACGATACACAATGGACTGGGCTTGTTTTTGCCATATGTGAAAAATGTTTAGGCGGTCTGCCACTCTGCCACTGGCAGCATGAAAAATATATCTTTCGCTCAGAATTTTTGAATAGTCGTCAATGGAAGTTGCTCGTTGTCGGTGGTAAATTTCGTCGTCGTCGTCGTCGTCGTCTTTGTCCATGTTCGCGCTTATTCTTCTGGTTTTTTCTTACAGCTAAATGTTTGTTTAGCAGAGCATAAGAATCATTAGTGTTGTGTGTGTGTGTGCTTAAAAATTTCGGAAAAACAAAGAAAAGTCCACAAACTGTCGCCTCGCAGACAAAAGCATTAAAAGCCTATATGCATCGGCTATAAATCGGTATTTATAGCACCGTAAACAGACCATCTTTTATAGGCAGGCGTGTCATGATCTTATCAACGGACTTTTACTGGGTGAGTTTACCATATGTGTATCGAAAGTCAGTCAGTCAGTCAGCCAGGTCTTCAGTTGATTTTCAATTACCGTTGTGCAAATATTGAACATTTTGGCATCACATTGTTTCAACATTGGCTGTGTTGGCCAATTCAATTTCATTCCAACAGATTATACTTCTGACTTGACTTTTTCATAGCGAAATCATCAAATGTTTTTTAATTTTTATTTATACTTGCCGTTGTTGTTTGCCTTTTGATGTCGGCAGCGACAACCCATCCAACGATCCAACGATCCAGCCATCCAGCCATTCACCCAACCAACCAGGCAGTCATCCAACCAACAAGCAGTCATAAATACTTGCTGTGCTTTCAAGTGGCAACATCAAAAAAAAAAGTTGAGAAAAAAAATGTAGAAAAATATAATAAAAATTATAAAAATGCGCCTCCTACACTACCTTTGAGTTTTCCCTTTTCCCCGCGCTCAACCTTCTTCTCCAGTCGCGCAATTTCCACCCAGCTCAGTTGAGTTTTCCCCTCTTTGTGTGTGTGTGTGTTCTTTTCACTGATTTTCAACATTTGCCAAAGTAGTTTTGTGTGAAGATGTGTAACTAATTAAATTATAAAATTAAAAGTCTTTTTAAGCATTTATATTTATTTTTGCAAAAGTCATTGACTCTGCGGTCTTTGCAGAAATTGTTTCAACCCAAACTTTTGTTTGCAACTTTTCACTTAATTATTAAAAAGATTTATGATATGAATAATAAGATTACAAAGTTCAAAATACTGAAAAGAAATGACTTTATTATTTTAAGTTGCACGTATTTTACTAGTCAAAGATTTAGAGATACTTTAGAATTGAGATTAGCTTTAGTTAAACTCTTTGATCAATTTATAAATAAAATTTGACTTCAAGATATAGTTTCAAAAGTTAGATGAGCTTCTTCTTTCAATCTCTGACTTGTTTATTAGCTTACCATATCTTGAATTGTATAATTTGTTATCAGATTGCACAACACAATGCAGATAACAAAGAAAACTTTACCTGAATATTATCATTTAGCTACTACATTACCTCTAATTAAAGATACATTCGTGTTATCAGTTTGCAAAGAACATTTAAATGAGTTTATTTTTAATTAACATCATGGCGTGGCAGACATAAACAAACTTGTAGATACATAATTTTAGCTTTGTTAAAAAGAAAAAAATGCGCCATGATAAGCTGATAAGAAAATGTCTTGCACTGAAGTTTGCTTTGTATTTTAACTTGACTTTGATGTTGGTCCCAACTTTTGCCCAGGCTAAGAGTTGTCTGGAAACGTCGCTCTGAATAAATTTCATATTTTCCCGCGCCTAAAACACAAACCAACAAAAAATTTAAGACAAAATTATATAACTTCAATGGCCTTATTTCCACATTTCCATTGCATTTTATGTCATTTTTTGTTGCTGGGAAACTCCATCGGGTGCAGGAAGCTGAAGTATCAGACAAGTTGGAAGTTTTACGAGCGCGCTTTTTGCTCAATGATGAATTCAAGACGTCGCCAAAATTGGCACGTAAATATGTCTGGCATTTTTTTTGGCTTTTGATATTTTTTTTTTGTATTACTCGTATTATTATTGCAGTTACAGTCTGCGCTGCTTACATAATTACCGGGTCTAGTCTGACCAGGCCGGCCTCTGCCTTTTATGGCGTATTTTTAGTGGTTTTTAATTGGATTGACATACAAAAAACTCACAGCATGCTGACTGAGACTCGAATTGGGAATGGAAGCTGGTAGTTGAAGCTGTACACAAAAGTTTATGCTCTTGGCTAAGAATCGTGATTCTAATATCTAACATCTTGTTCTAAGCTACCCACAGGCAAAATACTTTTCCGAGAGGGAAATACATTCTGATACTGCTACGATTTAAACTTTATTATAGTTTAAATTTTCGACAGAGAGTATAATATGAATCTATGTAAACAGATTAATTTTGCAGAGCCTTTTTATAACATTGGAAGACTATAATAAGTCCTAGTTTTCTAAATCATTTAACAACATTCATTGAACATTTTCATAATCTGAGAAGATTAAGAGAGATCGCACTTTCTTAATTCAATTTTGATGAATTTTGTGTTCATCTAGCCAAGGTTGATTACTCAACGTGCGACCCTCGCACTGCATCTTCAGGCAGTTTCAAACACACTCGCACACACACTCACACACACACTCGCACACCCACTTGAATCAGACGCCAACACAGAACGGTGCCAACCTCTGGCAGATGCTGACGCTCCTCTTTCTTGGACCCATAAATTGTGAATGTTATGTTGCCTTTGATTTTTGTTCGCGTTCAGCCCTAACCAGAGATACTCATACACATACTTATATTCATTCGTATATTATTGAACAATTGTGTCATCGTCGGTGATTATCTTCAATCTGTTCAGCTTTCAATTAAAGTTTTGCGGCCTGATAGTAATAGTTGAATGCACAGATTGATTGATTTGTGACATTATCAAGTCATGAGTTGCAGTTGCAGTTACAGTTTGTCAGCTTTTGGCACACTTTTCCCCATAAAAATAGCTCACACAAGAGTCATGAAAACAAAGTTCTCGTAAAGTTCCCTATACTCGTATACTCGTAGGCCCACAGATGCGTGTTGAACAATTATACGCTTTATTTCCGTTCCCAGTCGCTCCACATGGGGCACAAAAACAACAAAACGACAAAACGACAACAACAACATAAATTTGATACCTTGTGCTTTGGCCTGGTCATAATTTACATGCACGGAACGTGACGAAAATTTAATTTGATTTTTTTTAATTTTTCGTTTTTTAAATTTTCTTGAAAAGAAAATTTATTTATTTGCTGTTCTTTTTTTGCTGTCTTTATTAGTGAATGTTGTCATAATTTTGTTGTTGGGATTTTGATCCATTAGTTTTTAGTATTTAGCTGATGAAGGTGATAATGAGGAAAAGGAGGTCAAGCATATAAAGAATTTATGAGCAATAAGTACACTGAAAAATGTAAACAATTAAATCAAAATATTTGAATGTTGAATAAAACAAAAATATAATATCTTATAATAAATGCAACTAAATAAGAGTAAAATATATTTGTAATTCAAATATTGCCATTTAATTATAGTAAATAATATAAAATGTTTATATATTTTCTATAATCTTTTATTAACTTTAAATTTAATAATCAATATTATGCAAAGCAGAACGATTATAAAATTGAGTATCTTTAGTGCCTTAAGTAGCTTGTATACGACCATCTATAAGCTAACACACATTTTAATCAAGTTAAGAACTTAATATTCCGCCCACAAAATGGCTCCAATTTCAGGAACCCGGCCGAAACTCATTTGCTCATTAAAATCAATGGTCGCTGCACGTTCCTAGCCCCGAAAGCAAAATCCACTCATCCTCAGTCTATCTGCTCGTAACTGAACAATAGTTTTTAATGTGCTAAATTAAGTTTGGACCGACTGGGCTCTCCCTTCGGAGAAAATTACCCGCACAGTTTCGTACGTTCTTTCCCCATTTTGTTGCCATATTGAATTTGAAGTTAGCCAAGGCATGCCTTTTGTTCTTCCTCATTCACTTACTCTTGTTGCTGTTGTTGCTGTTGTTGTTTGTGTCTGGGCGCTTAAACGTGACTACCGTTAATTTGGCCAGAACCTTATTTAATGCTCTGGCCAAAAGAAAACTGGCAAGAACTTCTACTTAGATTGTGTGGCTGCGATAAAAAGCAAAGACTCAACGCGAAGCTTGAACAAAAAAGTATCTTCATTTTCGTTTGGTCAAAATATAATACAGCGTGTCAAAGATTTATCGCTTGAAAAAGTATTTCGAATTAAGCGAACGCTTTACTGCTGTTCCCGCTGATGATATCATTTCTCAGATTTGAGATTTCAGATTTCAGATTTCAGATTCCCGATGCACATTGAGTAGAATGTATCTACAAACCTAAAACCGATTGATGCGCATTTCACATCGTGGCATTTTAGAATCCATTGGACACCGCCCCAAACGATAATTCATTATTTCGTAGTCCGATTTATGGTTTTGTCAAGTCAAAAAGCCCGTTAGCGCCCCGCATTGCCATATTGATTGATTTCGATAGTTTGTTTTGGCCATAAGCATATCATTAAGCTTGTCCGCTTCGGGCCAACTAACCGCCGAATAGCTATTTTATGGCTTTATAATGAACAGCCTAATGTTTGACATTTATTTTCTGCGCAAAGCTGGTGATTGGTTTGCTGTAGCCTCTCCCCACTTTTAGAGAAGCCAAATGATGATTAAAGCCATTTGCCATCAAGTTGGGTTATTTTTAAAGCTGATAACAGCAGGTAGCAAAATATTTTAGCGATTTATTCGAGGAGAAAACAGAGCTACGAAGCATATTCTGCTATGAATGAAATGAAAAGAAAACTGTAAAAAACAAGATACCCTAGTATTACGGCTAGATAAAATTCAAAAAATTAAAAATTTTAATATGAAACATACTTTGTTTAAATATTGACACTGACACTTTATCCCCCAATAGAACAATACATTTCATTCTATTAATTTTTCCAATTACCTGTTAATTTACAGCCTCGCATTGTTTTTGATTATTTAAATGAAGTTAATCACATGAATTGTTTGTTAATTTAAGCGTAAGCCGCAAAAGATTAACCCATTATAATGGCCCAGCTATATCAAGTATACGCCCTCGCATAAGTATTATTTAACTTGCTGCGAAACATTTGTTAATATAAATTATTATAACACAACCCTGTTGGCAATAAATTTCCCAACCAACAACAACAAACCGCACAAAAAAACATACCAAACATACCAAAATGGAATTTATGGTGCAGCAGGCGAAACTTAAATGGGGAATGGCGGCTGGGGGATGCTTTCAGATGGGGTTGAGCAGGGGGGTTGGGGGATTGGGGGGTGGCTGAAAAGCGGCGCAAGTGGCGGCTTTTTAAAGCAACATTAATCATAGCTCTTGGGAGCCAGACAGAGTGACTTGTTGTTGTTGTTGCTTAAATTATTTAAAGTACCATAAAGTGCAAAAGGCACAAGAATTATGACGGCCACTGTGACAGGCAAACCAAAAACAGCTGAGACAACGCAAAGAAACGCTATCATTATTCGTAATTTGTTATCCAAATGTGCGAATTCAGTGAAAACTAACTCATATGCACTCTTCTCCTATCATTCACAGCAATCTCTGTTGGCGGGTCGCATTCCCGTGGCCTCCATGACGGGACCCATTAAACGTGGTCTACTCTGGCAGCAGCGGGATCGTCTCTTCTCGCGCTGGAAGGAGAGGTAAGCATTTAATAATTATTCGTTTTTAATTAAATGATTCACGGAAAGAAGTTATATCATAAAGAGAAAAGAACTAGGTTGTATATCTTTTGTATAGGGCTCAATTTTGAATTTCTAAAATATATTCAAATCACTCTGTGATACTAAGATCTCTTGTCAGACTTATTAGTAAGCTCTACTCTGTTTCTTAACTTCCTTATAATCCTTAAACTAATTCTCCATAAAATCAAATACCTTCTCAAAATGCTACATTATCTCAAATATTCACTATAAATTTACAGAAATCTGCCTTTTTTCATATTCGCTTAAAACTTGCTCAAATAGACTTGCATACTCAATATTTGCACATTTATTGAACATTTTCGCTGAGTGCATAAATTTAAATCATTTACGAATATAATATACTTTACCTGGCGAAAAACTGTGAAATTTAACAACCCTCTCTCGAATTGACCGGCAAATTTATGCAAATTTATTTACCGAGGGGGATTTGTTAATTGCAAAAAGCGCATAATTGACAGTGGCTGAAGTTTACGTTTCGAATTCGGGCAGCAGATAATGCAGAATGTGAATACAAAATGTGAATGTGAATGTGAATGGTTTTACAAGCACACTGAGTGGGTGGCTGTCTCAGTCCGGTTAGTACACAGATGGCTGTGCTTTTGTTATTGTTTTTGTATATATTTAATTGAAATTTAATTACGCTGCAGCAGTGCGATTCTCTCTTTCTGGTGGATCGGTCTCTGAGCTGGTAATTACGTTTATCGGCACATTTTTAATTGACAGTTAATGGCCACTAAGCGCAGCTATCAATTGTGAATATTTGATTGTTCGATTGCATGAAATGTGCATTAAGCTTGTATAGTTGCAATGATTTTTGGCAATTTTCTGAAATAAATATGATATTTACTATGTTTAATGAACTTATTGGATTTCTTTAAAAACGCATATAAATTAGTTTAAAACTAAGAAGAATCATAGGTTTTTTTTTGATTGTATTAATGTATAAAGAAGGCATAGATAGATAGATAGATAGTGTAATCCAGTTTTCATTTAAATTTCGTTGGAAATCCATTCTCTTTCGGATCAGGTTCTTTACTACTTATAATCGTTTTTCATTTATGTTTAAAGATCCTACACCAAAGTTTCCAGTCATTAAGTTCTAGCGATCTGAATGATTGCCCCATCCTCAACATTGTTAGCAAGATCAACTAATCACTGCAAGTCCATTATTAGCCATCTCAGGCAATGGCCAAGCAATTACCCAAACTCAGCTCGAAAACATTATTCGGTTTTGGCGAGTTTGCTTAAAGAGCTAACGCAAACATTTATCGTCTCTCCTTTTGGCCACGTTAATAGGCAGCTGTGAGGCAAGAACCCAAATCTCAGCCAACTGCCGTCTGCCAACTGTTGGCTGGGAAGTGAGCAATTTAGACCTTTCTTGTTACCTTAGCAAAACTGGCTTATCCAAGAGATTTGTAAATTATTTGAAGGCGTTTGCAAGGTGGGAAAACATTTCTAAATGCTGTTGCCTGAAAAGTTTTTGCCATAAATAAATCGATGGATAAAGTTTTCTAAAGGCAAATACGCGTATCTAGCGGCATGCATTATTAAGTTTCGGCAAAACAAAATTTATGTATTTTTCACAAACCAAACGCGAATATCTTATATTAATAAAATGATTTTCATTGCTGAAACCGAGTCGATAAAACATTATTATCATCGACTTATGAAAGCCATAAAATGTGGAGCCTCTTTGAAGCGAAGTTTGAGTTTCTCAAGTGTTTCGCGTTGACTTCTCTTTTCATTTTGCCGCATAATTTATTATTTATGAATGATATTTTTTCATATACTGCGGGTGGCCTATTGTGCTGAGAAATGATGAAGAGGGGAAAGGGGATCATTTATTTTGGCCAATTGTTGCAGTGGCAATTTTCAACTTTAAAATGTTTTTTTTTTTCTTTAAATAATTGTATAATAATGATTTTTGAGTGAATCTTTGGCCAATTGACCTTTAAAATATTGGAATGGCCTTAAGGTCTTACCAATTATTTCGAATTGTTATATTTGAATTTGTATTCTTCTTTTTTATTGCAGATACTTTGTACTCACCCGCGACTATTTGCATTGCTTTAAACGTGCCTCGGGATCGGCCAATGAACGTGCCTCGGATATGGGACAATTTATATTTAAGGTAAGTTAAAGTAGGTCAAGTTAACAGCAATAAATTGAAGTTGAAGTTTCTGGAAGTGTTCACGTTCTGCCAATTTTGGTGAGGGAGACTGAAGAGATTTGTATTCGTGTATAGAATGATATAATGGCTATTAAAATGTATTGGTTGGATAAACACAAGTAAATACTAAACAAAAATCTCCAAAATTAAATCAATACTTTAATTTTTACTTGAATAATTTGCAAATATCTATCAATAATGATGCTACGAAACATTCAGATGTAACGAAAAAAAAAACAAACTGCAAGAAAGTATAGTGTACTTTATAGTACCCGATTCAATCCCTTATTACCATGTTTCTTCACTTTTATTAATGTACAAATCTGTATCTATAAGTCTTCAGCACGTCCCTCGATTACCCAATGTTTTTCTCAGCACTCTAGCCATAAAACTTGACCAGGTTTTAACCTCACCCATCAAGTAACAGATACAAACACACATCTCACGCTTATTTACTACGCATTGTAAAATTCTATTACCAGAACGAGATTTATGCCAAGCATTATGACAACTACTCATAAGTACATATAATGGCTAAATCGTTAAGGGGAAGTGCAGGGTTAGTAACTTTATGAGACGTCAGTAGGACACACCTTGAAAATGCTTATAAATTGAGTCCCCACTGAGTCTGACACATAAAGTCACGTTTTGCCGTGTTGAGGTCTTCTGATAGAGATCGTTTTATTAAAACAGGAAAAAAAGGAACAGAAAATACTTATTGATGGCACTGCAACTTGTGCGAAAAATGTATAGAAATTCTTGCATTACTCAGAGCATTTTAAGTGGCAATTTTAAAGCGAATTTGTTGCACTTTCTCATTAAAATTTCAGCAGACTTGCTGCTGCACTTTTCGCCCTCTCTTAGGGAGAACTTCATTACCACGACAACTTTTTGGCCAACTCAACTAATTGGCTAAAACTTGCAGCTACTGCATGTTAATTTGCCTAACTATCGGCTCGTCCCATATGAGCCTGGCCCACTAGCCCAACTGCCACTCCCCTCCATCTCGCACAACTTCACCATTAAAACAAAGCAAATACGAGGCTAAAAGGCAACTGAAAAAAAACACTCACAAAACAGGAAAACAACAATGGCAAAAAAAACAGCAGAAAAAAACACGATTGCAATGAAATTGTTGCTGATGTCGTTGCTGTTGTATTTGTTGTTGTTTAAACAAATAAGGAAAATGCACATAAAACTGCAATAACAACAACAGTACAAATGCCACTTAACATGCACAGAGCAACAACAACTACAACAACAAGAACGACTGTAAAGAGATCATGGGAAAATTGCTTTTATTTTAGTTACTTATACACATCGTTTAATTTTCATTTAATTTTCTTTCATGCTTTTTTTGCACTTCTCTACGAAAAAAATCTCTAAAGGTAACGTCAATAAATAGCCAGCAAACATTGTTGTTTACAGTTTAATTTAAAATTAAAATACATTTTAAAAGCAGCACCAAACATTTGGTTTATTTGCGGGCCATTTTCCAAAATAAACAATTCGCCATAAAAAATGTGGAATTTAATTTGGAAAAGAAACCAAGTTGGGAAGTGCGAAAATGCTTAAAGCGACAAATTGAATGTAAATAATGCATGAAGATACTAAACTAGCAACTATTAGGTAATTTATCGTATCTTTAGAAAAATAAAGCCAATGCAAGCCAGGCAGTTGAGTATCTCCGAAAAATTAAACTTTGATTTACTGTAAATAAAATTAAGTTATTTATCTCTTGTCAAAATCCATTAATTATATATCTTACACACAAATTACACCTCAAAGACCTTCAAAAATATAATAAAATAAATATGTAAAATCGCCATAAATGGGCATCATCACAGCTTAGACACCCACACTGATTAGCGGAGACATCAACCCGCCAAACGAGCCGTGGCCAAAGTCGCGTCATTGAGCCTCATTAGAGGCCTCTGGGGCGTCGAATTTTTTCGAATTAAATACGTTTTTAGTACCCTTACTGTGACTGTTATGATTTTGTAATTTGGCTTAGAAAGCATAAGAAGAATTTTTGACTTTAGAAATATAAAAGTAATAAATAAAGTCTCTAATGAATGAATATTTGAATAAATCTAACTTGATATTGAAAGATTTTCAAAATTATAATAAATTAGTTACCTCTTAAACTAGAAAAATAAATTAGAAAGGAAAGTAAATATTGGTAATATTTAAAAGTGTGCTTACAATACCCTCAATTAAAATAATTTCATTTCCATTAGACTTGGTATTGTTGCTTGCGTTTTATGTAATTGACAGTCAACGACACTAGATCGAATCAATATCGCCTAGTCAATGTAATCAAGTTAATTAATTAGGTGTGCAATGGAGAGGCAGCTTCGTTTACAGTCTAATTATTTAATTTGATTTTTGCATAAATTTCAAAGTGATTGAAATTTTATTTCTACCTTTTGCCAAATGATTTCGTCTCGACATTTTCGCCATCGTCTGCCCTCAAATCCAGAGGGAAATCAATCGCGCGTGAAACGTAGCGATGCTTAATAATTACAGGTGATGTGACAGCAATAATGAGGAAGAGGAGGAGGGGCAGAGCAAATAGCGGGGCAGGTGGAGAGTGAAGGAATCGACAACCTGCGGGTCGCAAAAGTTGCCTCAAAGTTGCAGTTTTTGCACTTTGACAGTGATTATATCCCATATTGATTTTTATGCGAGACATTTGCCTATGGCTCTTATGGGGGATATAAAGTTGCAATTTCAGTTTTTCTCCATAATGAGTGAATATTAATTGAGCTGCAGGCATTAATTGTATGAAATATACATTTGCATAATTAAAAGATGACAAAATGCTTTAAAGTATTATTAATTAATTATTATTCGGCACTGCTGCAACCTTAAAAATCAATCAAAAATGTCAGAAATCAATGGCCCTCTATGACACAAATCATGATATGTTCACAGTCACTTGGGCACTATATAATAGTCATATATCTAATTTGTAGATACATTGGTCAAAACAATGAGTGAGTCGCACCAGTTTTGTTTTCTGGGCTAGTTTTGACGGGCAATGCTCTTAAATATGACAAAATATGAAATAATAACAATAAAAAACAATAACAATAACCGCTAATCAATGCCAGCCTTCAAATCCATATTTTTTGAAAGCTTTTGGGTTAGGCTAAAAACCGAAATTGGAAGGCGGAAATTGGGAAAATGTATCACTCACATATCGGATTGTGTGGTCAGTGGAGTTGAGTTAGTGTCTATAATATATTTATATATACATTGATATTGACATTTAAATGTAAGCAAATTAAGTTTTGAATTAAAAATCAATCTCTTAACATTTAAACATCAAAATATCTTTCAGTTAAGTAACTGAGGCTCTAACTTGTAAATATGAAAGCAAAAGCATTTGCTTAGAACAATAGATTTGTGTTGAATAATATTGAACATGTTTATTATATAAGGTATAAAAAATGAAGCCTGTGAAAAGCTTTTCAATCTATCTATCAATTTACCTATTTTATTCAATTAACGAGACTTGTTTTAGATTGACTATAGGAATTTCTTTCAATGCCAAACAGATCAAAAGCATCTTATAGGGTCTCAATAATGCTTTCTATATGTAATATTAATTTACAATATTATATATATAGACAGACGCCACAAATTCCAAATTATTGTGCTTGTTTCCAGCCCACACTTTCCAGCTGATATTATATTATCTCAAAATCATTTTTTTGGGCTCTATGCGATTGTCTACACGACAGGGCCTTTGGGACTTGATGATGAGCAATCACATGTCCAATGATTCTCATATCTCCCGCTAATGCCTTTTGCTTTTTGTAAACATAAATCGCGCAATTTATCATAAAAACGATCTATGTGTACCGCACCACCCACCGCTCCCCGTTTGTCCCAGCATTTCCATCTTTGGCGTTTAAAACAACTTAATTATGCTTGGCCATAAAAATAGAAGCAGTCAACGTAAAGCCAAGTGCGAGAGAAAAAGAATTCTGAGCAAAAGTCGAGCGTCGGCCAACGTTTTATATCGCATAACTTGGCTAATTGCCACACGCTGCTGACATATTTGCCTAATGGCCTCGTATAGTTTTTAGTTGGAGCGCAGAATCTGTAAGAACTTTAAGTTCAAGTCATAAAGCAGCTGGAGAACAAGAAAATAGAACCCATAAACTTGCCAAGCCAAAACAACAACCAGAACAAAAAATGAGTTCAATAAAAGTTCTACTTGGTAAGAAGTTTTGCTCTTGGCCAAGGGAAAAACTGTCAGCCTGGCCTAATGACTTTTAACCGAGTTGCAAAATGCACCAAGATACCGAAAAGAAAACAACATCAAAAAAAAGTAAATAGTTGTAGGAGAAAGGTAACTAGAAAGATAGACCAGGCGAGGCTTAATTGTTGTATTATTGGCCAAAAGTTTTGCATAAAGACGTGCTAAAAATAATTGAGTAACAATTTATTTGATGCCCTGCGCCATTAAAATTAAGTGCATTAGTTTGGCTACGGCAATTGCGATGCAATCTTAAGAAACAACTCGTACTATCCAGCAGCCTGATGTCATACACTGCTCAGCACTGAGGCAGAATTTTACAAATGAAAATAATGGTACGCAATTTAAATTTCAATTAAAATGGTATAGACAGTCGAAAAGTTCCTGGCTTAAAAGTTTCACGAGAAAATGCTGGCACTCACGAAATTAGTTAAGGAATTAAATTCAATAAGATTGGATTGAATTCTATTCAATTTTCTTGATTTGCTTAATATATTTAAACCCATTAAATGATTTCAAAAAAATATTCTTAACTTTTCAAAAACCATAGCTTAAGATATAGATATAATAGATAGTAAAATGTAATAATGAAATTTTCGTGAAAAAGAAAATTAGATCAAGATGCTCAGGTCAATTTTGAAATTCTGAACTAATTCAAGGGCTCTAACTCATCTCGAGCAGCTCAGAGTAACGTGTTTTGTGTTCACTTTCGTGAATAGTTAGTTTCAATCGATTGCAGTTCCCAGACCCCTGCTGACTGACCCAGAGACGAACGATCATTGCCTGACCTTTGACTTGTATTGTTTGTAACCATGCTGTAGACTTTTGGCTCATTGTTTACTTTTGTGTCTGAACGGTTTCAGGTCAAGCTGGTGGACGTGGAGAAGGTGGAATGGCTTAATCGGCGATCGTATAGTGCCATTGGGCTGCTGCTGGGACGCGAGGGTCGCGTGCTCTTGCGCTGTGACGATGGCCTCGAGGATTGGTTCGAGTTGCTGGAGGCAAGTATTCAACAGAAACTTTGTACGAGTGCTGTGTGTAATGTATATACCATGTTTGCTGACAGGAGTGTACGCTGACCTCCAAGGAGCGTCGACGCGCCCTGAAGATTGCTCAGGGTCCGAGGTCACGCGCTTCTCTGGCGGCGCCCGTTTCGCATGCCTCGCTGCAGTTCCAGCACTTTGGCTTGGGCAGCACCTACTCCAGTGCCCTGGACGACTGGCTGATGACGAGCGGAGCCAGCGGCGGCGGTGGCTTGGCCCGCCACAAGATCGGAGCTGGCAGCCTCAATGGCTATGCGGGCGCCAATCCGTTTTTATTTAGCGACTCGGTGCCGGATCTGAGTGCGCTGAACAATGAGAATCACAATCATCATTTGAGCGGCATCTCAACGAATCACTCGACACCCCAGAAGATACCACACCACAGCAATGCGAATCTCAGTCGCTACTCCAATGGTTATGCCTCGGCGCAGAATAGTTTCACGCAGGCTGGCGGTGCTCTCTATGGATCGCCACGTCGGATCTTCATCAACAGCAGCTTCGGCTCCAATCAGGTGGTCGATGAGGAGACCGCCGAGGAGGCCGAGGTCCAACTGCGCAGACCACGACTCTTCCGCGGCATCAGTGCCACACCGGACAATGGCAACGAACTGGACAGGGATTGGCTCTATCGCAAGCCACGAGCGCCTACCGACATGCGTCATTCAGGTTAATACGAATTGAAATTATTAATTATTCATATTGTTTTAATTCAATTTTGTATTATAAATAAATAATTAATTCATTTGTCCGCTTACAGTGCAACCCATGCTGCCCACTCATAACTCCAATGGCGGCAGCAACGCTGGCCTGGCCAACAAAACGGAGCTGGACTGTTCGGCCCATGACAGCGGCCTGGACACGCCCCCCTCGACACACCGTCCCTCGAGCTATCGGGAGGCTGCCAGCCGTGATAGCACCGAAACCAATGGCAGCTCCTCGCGTGGCACGTTGCTGAACAACTCGCCCGGCGGCAGCTTCCGGGCCAAGAAGCTGAGTCCTCAGGTGACCAATTTGAATCAGTTGAATTCATTGCACGGCTCACGCTACTCTGTGCAGGATCAGCGCATACTGAAGATGCGCAACAACGAGGAGGATCGCTGCGCCTCCATCAAGCTGGCCAATCGTCTCAATCACAACCACGAACAGCAGCAGCAACAGAACTCCGCCACCTCCGCCTATGATCCCAACCAGAATCGATACTATAAGAATGGCAATGGATCGTCGCCCATTTCGTTGACACCACAGCACACGCCACAGCACAAAATGATGCACCACGGCAATGGCAATGGCAACGGCACCCTCAACGGCAATGGGGGTGGCTCTGCCATGAACGGCTCCGCCATATTCCGGGAGCGTTATCAGCATCCAGTGCTGGCCGCCATTATCAACGAGGCGCAGGGCTTAAAGTTTCGAGGTAAAACAGTCTTTACTTAGCTGCATGGTATTTTCATTTATTCATGTATTTATTTTGGTTGTGGGGATTCAAATATTGTCATTGACTGACAAGTTTATCAAAAATATTCCACATATTATATTTTGTGCATAATAATTAAAGTATAAAGAGGAAAAAATGCATGTCGAAAATAATAGATTTTCGTAAATTATTTAAATCATATTCAAAAAGTATTTTAGATACAAGAAAAAAAGTACTAAAATAATTTAGTTGGTTATGAAGTTATTTGTTTACGAGTATATGTATAAAAATTATAGTTTTTTTCCAAATTGAATTATGCGAATTATTCTTCTCTAACTTAAATTTCCTCATGTCGAACTTTTTAATTTACTCCAGATTAAAAAAAGTTTATCTTAAATGCATTGAAGATTAAATAATTATAGTTATCACTCCATCCATTAATCTTTGTCAAATTTAAATTGTACATAATTTTAAATTATTACTTTTTATTTCAATTGCATGTTAACAATTTGAAGAAGAAACGGAGAATATTTGGTAAATGAAATAAATCAAATATTGCATGCAGCATTCCTCCAAAACGAAAACCCCAAAACATCAACCACACCAAGCATGGCAATTCAGTAGTACCAATGATATTTGTAGACACATATCTGATAGATATGAATTCCTTCTTATAGAACGTGCCTATTCGGATAGCCAGCAACGTCGTCTGAACAACAACAACAACGGGCCAACTCCGGTGCCCGCCTCACCCTTGGCCCAGAGACGCAACAACGTCCCCATTTTTGGAACGCCCACGCGCGTATAGCGTTTAAAAGTCTAAGCAGATGATATGTGAGGTCACAGAACACTTAAATATGCATTACCATTAGCAAATAAGTAGATAAATGTTTAAGTGAAATTATTAAAAATAGTCAACGGATAATACTTGAATAAAGAACAGAGCATAAGGGAATAATATAATTAGTAGATCATTAATGCAGCGACTTTATTGAGCTTGGTTTTCACCAGATGCCAGCTAATTAATATGTTAAATATATTAGATTAAATATGTAGCTTAAAAGTAAATACAATTCTCAAGTAGTTTTTAGTGTGCTACATTGTCCAGCTTTATGTGAAACGTTAAAATAAAGTATCAAACGACCTCGGTCCAAATTTCGATTGTAAATCAATGAAAATATACATTTTATTGAAGTCTCTATTAATTATTTTTAGTTTGATAGTCTTGAATTGACGAAATTGCTTTTTATCGGAATTTTGGAACGATGTTGTAAATAAAACTCAATTAAAATCATATTTTATTTGGTCAAATGCTGTGTAGTAAGTTTTGGAGACAATTCATGGACTTTTAAATTTCGAATGTGGCGCGCAATTCGAACAAGCTCTTCTTCTTACTATTTTGCCATTCGCTGCAACTGTCAACTATCGAGTTTCGGTTCATCGTATCACTGCGATATTCCAGCTATCGATATTCCACAAGCATACGATACTCAGCACACTTTGCTGCCAAATAGAAAATTGCAATTTATTTATATTCATTATTACTCTGGTTTGAAATGTGTTTCACCTCTGTAATGTTCATAAATTCGTATTTGCTAAAGCGTTTGTCAACCCTCTTCTCTCACATTGCAGCTGCAGGCATTTTACAACACTGTCAGCTGTCGATTTCGTTGCGTGCGGTTTTAATAAAACGAGCAATTGACTAACTTCAAAGTTATTATAATATTTAAATAGAGCACATATATATTAAAAAAGTTAGTAGACATTCTTACTGTAAGCGCGACTTTAAGCCAATACATAGTTTGCCATAAATCTCTTCAGACTTTGCCCTCGACGAGTTTACATGACGTTCTAACCTATAAATCTGACGAAATCCAAAACTCAGTCGGCTTTTTGTTCATTTACAAAAATATACAACAATATTGTTAATACGCACACAAAGAGTAAACACTTTAACTTTTTTTAATAGAGAATGGCTCAGTTTTTCAATCGTATTGGCCAAATGGGCCTCGGCGTTGCGCTGCTGGGCGGCGTTGTGAACTCCGCATTATATAATGTTGAAGGTGGCCACCGGGCTGTGATTTTCGACCGCTTCTCTGGCATCAAGGAGCACGTTGTCGGCGAGGGCACACACTTCTTCATTCCCTGGGTGCAGCGTCCCATCATCTTCGACATTCGGTCGCAGCCCCGCAACGTGCCGGTGATAACTGGCAGCAAGGATTTGCAGAATGTCAACATTACACTGCGTATTTTGTATCGTCCAATTCCCGAAGAGTTGCCAAAGATTTACACCATCCTTGGCCAGGATTACGATGAGCGTGTGCTGCCCTCGATTGCTCCTGAGGTGCTTAAGGCCGTTGTCGCTCAGTTCGATGCCGGCGAGCTGATTACTCAGCGTGAGGTAAATATTATTTAAACAACTCTAAGACATATGTATATTAACTTTAGTTTCTTTTATTGTCAGATGGTATCGCAGCGTGTGTCTCAGGAACTTACATTGCGTGCCAAGCAATTCGGTTTCATATTGGATGACATCTCGCTAACGCACTTGACCTTTGGCCGTGAGTTCACACTGGCTGTGGAAATGAAACAGGTTGCCCAGCAGGAGGCCGAGAAGGCGCGCTTCGTCGTCGAGAAGGCCGAGCAACAGAAGTTGGCTTCCATTATCTCGGCTGAGGGTGATGCCGGTGCTGCCGATTTGCTGGCCAGATCATTTGGCGAGGCCGGCGATGGTCTTGTCGAGCTGCGTCGTATTGAAGCTGCTGAGGATATTGCATACCAGCTATCGAAGTCACGTGGCGTTGCCTATTTGCCCAGTGGACAACACACGCTGCTCAATCTTCCCTCAACTATTGCGCAATAACGTGCCTAGTGGAATAAGTTGTAACTACCTGTAGCATTTATTAAGTACTTTCGATTTTGTTTATACCCCACAAGAATGCAATTTGTAACTCCTCGCCTTCTGCAGAAGCATTGGTCCAATATTTTAATCACTTTTTGGCTTGATTCTGTGCGCGCACGTTGTTCGACGTTGTTTTTGTCGACTGGACTGCAGTGCGCGTATCTGAAACTCATCGTATAAATTCCTTACTGAACCCAGACGGAAGACCAGAAAATGTTACATCTTGCGAGACTATATAAAATTTGTTATGTGAACAAAAGAATCCAATACAATAAATACATATTAAATATGAAACTTCCATACTTATCGGTAATTAAATATTATTTAATTAAACTATATATTGAGGAACTGGACATAAGGATATTGATGGATCAACAGTGTATATGTTTTTCTCACCCCTCATATAAACTATCCGCATGGAATCTTATATATTATATTGTTTTCTACTTCTCATTTCTTTAATATCTATTGATTTCAAAAAAAGTTCGAACAAGGTCCTTTTAAAAGGTTAAAGGTATGCTAAGCACAGATCCTAGATACTAGTTAATTTTCTGTGAGGACTATCAATTTATCGCTTACGCACGAATGTTATTAAATCTACCGTCGCTCGATTATGCAATCCTCCACTTCTTGACGCCATAAGAAGAAGGACCAGCACCCACAACCCCCATAAAAGTCCAAGCTTTTGAACTCAAGTCAGCCATAAATCAAATTGAAGCACTTCAACAATAAGCAAAAAAGGAAAGTAAGTGACTGCTTCCATTCACTTCCACTTCCACTCATTATAACAGAACTCAGATACACAAGAGTTGCTTGGGGTTGGTTGGAGTTCAGCTTTGGGGGTTGCTGTGATGCGGGTGGCATCACAATCACAATAAGAGCGACATTGCCGTAAGCATGGCAGAAATCTGTTGATTCAGTCAAGTGATTTGCCAAAGTGGCTTCGTTCAAATGCCAGACGCAGGCACGCAACAGTTGGATAAATTCCCCCCTTTTCCCCTTCCCCTTCCCTGCTCGTGAGCATAATCGAGAGCAGAGCTTTTGACGTCATTTATGAGACTCGTGCACGGGTTCGGCCCCATGCATCTCACAGATACAGCTATGGTTACAGATACAGATACGTCCAGGTCCCAACTTGGCAGCAAGTTGTTCGGAAAACCTGTTGCAAAAATGTCTTCACGTCACAAATGTAAATTAAAGTTTGTTTTTATTTTGTATCTTCGCACATTTCGTGTTGTTCTTCTGCTGTTAGTTTTTGGGAAAGTCCCACGCACCGATTGGTTGACTCATGAGTCGGCGAGGGGATTCTTCTCGTTGTCTGATCATTGAACGACAACTAACTCATTTATATTCTTCGCTGAACGCAGTTTAATGCACTTGAAAAGCTACTCGTATTTATTCCACAATTATTCACAAACACACCTGTGGTGTTATTTTATTTTTTATTTATAACAAATTCATCGGCAGAATCAAGCGAGTGCGGCGTTTGAACCGGTCCTGTGGCTGCTCTCGGAGCTCAACAGCTCGGAGTTTCGACGAAGCGATGCTTTATAAGCTCTGGCCGCACGTTGAGCAGCACTCAGTTGGTTGCCAACGGTTGGAGCAGCTACACTAAATTTTAATTCTACTTCAAACTAACAGTTTAGTGCATACACTACAAGCAAAACGGAACTTAACCACGGCAAGAAACAAATTACAGTGCAAATAATTAAAGGCAAGTCAACTTAAGTGCACAACGGTGTTGGGGTGTGTGTGTGTGCGTGTGTGTGAGTGTATATAAATGTACATATAATGTATATATATATATATGTGTGTGTTCTCTTGGGCATATTTAAACAATTAATGTGCTTTAAAAATCATTTAACACAAAACACTGGGCGTATACGTCATATTTCGAAATGACCTTTTAAGCGCTGCTTTAACTTCACATTCAGCCTTGCTAACTATTTTCTGAGCTTTGACATTCCTCAAAAATCTTATCAGCTTGCCGATTTTCGGGTTGTTTTCATTTGGTTTAATTTGTTTCGTATTTCTCTGTCAATGCCAAACAACTTTTGTGGACTGGTTTTCATCGTTTAGGGTTAATAAAAGTAATTCCAACTTAAGCAAGATTAATTATTGCAGAATGGGTAACTACATTCGAATTATCTTTACAGTTTAAGTTGTTGCTTCAAGCAAAACTAAATATCTAAGCAAAAAGAAAAAAACAACAACTTTGGCCACTTGCTTAAACGAGTATTCTACTTGGCAAACAAATGGACAAATTTGCTTAAACTGTACTAAAAGTAAATGCTTACTAAATCTGGCCAAGATCTGAATCTAAATAAAATGCTTTTAAAAATAGACAGAGACTTTTAACAAAATTGCTTAAGGAAAAAATATGTACGTAAAGAGAGTGTGTGTAAAATACAATGATGAGATTTTTGAAATTTAGATACAACATTTTATAATTAGAATTGACATTATTGTAATATTCTTAGCTAATGTGAGAAAGCTAAATTTACATAATTGCTAAATAATTAAAAATTAATCATACAATGCACAAAGAAAATCATTTCTAAAATTTGAATCATGAGACTTCTAAAGTTGTAGCTTGAATAAAATTTGCAAAGTCTTTAGATTATATTTTTGTATTAATAGTTTTGAAGATAATATAAATAAATATATATATAATATAAATTAGTATTTAATCTTTTAAAGAGTCAGAGAGCCCAAGCTTCAATTAGTTTAGTTTGTAGACACACCGAACATGTTCTTTAAAAGTACTTAGATTATGGAATTGATAGTGTAAGTTAGGGTATCTGCCTGTCGTAATCAGTTAATCGACAGCACGTGTATTAATTGTAAATAAAAATCGTTATCTATTCACTTCAATTTGTATTACTCACATTAACATTTTCAAGCACTTTAAAGCTCATTTTCAATTCATCAACTAACACCGACTATTTAGTAATACCTAATCATTGAGCATGAGCAAAGCATCTACTAACCCGACCATGCCCTTGCAAAGTGAGGGTAATGCTAATGTGGTGACAGATAAACTGGATCCGAGTGTTTCGGTGAGTGTCCGACTCTCAATTCATTTAAGAATAATGTGCGAATTAAAATTACTTGTTTATAGCCCGTAATTTATTTAATTGAAATGATTATTACAGATCGATATGGAAGCGCCCGAATTCAGAGATTTTGCCAAATCGATGGTTGATTATATAGCCGATTACCTGGAAAACATACGAGACAGGTGAGAATACGCAGCGCGTTAATTAAATTCAATTTACGACCTGTATCTGTTTCTGTATCCGTTCAATAACATGAATTGACCTTACAATTTGAAAGTTCGTTCTGATTGACCCACAGCCTGTCTTTCCGCATCAATCTCAATTTCATATTAACTAAAACATTACTCAATCGATACAACAGAATTCGTGATACATTGAGTCATGGGAAAGTCTAAATATTACCCGATTCGGCCTTCTAGTGCCCAACTTAAATAACTAGCTTTCACAAGATTTGTTTTGCCATTCTGCTTTGAGATTGGCAGCTTATTAATTACAACAATTACAATTATGAGGTTTCTTAATAATGTCTGACATTTCAAGGTCCTCATTATTATTTAACTTTGCCTACAGCTTTTAGTTAGGCATTGTTCTTGAACCTTTACTATTATTTTATTTCTATTTCAATGGTTTAGCATTGAATCTATCAGAGCTTTGGGCTCGTAAACAGTATTCTTTTTTTTTTAATCAACGTGTTTAGTTGAATAGTTGTTAAGCAGTTAATCCAAAATCCATTAAGTGAAAGTTTTGTATTTAAAAAAATATTCTGAGATCTGTCTGAGTTTTCCTAGAAATTTGAATGTATCTAAATGTATTACCATCAACTTTATCTATTCAAATTTTATTGATTTTCAAGCAACTGGCAACAAGTTGCAAGTGCGGCAAGTGTCCTGTGTAAAGGGGGGAACCCTCGGAATTCAATTAGCCGAGAGCTTTTTGAATGGCAGCTAATGCGATTAGAAATCTGATTATTGTTTTTGTATTCTTCAACTTGCAGACGCGTCCTGCCGGAGGTGAAGCCGGGTTACTTGCAGCCCTTGATTCCGGATGCGGCGCCAGAGAAGCCAGAGGATTGGCAGGATGTGATGAAGGATATCGAGAGGGTCATCATGCCGGGCATCACACACTGGCATAGCCCCAAGTTCCACGCCTACTTCCCCACGGCCAACTCGTATCCGGCCATTGTGGCGGATATGTTGAGCGGTGCAATTGCTTGTATTGGATTCACTTGGATTGCGAGTCCGGCGTGCACAGAACTCGAGGTGGTCATGTTGGATTGGCTGGGCAAGATGTTGGATCTGCCAGCTGAGTTTTTGGCCTGTTCCGGCGGCAAAGGCGGCGGCGTCATCCAAGGAACAGCCAGTGAATCCACATTGGTGGCATTACTTGGCGCCAAGGCCAAGAAGCTGCAGGAGGTGAAGGCGGAGCATCCCGAGTGGGATGAGCACACGATTATTGGCAAACTGGTGGGATACGCCTCCGCCCAGTCGCATTCGTCCGTGGAGCGGGCCGGTCTCTTGGGAGGCGTCAAGCTGCGTTCCGTGCCGGCGGATGAGAATAATCGTCTGCGTGGCGATGCCCTGGAGAAGGCAATCAAACAGGATTTGGCCGATGGCTTGATACCCTTCTATGCCGTCGTCACGTTGGGCACAACCAACTCGTGCGCCTTCGATCGCTTGGATGAATGTGGTCCCGTGGCCAACAAGCATAATGTCTGGGTTCATGTGGATGCAGCGTATGCAGGTTCCGCCTTCATCTGCCCGGAGTATCGTCATCACATGAAGGGCATGGAGACCGCCGACTCCTTCAACTTTAATCCACACAAATGGATGTTGGTCAACTTTGACTGCTCGGCCATGTGGCTCAAGGATCCCAGTTGGGTGGTGAATGCCTTTAACGTGGATCCCCTTTATTTGAAGCATGACATGCAGGGATCAGCACCCGACTATCGCCACTGGCAAATCCCACTTGGCAGACGTTTCCGTGCTCTCAAGCTCTGGTTCGTGCTGCGCCTTTATGGTGTGGAGAATCTCCAGGCTCACATCCGACGTCATTGTGGATTTGCCAAGCAGTTTGCTGAGCTCTGTGTGGCGGATGAACGCTTTGAGCTGGCTGCTGAGGTGAACATGGGTCTGGTCTGCTTCCGCCTCAAGGGGACAAATGAAAAGAACGAGGCGCTGCTGAAGCGCATCAATGGACGCGGCAAGATTCACATGGTGCCGGCCAAGATCCGGGATGTCTACTTCTTGCGCATGGCCGTCTGCTCGAGATTCACACAGCCCGAGGACATGGAATACTCATGGAAGGAGGTCAGCGCTGCAGCTGATGAAATGGAGGCTGAGGAATAAATAGAATTATGAGATGAAGACGTGAAGTGAAGCTGACATGTTTAGGGAATTTTTCATACTATTATCAATCCATAGAGAACTAATCGTTATTGTTGTTGTTGCATTTTAAACGCTAATCGTATTTAATAAATGTGCTTAATTACTATGTATGTATATAAACTGTAAATTTTGACTAGTTAACTGGGCGCTATGCGCTAAGCTTCTTATTGTAATAATCAATGATACGCTGTGCCTCCCGGATGCCACTGAAGCGTGCTCCATCGATGGTGCCGAAACCCTGCAACGCTGTGGCATCGCCAGCAAAGAGCAACGTGGGCGCCACATGTCCAAGTGGCGCCGCCAGACTCTGGACATCCCGTGCACTGCTGTTCACCGAGAAATAGGGACGTCCACCCAGATAACAAGCCGAGCTGTTCCAGTTGGAGCGCAGCATGGCCTGAGGATAGGGCACTTTAGAGTTGCTCAGGCATTGACGCAACAGTGTTGTGATCTGCTCAAGCAACATCGCATCCGGCAGCTTCTCGATCTCATCGTAGTAGCCGCCACCGACGCGTATCTCCAGGACATGTTGGCTCGTGGGCAGCTGTGAAATCTCCACCACCTGTTGGGTCCAGCTGCGCTGCGGATTCGGATTGGAGCTGGACGAGAGATCATTTAGTTGCGGCAGTGAACCCAGCGGGCGCAGATTCGATTTGAGCCAGCGATTGATGGGCCGCTTGTAGGACAGATATATCTTCACGGGATTGCCATTGCCCAGATTTTGTATGGCCTGTAGCTTCGCCAGCGGCAGCGTGGGCTTAAATAATATGGAGGAGAATGTCTTGAGGACACCCAAAGGCAAGGTACAAATGATGTGATCTGCGTGATAAAGGCTGCCATCCAAGCAGCCCACACTCTGCGGTTCTGACAACGTTTTCCATTGTATCTGTCCAACAGGTTTCCCAATTTGCAGCTGTCCCACATCCAAATCGTTGGTTAGTTCCTCAACGATGTTGTCCAGACCGGTGGGCACATAAATCGGATTTGTTTCTTGCTCCAGGGGACATGTGGTAACATGCTGAATATTCACATACTCCAGACAACAGCCCAAAATGCTGCTAAAGTCCTTGAACAGCGATTGAAAGATGTCGCGTGCCATCAGCTGCTCGGCTGGCTCCTTAAACGATGCACTTATCAGTTTCTCGCTCTCCGACTGAAAGTAGCTCATGACATTGTCCAGGGATTGCAAGTCTCCACCGTTCTTCACTTTATCACGCACCTTGAAGCCGCGACACAGCTGCCGGAAGAGCGTGTCGATCAGCTCCACCATTCGGCCCGGCACCTTGATCTGATGATCCCCTTGTCCCTCTGGATGCACATATCTGACGCGTGTCGGCTGCTTCAGTCGCTTCGTTAAGCCCTCAGCATTGCGTAACAGCTCATACATCGAATCATGGGAGCCATCAATGTTGACCCATTTGGCGCCCAGTTCACAGAAGGTGTCGCCAAACTTCTGGGAGTTAACACGTCCGCCATAACGCTCTGTTGCCTCCAGCACGAGAGTTCTATGGAATCCATGGGATAACAGATGCTGGGCTGCTGACAAGCCCGCAATTCCAGCTCCAATGACCACAATCCGTACATTCTGCTTGGCCGTCTCTAGATTGTGGTTGAAGTCGTGGTGCCTTCCTCCTCCTCCATGCTGCTGCAGCCCCGTGAGCTCAGCCTTGAGTGCCGTTGCATAGTATAAGCTGCGCCTGTTGGCTAGTTTATACATAACTGAAACCAATTGTGAGTTGAAGATTTATGTTTATGTAACATATAAAACACAAGCCCCTACCATTGCATATTAAATTCTAAACAGGTTTGATGTTGTCTTCTTGCTTTTTATTGTGAGAACTGTAAATTTGTTTTGTATGCTGTCTCGTTTGTTGTATATTTTAATGTTGACATTAAAAGCTTACCCTTGAAACACACACAAATCTAAATATACATATGTTATACCCTTCATTACTACGTTGCAAATTGTTTAAAACTACAGTCAATTTATAAGGCTTCACATTTATTTTGCCCTTGCATATCCTTGCAGTTATAATGGCTATCACTAGCATTAATGCGTTTAAAAAGTATACCAGCCATTGGTTTAATAATTAAAAAACATTCGCAGTCAGCGCATCTTGACTTCGGCATGAGAAAAATGTGTGGAAAAACAGCTGTTCTCAAATCAGCTGTTACTGTTGTGAAGCAATTTAACATTTCACAGCCATGTAAAGTAACACTCAATAACAGTCACGTTAAAAATTATCTGCGAGTTAGCAGCTTGCATGCCGATTTCACTTATCGATATTAGAACATTGTCGATAAAAATGTATTTAATAAGAAAGTTCAGTGAACTTAAAAATCAAAATCGTTTGTGATTGTTTAGTTATCAGTGTGTGCATGTATTAAACTTTAACTAACTGCTACTTTCCCAACGTCAAGGATGATATAAATCAAATTAAACAAAAATATTAGTAAGAGAAGTTTTTTTAACTGCTGCATTAACGTTGCAACGTTTCATCCGTCAGTTGTAGGTCAGTCAAGTGCTGCGTCAAATCAGCAATTTCTCCTGGTTTGCGTGTATCCACCTGTTGCTCATCAGCTAAAGCTGTCAACTGGGTCTCAATCTCCGTCCATGCAAATTCAATATCCGTAGGCTTTGGATCCAAGCCGCATATGGCGAAGCGGAGAAACAGTCTGCCACCGTGTTCAGCCTTGACCATGTAAATCTTCTTGCGCTCCATCAGACGATGCAACAGCTGTGACGTAATCTCATTATCGCCCTTGGCCCGGAAGCAAACCAGGCCCAAGGCACGTGGAGCACTCAACTCGAAACGTGAATCCGCCTTCAAAAGTCTTTCGAATTGGGCCGCCAAATCAATGTGTTTCCGCATATGGGCGCGTAATCCCTCGGCACCCAAAGTTCGGAATGTAATCCACACTTTTAGGGCACGGAATCGGCGGCCCAATGGAATTTGCCAATGACGAAAATCTGGCATCTGTGAGTGACCCTCGTACCTATGCTTTAGATATATGCGATCCACATTGAAGCTGTCCACCACCTTATTGGCATCCCTCAGCCACATCGCAGCACAGTCGAAATTGACGAGCAAAAATTTATGGGGATTAAAATTCAATGACTCCACACGATCCAAGCCACGACGCAGCTCAGCACACTCATCCAGGGCGAAGGCACCACCCGCATAGGCAGCATCCACATGGAGCCACACCTGATGCTCCTCACAAGCACTCGCCAAGGATTCAATGTCATCATAGGCACAGGTGCCCGTCGTGCCCAACGTGGCGATGCAGATCACTGGAATATATCCCGCAGCCACATCCCGCTCAATTGCCGCCTTAAGAGTCGGACCACGCAGGATATAATCCTCACCGGCGGGCAGCAACTTGATCGGCATAGCGGCCAAAACTCCCGCCTTCTCAACGCAACTGTTGCTCTGATCCGAGGAGTAGGCAATCAGTTTGCCACGTATGTCGCTCTCACTCATCTCTGGATGATTCTCCCGCTCCCTTCGCACCGCCTGCTCCCGTGCAGCGAGCACAGCGACCAGCACAGCCTCGCTAGCGGATCCCTGAATGACTCCTCCTCCGGGACCCTCTGTCTCGTGCAGAAAGTGCGAGGGCAGCTTCAGAAATCTGGCCAGCCAATCCATAACAATGACCTCCAGCTCGGTGCATGCCGGACTGCAGATCTGTAGTGGGTAGAAAATCATTGTTATCAATATCGTTCTTTGATTTAATTATAATTTCGTTTAGAATTTTATTCCTTTTTTTTTATTTAGTATTATATAATATTTTTATTAATTCGATGCTACGAAAAAAAAAAAAAAAAAGTGTATGGCAGAAGTTAGTGTCCATTAAACTATTATTAAGTTTAGTATTGAAAACGGGGTGTAATTTTTTTAAAATAAAAAACTAAACTATCAATTATTTGAATATTATTATTTAGACGCCTCAAAGAAAATCGAGACGAAAAAGTTGGTTTTTTTTTTGTATGAACCTCTTCTGCTAGTAGGTCAATATTTAAACGAAAATCTTTTTTGTTATCTTATTTTTTATGCTTTTGTCGTGGGCAGAAAATCCATAAGCTAATATAAAATAAACTAGCTGAACTCTTGTAATCTCCTCTCAATGGAAGAAAATGTATTATTTTGTTGACAATCTGTTTGTCGAGTTCTCAATTTGCCGTAGCTTTCACTTATCTCTCAAAGCGGACAAAGGGCCTCGAATTAGCTTGATTCAACACCGCCCCTCGGTCCAGGCATCCTGGCATCCATTTGACGTACCCAACTGAAACCGATGGAGCTGAATCCGCTGGCGAGCATTTCGCCGACAATCGAGGGATAGGAGGCAATGGACGGATAATAAGCGTGCATATTCGGCGACTGCCAGTGGGTGAGGCCCGGCGTAATCACCCGATTTATGTCGGACAGAATGTGCTGCCAATCCTCTGGTGACTCGGGCATCTGTTTGGGCAACTGATCCAGAAGGTAACCCGGTTCGACGGAGGGTAACACATCGTGATCACGTATATTCTCCAAATAATCGGCGACAAAGTCAACGGCTGTTTTGCCAAACTCGCGAAACATTTTTGAATCCATTTTTGAAAATAGTGTCACTTTTTTTGGTTTCGGATTTTAAATCAATTCTTCAATTGTTGGTGTCGTTGTTTAGCGCTTTTCTATTTGTACTTTTCACGTTAACTCACAGACCGCCACAAAATGCGGGCCAAGCGGCTTTTATACCCAGGCCTCTTGGCCGGAGAAAGAGTCAGAGTTAAATAATATATAACAAAAAAAAAAAACATCTTTACGAGGTAAAACTCTAGTGACGAAAATCTTTCCATGCCCCAAAATTTCTGATATGCAATTTTGTGACGATATTTAATTGTATATAAAACTTATTCTTAAAAAAATAAAAAAAATGTTGGCATTCGGTGCAAAAAAGTTATTTTTATAAGGAAAGAAGAATCGGGACATTATAGCGCAATAGGCCGAATGCCACACTTTTTAAGGTAAGTTATGTATTCAATTTAATATCGTTCGTCACAAAATTGGATTTGAGAAATTTTGGGACATGGAAATGTTTTCGTCACTAGACTTTTAGAAGATATCAGAAATTTTTGAAATTGCCTATATTAAGCCTCAGTACCATTAAAAAAAAAAATTATAAATCGTTAATATTGCCGCTTCGAAGTGTAAATTCACTGCGGGTTAACCTATTACCACAAAAGGTTAAAGCCGCAGTGAATTTGCACTTCCACGTGGCAATAATTTGAATAAAAATATCTAATAAAATATAGGGTATAAATTTAAGTTATAGTTCCATCTATTCCCATCTGTTTCCAAACTGTTCACAGCTGTTCTCAAGCCCAACAGATTTCTCATGCGGCTCAAAATTTAAATGTGGATTCTTACATTTATAATAATTCAATAAAGAATAATTGTAATAAATCTAACTAATTTTAAGACATTTCTTTGAGCTTACTATTCGCTTGTGGAACCGTTTGCCTTTTCAACTAAAAACAATAATAACAATATATACATATATACATATGTATATAAAATAAATATATATAAAATATACTTATGTATCGTAATATATTTAAAAATGTTAGATCGCTAAAATAATTCAAACTGTAATTTTTAATCTGAATTAATCTTAAAATTAATACTAATCTTAAAAATTGTGAATTGTTTAACGTTAATAATATTTAAATTCGTTTGTTAAATAATAAGCGTTACCACCAAGGTTGCCACCTTGTCTTGCCAAAGTTGGGTAAAATTGCCGCACGGTTAAAAAGTCATTTAGAAAAAAATACCTAAAATAGCTTTATGTATGGTTTTTTTGTGTCCTTTTCTAGCTTGTTTTAAATGCAGATCTAACTTTTTAAGGCCCTGGAGTTAAAACTAATAGTATGTGGAATGATCTCTCAGTTCTGCATCAATTTAACTTATAAAAAAAGTGCAAATTTTTAAAAACATTATGAATACCTTATTATCTTTATTATGATATTAAATCAATTCACTTCAACAAAAATATATATGTTATGGCTTTCAGCACCACTAATGCATTTATAAAGTATACCAGCCATTTGTTAAATAATTAAATAAACATTCGCAGTCAGCGCACTCGACTTCGTGTGAAAAATACTTGCAAAAACAGCTGTTATCAAATCAGCTGTTATCTGTTGTTAAGACAATAAACATTTTACAGCCATGTAAAATAACAGTCAATCATGAAAAATAATCTGTTAGAGGCTTCTCGACCTTGCATTTCCCTATTACTAAATACTTACTAATTACGATTCCTCCAAGGGCAGTTAACAGAAACTTTTGAGTAGAACACGAAATGCTGCTTGCAAAAAATTGGTCTGGCAGCCCTGTGAGTTAACAGCTTGAATGCCGATTACATTTATCGATATAAGTACATTGGCGGTAAAAGTCTTTAATTAAAATTCTTAACTCAACAAAATTCAATAAGTGAACTTAAGAATCAGAATCGTTTGTGATTGTTTAGATATCAGTGTGTCCATTTATTAAACCTTAACTAACTGCTCTTTGCCAACTCGTGAGATGTAACAAATCAAATTAATCATAAATATTGTGTATTAGTAAGTGAAGCATTTTAAATTGCTTGATTAACGTTGCAACGTTTCATCGGTCAGATGTAAGCCAGTCAAGTGCTGCGTCAAATCAGCTATTTCTCCTGGCTTGCGTGTATCCACCTGTTGCTCAGCAGCTAAAGCTGTCAACTGGGTCTCAATCTCCGTCCACGCAAATTCAATATCCGTAGGCTTGGGATCCATGCCGCATACGGCAAAGCGGAGAAACAGTCTGCCACCGTGTTCCGCCTTGACCATGTAAATCTTCTTGCGCTCCATCAGACGATGCAACAGCTGTGATGTAATCTCATTATCGCCCTTGGCCCGGAAGCAAACCAGACCCAAGGCACGTGGAGCAATCATCTCAAAACGTGAATCCGCCATCACGAGACTCTCGAATTGGGCAGCCAAATCAATGTGTTTCCGCATATGGGCGCGTAATCCCTCGGCACCCAAAGTTCGGAATGTAATCCACACTTTTAGGGCACGGAATCGGCGGCCCAATGGAATTTGCCAATGACGAAAATCTGGAATTTGTGTGTGACCCTCGTGCTTATGCTTCAGATATATGCGATCCACATTGAAGCTGTCCACCACCTTATTGGCATCCCTCAGCCACATCGCCGCACAGTCGAAATTGACGAGCATGAATTTATGGAGATTAAAATTCAAAGAGTCCACACGATCCAAGCCACGACGCAGCTCAGCACACTCATCCAGGGCGAAGGCACCACCCGCATAGGCAGCATCCACATGGAGCCACACCTGATGCTCCTCACAAGCACTCGCCAAGGATTCAATGTCATCATAGGCACAGGTGCCCGTCGTGCCCAACGTGGCGATGCAGATCACTGGAATATATCCCGCAGCCACATCCCGCTCAATTGCCGCCTTAAGAGTCGGACCACGCAGGATATAATCCTCACCGGCGGGCAGCAGCTTGATCGGCATGGCGGCCAAAACTCCCGCCTTCTCCACGCAACTGTTGCTCTGATCCGAGGAGTAGGCAATCAGTTTGCCACGTATGTCGCTCTCACTCATCTCTGGATGATTCTCCCGCTCCCTTCGCACCGCCTGCTCCCGTGCAGCGAGCACAGCGACCAGCACAGCCTCGCTAGCGGATCCCTGAATGACTCCTCCTCCGGGACCCTCTGTCTCGTGCAGAAAGTGCGAGGGCAGCTTCAGAAATCTGGCCAGCCAATCCATCACAACGACCTCCAGCTCGGTGCATGCCGGACTGCAGATCTGTAGGGGGCAGAAAATCCTAGTTAATATTGTTTTTAGATTCAATTTTAATTGCTTTAAGGATTTTATTATTTTAATTTTATTTGTATTGATAGCAGCTAGCCCTAATAGGTATAATTTAAAAAAAAATTAAGAAAACAATTAATTTAATTTGTTTATTATTTTTCACATGACTAAAAGAAAATCGAAACATAGATTTTTGAACTTTCCAAATGAACCTGTTCTCTTATTAAGCCAATCTTCAGAGGGAAATCGTCTACAAAGAAATTACTTTAATTCATCTTAAAAGACACTAGATGTGCATTATTAACGCCTATCCATTAATTTTCATGGAAACGAACAAATAAACCAAAAATCCATTTCTAGTTTTCGTAACCTTAAGAACTTAATTTCTTTTTAAATTCTCTATGTATTCCGTGTCCTGTAACTCTTGTGATCTTCTAACCATTTTTTATGACTTGATCCATATTTTTTTAAATTAAGCTTGTGTTTTGATTATTTTCACCAAAATCAAGTCATTAATACCTCTTCAGACTTCTGGCTGACACTTCTATCGAACTTGACCCAGTCCCCTGAGTATGCAATCACCCTCAATAGAAGATACTCATCAGTTTGTTGACAACCTGTTTGTCGAGTTCTCAATTTGCCGTAGCTTTCACTTATCTCTCAGAGCGGACAAAGGGCCTCCATTTAGCTTGATTAAACAATGCCCCTCGGTCGCTGAGATTTCACCTGGCATCCATTTAACGTACCCAACTGAAACCGATGACGCTGAATCCGCTGGCGAGCATTTCGCCGACAATCGATGGATAGGAGGCACTGGTCGGATAATAAGCGTGCATATTCGGCGACTGCCAGTGGGTGAGGCCCGGCGTGATCACCCGATTTATGTCGGACAGAATGTGCTGCCAATCCTCTGGTGACTCGGGCATCTGTTTGGGCAACTGATCCAGAAGGTAACCCGGTTCGACGGAGGGCAACACATCGTGATCACGTATATTCTCCAAATAATCGGCGACAAAGTCAACGGCTGTTTTGCCAAACTCGCGAAACATTTTTGAATCCATTCTGGGAAATAGTGTCACGTTTTTTGGGTCTCTGCGTAGTTGTTTAGCGCTTTTCTATTTGTACTTTTCGCGATTTGTTTGCCTTTTGTTTTGTTTACAAAGTTCGAAACACCTGTCCAGCTGTCGGACTAACTTGTTGTCTTTCCCCTTTATTTATTGTTGATGTGTTGCAACTGCAAAAATCACGTTAACTCTGTGGCCACAGACCGCGAGCGAAGCGGCTTTTATACTCCAGGCCTCTGGGCCGGAGAAAGAGTCAGAGTCGAAACCAGAGTGAGAATCAGAGGCAGAGGCAGAGTTAGTTCCCATTGAAGCGACTCTTAAGAGACGCAACAAATGGATGATACTCGTACGTTTGTTAGGTCCAATACTGCGTCTAATTGCAATAAACAAATCTAAAAAAAACAAACTAACAATGGAAATCATCTGTCTGACGAAGCAATTAGGCTATTGTCTCATTTCTAATTTTATGTTCACGGAAATTACAAGGAATGCATAGTACAAGTAGTTCAATAATTGTAAAAATAATTAAGTATCTTACAGATACAGTATCTTTAATATTACATAGTTTAAATATGTTCTCTCTTTTTTATTAGATATTTTCATTCAAATTGTTGCCGCGTCAAATTGTGCAAATTCACTGCGGCTTTAACCGTTTGCTGTTAACTGTTCCCAGATACTTTCAAACTGTTCTCAGCTGTTCTCAAGCCCAACAGGTTCTCACGCGTTTCTCTTAAAGCGCAGCTCTCACTATACATATCGTATATTGCACCTAATAGTGGAATGATACTTTCAATTTCTGCATCAGTCTAAGTTCTTATAATAAAAGTGCATGTTTTTTAAAATTATGTTAACTTTAATGTCTTTATTGTGTTTTTAAAAGAACTCACTTCAAGAAAAATATCTGTTGTATCCATATTTTAGTATTAAATACTAATATTATTTGCCATTTTATTAATAAGGGTACATTTTGCAGTTTTTGGCATAAATCTTAAAGAAACTACCCGAAATTTAGTGCAAAAGTACTTTTTTACCCTAATTTTATCACCTGGAGTCGATTTAAAGAATAAATTTAAGATTTAAAATTTTTGAAAATTTTCGAAAAATGTAAAGGGGTTACTATGTAAAATTTTTGAAAAAAATGAATTTTTCAAAATCATCCAATTTTGATACCATATCAATATTTGTATGATAAAATGGTAAAAAAAACATCCCTTTTGAAAATCTGTCAAGATTTGACAAATCCATTCAAATTATAAGAATACCATGTAAATACTATAAATAAGAGAACATTTTGCAGTTTTTGGTATAAATCTTAAAGAAACTAACCGAAATTTAGTGCAAAAGTACTTTTTTACCCCAATTTTATCACCTGGAGTCGATTTAAAGAATAAATTTAGGATTTAAAATTTTTGAAAATTTTCGAAAAATGTAAAGGGGTAACTATGTAAAATTTTCGAAAAAAATGAATTTTTCAAAATCATCCAATTTTGATGCCAAATCAATATTTATATAATAAAGTGGTCAGAAAAACATCCCTTTTGAAAATCTATCAAGATTTGACGAAACCATTCAAATTTAAAGAATACCATGTAAGTACCATAAATAAGGGCAGGTTTTGTAGATTTTGGTACTCTCTTAACCTAATTTTATCACCTGGAGTCGATGGAGTGTCAATTTTAAAGAAAGTGAAAAGAAAATGCAATTAAAAAAAGCTAAGTTCATTAGTTATAGCAAGACATGGCATACTCGACTAGCAGATACTTCTTTTTAGTTCTCCAACGAGTATCGTAATGAAAATTGTAACTTCGTATAATGAGCATATAATTTATTTGGAATAAATACGAGTGATAAAAATGATTTATTCTTAACTTGAGGGAGAAAGTTATGCAAACTCTTTAGTGAACTATTAGTCTGCAGAAAGTCGTACACCAGTTTTGAAATCTAGATATTGTATAGAATCCAAAATCTAGACTTGCAATCGGATAGATTTGCTCTTTTTGCTCTTACAAGCAATTTTTGGTTTACGACTAATGGGTATATATTATTATAAATAAATATGCGAAACTTACCCAACTAAAGCCCAAAACTCCGATTCCGGCAATGAGCAGCTCTCCGATGATGGAGCCAGCCGAGGTCGATGATGGAAAGAAGGCATTAAAGTAGGGTGACTGCCAATGTGTCAATCCGGGCAGGATAATATTCTCCAAGTCGTTGAGTATATGCCGCCAGTGCTCCGGTTGCTCGGGTATCTGTCTCGGTAGTTGGTTGATGACCTCGTGGGGCATCACGCTTGGTAGCACATTTCTGTGGAAATAGCGATTGGCTTAAAAGGATAACGAAACACTTTTCACACAGACACACACACAGACACACACACACACCTGTCACGTATGTTGCTGAGATAATTGATAATAAACTCAATTGATGCATGACCAAATTCGCGAAATTCATCAAAGTCCATATTGAAAGAGAGAGAACAGATATCAAAATATCCTGTTTTAAATATCCGCTTGAGCGTTAATAATCTCTAACTGTTTTATGATATTTAGTTGTTCCGCTGTCAGTCTATTGCACTTGTTCACCGTTGACATTCGGATCTACAAATGAACTCGCTGCGACATGTCAAAGCCTCGATAAGCGGGTTAAGTCCAAACGATTCGTCGTAGGCCGTTTGTAGACACGACTAAACTATCAACAAAACTTGAAGAGCCATGTGTCAAAATGTGCACAGCCAGCAAGTTTTTGATACCATTGGCGAGATTTATATAACTCTGACGGCGCGACGTTCAGAAAACGACATTAAGACAGTTCAACAGCGCAAAGCGCATTAACACAACATTATACCAATATTAAAATATAAAAAAATCATAAACAAACGTGAAAATCGTCCAAGAAATTTTAATGGAATGCGTTTAATTGTCTAATAAAACGACTACACTGAGAAAAATACAAATGAAAATATAATAAGCTAATAAATGAAATACATTGAAATAAATAGAGCTAGAGCTGGAAGTGTTAAATATATGTCAATTTAAATTAAAACAAAAGAAGAGTAGATACGATTTTTTTTTAATTCTTACAGTTAAGATATTCTTGATTTATGTAGCATAGTCTTAAATTTTAAACATTTAATGAATTATTGTTAATTTAGATAAATAATAAATAAATAAATTATTATTCCTTGCATTTGAGATATGAAATAATTCGACTCTTTTTCTAAGAAAATTATAATAGGTTTTTAAGTTTGATTAGAATTTTTTTTCCAATTTTTGATTAGCATTTGTAACTAGCAAACATATACTTTAGCAGATATTTTTCTCAATGCACCTAATGGTTAATCTATTGTTGTAACAATCCGGTTTATAGTAACTATTATTTTGTCTTGTCTGTTGACACTTGGCAAAAATATATCTAAGTGACTAAAATGCATAACATTTCCTCGTCTTTATCCAATTTGCCTTGTCATCCGACCGTGCTCACAATTTTGAAAGTCACAGTCAACGTGTCTATTTAATAGATAGATAGATAGATAGATGGATAGATGGATTCATCTGCTATTTTGTAAGCTTAGTTCGTTGGGAGTGCATCTGTTCAGTAGGCCGAGCCAGAGCAACGATGGACCAGTGAGTGCATTTCACAAGCTTCAGGTTGTTTTTGTGTTGTATTATAAATTTCAGGGGCACGTCTTAAATTTAATGTCTATGTTAATCAAGATTTGTGTGAGGAAAGATTATTACATTATTGGACAGCTCAAGTTGAACCGGAAAAATCAATGCAAAATATAAAATTCCAGCTCCATTGAAGTCTTGATACCATTAAACTTTGGATAACATTAAATTTGAATTATTTTAAAAATGTATAATAATTAATCTGTCTCAAAGAGCCACAAAAAATATTCTAATAATTTTTAAAATTCATTAGAAACTAATTCCAACTTTAACCACAAACTACACCGTATAAATTATGTAAAAATCAATAAAATGAAATGACATTTGTCATTTTAAGAATATTCCTAACATTGTTGACTAGGAAAGATCTATATAATAAAACGCTTTGGGTTGCTGCGATACTCGGTCAAGGTATGACCACCAGCTGTTGTTCTTCACTAATGCACATCATTGTGGCTTGGGGTGGTGTCAGCCTGTGGGGTTCAAAGTGTTTGGCGCGCTTTAAGCGGTTCATAAATAAATGCGAAAACAGAAATGCCATGTTGGCGGTTTGGGCGTACTTGTATCCACTAGGACGCACCAGTTACAGTTTTCCAGACAGATAGACAGACGTATGTATGTGCTGAATAAAAACAATTTAGAATGAGCAGCTCAGAGATATCCTATAAAAAATTTAAGGATTAACGATTTTCATGGGAAAACGGAAAAGTTGATATTTATTTGATTTTATATTACAAGTAATAAGCTAGCAAAACTATACAATTTATCATGATATGCACTGGTATTACTTACGTTGAAAAAAAAATGATTATGTTTTTTTTTGTTGAAAAATTTACTTGACTTACAATTAATTAAGTAATTTATTAACATTCTTACATATGTAATACTTAAATTATTTAACAACATTAAAGTAACCGTTTCTGCTATCAACTTGTCATATTTTGTCAGCTTTGCAGCTTACGATCCCAATATTACGATCCAAGCTTTACGATCTAACAGTGGCTGTTAAGCAGCAGAACTGCTTAACATAGTATTTTTGAGTAAACGTGTGGAGCGTCTCTGATTACAGATCGTATTTCACATAGTTAACAGCGCTGCAAAGGTGACGCTCTTTGTTATGCTAATTAACAGAGTTGAAGAGAATAATGTTAGCGGCACTTGCAGTCTGTGCTTCTCAGGTAATACTAAACCAAGCACGCAGTTCATTCTCTCTGTTTATAATGCACTTTTGTTATCAACACCTACAGGGTATATCTAGTAGCAGCACACAGGGTGTCTCAAGATGATTGACTGTTTCGCCACTCTGCAGTCGCATGCACTACGCAGTCGCTGGAATGCCTTTAACCCTTGAACAATCCAGCCAGCCCAACCACCCAGTCAAATTGATTTCCAGTTTAATGGCGTCGACAGCGATAAGATAACGAATTCTTGCGCATGACCGAAATGCTAACAGCGGCGGAGGGGTTCTTGCTGCTGTTGTTGTTGTTGTTGTTGCTGCTGCTGCTGCTTTTGCTATTATCAACGATTTCCAATGTTTTCAATATAAAGGGGCGGTGCTTGCTTTTTGGGCCTGGAAGGGAAGACAAGCAAAGTTTTTAGCGCTGTTGTTGTTGTTGTTGTTGCTTTTGTGTTGACCGAGCGTATTGACTTGGACTTTTGAGTTAAGTTTCTCATATTTGTGCCGTCGCTGACTTTTAAGTGCTGTTGACTGTTGTTTTGGGGCCACGTCGAAGGTGTCGCCAGGCGTTGCTTCATTTTTGCTGTTTTCGTTGTTGTTGCCGTTGTTGTTGTCGGTGTTGTTGTTGCCGCAATACATTTTAGCAGTTATAACTCGAAATTCTCGAGAGCTAAACTTTTGGCAAAGTTTTAGGTTTCACAAAATATTGTAATGCTGTCTGCATAGCGAATAAGAACGACAACGAGAACGAGAAACGGAAACGGAAATAGGTATAGGAATGGGACATGGCAAACGTAAGCTGGTGAGGGGAGCAGGACGGGTGACGGGGGACAGGGGCGCCATAGTTGAGCATAACATGGCGCATACTAAAAATAGCATAAAAATGTCGACGATGTCGCTGTCACTGTCGCCGTTGTTGTTGTTGTTGCTGTTGTTGTTGTTACTGTTGCCGTCGCCTTCTCAATTGTTTTGTTGCCTTGCAAGCCTGGCTGCCAGGATTTTACCATATCATTTGTGTCACATTAAGATCAATTGGTAAACACACTAGCACACACACAAACACACTCACTTACACATACATATGTACATGTGCACACAAAAAGGCAAACGGCATAAAAAGTATCGTAAAAGTCAAATAAAAAAGCTCACACAACAACAATAACAGGAGTCGCAGTTGCAGCAGCAACATCAGCAGCAACAGCAGCAGCAGCAGCGACAACGGCAACAAAAGCGTCAAAAAGTGCGCAAAAGAAAAAAAATTATAATAAAAAAACAAAAAAAAAAACTGCAGCACGAGTGCCACAAATAGCAAGGCAACAACAGAAAAACGAGTCGCAAACAACATAACAGACGGCCGTCAGCTTTTGCCAGCGTTGCCATGCCCTGCTGTCATGCCTGTTTGCCTTTGCCTTTGCCTTTGCCTTTGCAATTGCCTTTGCCTTCGCCTTCGCCATATCGTGCCGTGCCGCGTGTCATACAAACGAGCATTCGTGCTGTGCCGTTTAGCCGCCGCCATTTTGTCGGAGCTTTCTGTCGCGCTTGCCAATTGCCGTCGCAAAATGGCGAACGAGTGAATGCTGAAACAATTTGATGCCGCAACAGCTGCACAAATTTAACTAATTAAAACAACGAAAAATATTTGAAAACAAAATATTATAAATTATTTTCAAGCTAAATATAAAATATCAAAATTAAAAGTTTGCTAAAATCTTAAGTGAATTTCAAGAAATACATCGATTTAAATGCTGATTCTTATCAGAACTGAGTGCAAAAAAAAGGTGTAGTTTACTCACAAGTGAAGACTCGTTAGAAAAGCATATATGAATAATTTATTCCCTGATTAAATAAATATTCAAGGTCTAAATTAATTTAATATAGAATAAAAATCATAAGTTTGTTAAAATATTAAGTGAGTTTACTGAAAGTGAAAAGACTTGTAAGCGTAGCAAAACATAAAAAGACTATTCCCAGCTAACTTCATGTAAATTTCTGTGCAACATATGAAAATAATATTTTTTCTTTTAGAAGTTACAATGTATTTCAAATTGCAACATTTCAGAAGCTAGATAGGCAAAGCACACAGACTCAGACTCTACCCCACACATTTTCCGCCTATAGATACTTTTGTTAGGTGCAGACTTGTTACTTTAAGGCAGTACTATTACTTAAAAGCGTCAAAATAGATACAGAAGGGCAACTAGTAAATGCTAAAGCACAGTATCTCTGAGCACACACACAGGTACATACAAATAGAGGCACACTCGTTTAGTCGTACAATCGAACCGAAGCAACGAAACCAAAGAAACCGCCGCGCGTTTCGCTCCTCTGATAAGAAAAATCGACGGCGGCAACGGCGCTTGGCCCAGTGCCATTGCCAGTCCCCTCGCAAGTGCCAGTTCTTAAACAGTTCTTAAACCAACCAACCAAACAACCGAACGATCCAATCTAGCGCTATCTAAAGACAGTGCCGCCTGCATCAAACGTACTAAATATAACGTATAGAAATATTATACGACAAAAAAGAGCAACCGTGTCTCGTGACTAAACATTTCCGCTGCCGCTTTGCCGGAACGGGCAGCAGCTTGGATCGCTCGGTGTCCTCGCGTGTGTAAATTAAAGAAAAGTGTTATTATTAAAATATATATAAATTATAATATATTTCATGTATTTTGTTACAAAATGCAGGCAAGTTAATGCAACTAGTTTATTGAAATCTAACAAAGGCTAAGTGTCTGCTACAAATCAACACATACGACACGTGTGACAAGCCGGCGAAAAAAAAAAACAAAATAAGGAATATTCGAAAACAGCAAATTGCAAATTAAAATTTGTGGCAATCAACTGTTGTTGCTGTGCGTTTGTTGTTGTTGTTGTTGTTGTTGTTGAGCGTGCATGCAACTGGCTTTAGAGATGATGCAAACCCTGAAACCGCCACCGCCGCTGCATCAACATCAACATCATCATCAGCCACAGCCACAGCATCTGTCAGTCATGGATAATCACCAGCATCCGCATCCGCATCCGCATCAGCAACATGTTCATCAACAGCAGCAGCAGCAGCAGCAGCAGCAACAACAACAACAATTGCCACCCACGCCGCAAGCATCGCACCTGCTCGCTGGTCAGCACACTCATCCACAACTCGGAGGGGCCGGAGTTGGAGTTGGAGTGCCTGTCGACCACGATGACCCAAATCCCGAGTTGGTGCTCGCCTTAATTTCAAGGAATCGTGCGCTCGAGGGTGAGTAGAAAGATCTTAGCCAGGTGCCAAGACGAGGCCAACTCGTCATCTCGTTTGCCTTTTGGCCATTTGTCTGTCCAAATAGATTTCTGTTTCCAGCTATTTCTCTACCCAATCCTTCCAGCTGACATTTACTTATTTATGCCTTTAATTATGCACACTTTTTCACTGTTGTTTTCTGATTTACCTGTATAGTCCTGTGTGTGTGTGCGTGGTTGTGTGTGTGTGTGTGGGTGTAAATGTTGGGTGTGGTTCAGCTTGTTTTTGAAAAGCGTTGAAAGCGAATCATTTGTGTAGCATGTGTTGCACTTTTTGTGGTTGAGGACAAGGGCCAGAAAAATGCGGTTGGTTTGGCTTAGGGAAAAGCATTTCCAGCTTGGGAGCTTAAGTGTTTTTCAATTAAGGACAACAGCATAAACCTTAAACTGAGTGCATTATCGCATTCGCTTAGTCTAACTCATTTCGAATGCTGTTTTCGCTGTTAAAACGAACTAAAAATATGAGGGAAATAATTAAAAAGTTGGCTTAACTTTTCTTTAACTCCGAAGGACAGAGCTGATTTTTTAAAGAAGCCGCGTTTCTTCAAATGCAAGTTATTTGAATTTCAAAACTATTTTTTTAATGTACATCATACTAAATAAATGCTATAAATATATTTTAGTAGCATTTCCGACTATATCTACTACAACATTTTTCTGAGAAAAGAATTCAATGAGAATCATTTCAATTGAAAATCGTAACAAAGCAACTGCTTGCAGTTTTTTTCTGCCAAAGCTTTGCTCAGAAAATCCACCACAATCCCCGTCTGCCCAACAAAAGCTGTCACAATTATGAGTTCGATTCATGTTTCACATGTTTGGCGATCCCACGCGAGAATCAATTGACAAGCTAAGGCCGCAGCTAAAAGCCAGGCCAAAATTGTTGACAACTGCCACAAAGGAGACACGATGGGAGTCACTGAGACAGGACACGCGTCCGGATAACGACAAAGACAATGCCAAAAGTCGTATACGAAATTTGTTGACAATGTCCAAATGGCTTAGACTTGTCGCTAATGCGCTGCGAATAACCAAGGGACACACCCAATTCAACTGAATCCAACCTGACTCGCTTTCAAGCCCGCTTTCCCACTCCATGCCCAGCACGTGGCGCAGCATTGAAAAGAGCATGGCCAACTGCGAATGGGAAACCGAAATGGGCATGGAAACGGCAAATGGCAAATGGCAAATGAAAATGGGACGCGTTACATTTTCAAGTGCGCCGGGATTTTGTTTAGAACACACGTAATTACAAACAAATAAATAACGGGGCAAGGACCAAAACCGCATATGCCGACTGGAGAGAAGGCGCCACGTGTCGCTAATATGGGACGAATAGTTCCTGTTCCTTCCCGGGGCACAGAACAGAACAGATCAGACCCGCTGGATAGACACATCCCAGCGGAGTTGAGCGACGTTCGTTGAGCGCCGTGCAAAACGAGCAGAAAAATTGAATTAAGCGCTTGCGGTGCTTCTCCCCGCCCCTTCCACCTAAGCGTATTGCCTTCCCTTCCCAACCCTCACCGACGGACTTGAAGAACCGGCAATCGACAAATATTTTGTTATTTGCACATAAACATATTTATCGAGTTTTTGGGTGCGTGCCTCCGCTAGAGACCAACGGGGAGTGAGTGCACCCACGGGTGTTTGGTTTCACCCGTTCGCAGCTCCTTCGACTATTCGAGTACTCGGTCTCATACTCACACTCATTCACGTATCGCATTTTTCTGTGTGTTTGCGGGCCCTGTCAAAAATTGTGTAAATATGCTTGTCATTTCCACTTGCCTATGGTCGTGCACTTAGCGCTGGACAAACAGTAACCCTCCTCAGCCCCCGCCTCTCTCTCCACTGGTACTTGCCCCCCTCTCCTACCCCGCAGAGCCACAGTCAACCCTCAAAGCGCTCGCGCACTTGTCGCTCGGCGGTCCGCTCGCCGCGTGCCGTTCGTTAGCCGTTCCTTGTGTGGCTTTCCTATTAACGTTGACGGGGAGGATACCCCTCCACCCCTCCCCTCCACACCCTTTACACCGCGCTTAAGCGTATCACTTTGGCTTGTTGTTTCCTTCCGACATCCTTCCTGCAATCGCCGGGCGAGGATATAACTTTTGTTGCCTTTTGCGCACGCAATTTGTCATAATGTCAACAAGCAAGCAAGCAAGTTTAAATGCTACAGTCGAGTCTGCTCGACAGTGAAATACCAAGCACCCAGAAGGTATCAATTGTATCTACATGATCCAAAGTATATTAGATCCATCACTAAACTTACTAAAACTTGGATGAACTATCGGCTAGATGCTAATCAGGAATCTATAAACCTTATAAAATCACAGATATTAACTCAAACATTGTCATAAAGTCATAATACTTTTGTATCCAAATAAAAACTGAATACTCTGATATCATTAGTTAATACAGCAACTGGTTAGGAGGAGATTTTGGGACACTTTTCCATACTGGAAAATTCAAACATGTATTTTAAAAAATGTCTCTCTCCAACTTCCCGACTGCCAGCAAAAGAAAGTAGTCATTTAATTGGATAAGCCGTATTTGGAATTTTGAGCTTGTATTTGCCTATTAAAAAAAGTATTGATTTACAACGAGAGAATGATGTGGTGTTCAATTCAGTAGGAGTAGGATTATTAATTGTCAAATCTAGGAATATTGTGTTTCTATTTTGTCTACATAAAGGTGTAAGCAATTAAATAGATGCCACGTCGACTACCGCCCGATGCCGCACCGATGAGGGCAACCTCGTTGCAGAGCAGACTCCGCAGATCGCTGCGTATTTCCTGGATCTGATTATCCGTGGCGCCGCTCTCCACGCCCACATGAATCTCACGCAGATAGTTGTGGGCAGCTGGGGAACGAAAAGGTGGACCTATAAAGGAGCTGCTGCTGCCCGCTGTGGCCGTTTGATAGCTGCTCTCTGTGGTGTAGCCCGAGATCTGGGATTCGGTTAGACGGGCACTGCCAATGGTGCTGCTGCTGCTGCGGCGACTGGCGTCCTCGGAGCTGGACACAGTTGGCTGTGGTGCTGGCATTGCTGATGGCGCTAGATGCTCCGATTGACTGCCACCGATCTCAGTTTGATTCTGCTCGCAGCTGCTCTCGGATTTGGTTTTGTGGGGCAAACCGCGTTTGTCTCGCGCTTCCAGTAGAATTTTTAGCGGTTTCCCGCCAACATTCGAGCTGGAACCTTGAGGCAGCTGCTCCTTGGCTTCACTTGATTCCATTTCGATGTCAATTATAAAAGCTTCCACTAGGCGGCAAACTCTGGCTTCTTAATTTCGCCGGTTGCGTGCCCAGGAACTTGCAACCCAGCGAGGTGTCCGTCAAGGTGCCGACCTCCTCGGTAAAGTCCGTTTGGGTGCAACAGCCAAAAGTCTTTTGCACCTTGGCCAGATCACAGCGAAATGCGTTGTAGGCCGCCCAATTGACATCGGTCATCTAATAATCACAATTACATATAGCCAATATATAGTATTTAGTCACTTGATCTTACAGCTAATTACTGACATTATCATGGGTTGTGTTTCCTTTAAGCTGCTTCTGAGATGAGGCCAATTCTATATTCTGTTCCGAGTTCATTACTAACTATTAATTTAATCTGATATAAGCTTCTAATTTGGACCGATGGAGGACAGAGCACGGAATTATTCCATGTTACTTTTTCGGAATTTAAATGATTTATAAGCCTTTCAGACAACCTGATCAAAGCATTTCGATTTTCCAACTATTTGCTTTTTGACTCTAGGAGGCAGTTCCATTTATTAAATTATTTTGGTTACGATCGCAATTTTTAAAATACATCATAGGAATTCATTAATAAGCAAAAAGATAAATACTAAAAATATGTAATTGTCATCGAATATTTATTTAATTTAACTTATTATTATATGAAAATCTTTGCATACAAATTTGAAATGTTAATAAATTGTTGGAATTTACCTAAATTTTCCGATAGAATAATTGAATATTTTCCATCGATTCCAATCATAAAGACGAAGAGTCCCTAAGTTTTGTGATATAACTTTCAATATTGATTCGAAATTTCATAACTAATTGGAAGTTTTGAACCAAACCTTTATGTTGTCATATAATAAAATATAAATAAATCACTTAGGGTAACTCGATTTTATTATCCCAAAATATTAGTCACTGCTTGATTACCCCGAGAGATACAATATTGAATATTGCCAGCTCTAAGAGGTAAACTTAGTCTTCAGAAATAATTATCCGTACCAAAAATTATAAAAGATAATAAAAAAAAGTATATAAGAGGATGTAAAGGGCATTCAATAACATATAGTTGAAATAGATAATGAATGAATAAAGACGAATGTATGAATATATATTTACACTTTCAATTTAAAGAATTGAAGATATACACATTTACTTAATAGAGACCTTTGCTATATGTAATTCAGAGTTAACAATTTTAATATACCCTATATGAATTTTTCTCTCTTACTGCTGAGCTTAAGTGTCTCAAAGACCGTGCTCTAGATCCTTATCCTTAAAAGTCCTTCTTTCGCCAGCCGCTTTTCAATTCGCGTATTTTTCATGGCTAGGCCAAATAACAAATAAAAATGTGATCGTAGGCAGGTCAAGAGGGGCTGAGGGGACTTCGGCAGTGACTGCGAGTGGGCTCTGAGCCAAGTTGAGAAATCAGTTGATTTTGTTATTATTGTTGTTGCTTTTGGCCATTCGTTTTTTGTTTTTTTTTTGCTTTTGTTGTTCATCGTTCATCGTTCGTTGTTCGTTGTTTTCCATGGCGTCCACATAAATCATTTTTTGTGCGCCTTTCCGGAAAGCCTGCTGCATATTTCATGGCGGTTTGTTTACGCCACTCACCCGAGGAGACGAGGGGATGAAGGGGAGGGAAGAGTGGGGAGGGGTCTGAAGACGGGACTTGCGCTTAGCATCGACGACAGCTCTTTGACTAGCCAGTCTTTGCTGGCAGGTAAGCCAAGTGGCCCTCCTCCTCCTCTTTCTCCTCACCTCTCTCCCTTTATCCACGTTTCAATTTACGAGAATTTTTGTGTGTTTCTTTTTTGTTTTTGCAACGTATACCTCAAGCTACCCCAACCCCTAAAAGCAGCAATTCGGGCAATGCTGGCAGAGGGAGAAGAAGAAGGTCGACGAGTGGTGGGAGGAGGAGGAGGTGGAGCTGACGGAGTTGGAGGTGAATGTTTAACTTACGTTAAGTAAATAATGGGGCGTTCATATGACATTGCGATGGGGAGTGGGGAGGGAATGTGAGGGGTAGCTGGAGTAGCTAAACAAGAATGTGTGTGCGAGTGTGTTTGCAGTCACTGTTTACTTGTACATTTCCTTTTTGCTTAATAAAATAAAATATGAAAGCTGCTTGCTAAAAAATCACACACACACACACACACAAAGAGCTAGGCATGGGTAGAGAGAACACTGGGACAGGGGGGATGAGAAGAGGAGGTTTTCTATTTGTATTTATATAGTATTTTTAAAATTGCTGCTTTAACTATCTTGAATTCGGTTTAAGGTCTAAAAATATAGCGAAACGAATATTTAAGTGTTTCATTTCTAATAATAACAATATATCAAAAGATTTCGACTTATCATACTATACATATCTATTAATATTCATTGTAATCGTAAGTGGATGTGACATAATCGAATGACTATTTACGTAAGTTTTCCGAAATCGATAAAAAGACCTGTTAACAAAATTTGGTTTAAGACAATCGCCTGAAAAATAAAAATGTTTTCATTCTATCCAGATTTCTTTCCTTGGATACAGACTACTGAAATAATGAAAAAAAAAAAGTTATGTTTATACTAACAATTAAAGTACTTAGTTGATCATAAACAGCTAAATGAAATAGACAATTTAGACATAGCAGCAAAATCTCAATATATTTATATATCTAAAATAGTATGGCATAAAATAATTTATTCCTGAATTCATATAAGTATTTAAATTAAATGACAAATAATAATTATTATTTTAGGATAACCCGAATTTTATTTTAATTTTTTGTTTCTATTTTTAATTTAAGATAATGCCTAAAACTGTTTCTTGCATATCAAAAAAAAACCTTTTTCGAACCACTGTGCAATGCAATGTTGAAACTGTAGAAAAGCATAAGAAATGCCAAATGCGAAATACAAAATATAAATAAAAATAAACAAAAAATACCATGATTCTGCAGCAGGCTTTGAGGCAATCCCCCTCCGCCTCAAGCGCCAACAGAAGGGGAGGGGAACATATAAAGCAGCTGCCAAAGTCGCGCTCTAAAATGGGCGAAAAGCAGCCGGAGAAAGAGAAGATACGTCGAGTATGCAGTACTTAGATGCTGCTCTCTTTGCAAACAATATCCCGCAGCGAACTTTATTAAATTACATGATTTTGACAGTTAAGCAGCAGGCCCTCCTCTTCGCCCCCTAGCCCCACCTAACCCCGCCTGACCTCAAACTCGTTGCCAAGTGGAAATCATAATTTTTGTTTCTTATATTTTATGTAATTCTCGTGAAGCTGCCAACACAGCAACCCCTCAGTTAGGAAGCAACATTCACGTTGTCTGGCAACGCTGCAAGTATTTTCAGAGTATTCCTTGGGGGCCGGTTTAGGCAAATAGAAACAATTCCTTGCCTCGTTCGGGTTGGCAATAAGAAATTTAAGTTTCTTTTTTTTCTGGAAATGCCAAAGTCGAAATCTTGGCAATTACGCGTTTCTGTTGTGGCCGGGAGCGGTTACCAACTTTTATCATTCCGCAATTAGCGTGGCCATGTCTGGAGCCCGCTTATCGTTGTTTTTTACTCGATTCTGTTCTTCGCTGTAGTCGGTAGTCGGGCTGCGGGTCAAAAACTTGCCAGATACTCCTCTGACAAGCCGCTGCCGCTGCCAACGGTAAATATTTGTCCACCTTTTTTACTCGATACCTTGAAAAGCAGCACAACAACAAGATGTACGATAAGGTACACACTGTACAGTGTATATTTTGTAGCATGTACCAGAGTTTTGTATCTATAAATACGCAACTTGTGCATTCTTTTCTATTTCTATAACATGGAAAACTGTTAAAGTACCCCTAGTATCTCCAATACCCCCCAGTTATTCAAGTCGGCATCACCCAATCTCTGGCACGAAGTCTCGTCTCGGTCTGGAAGCATGTTTGACGGTTATCTATGGGGTACTTAAACGTCCCGGGTACAAGATTTGCCCATTGAGACGAGACATACGCGTCTATGTTTACATTTTCACCGGTTACATGGCCTCGTACACAAATGTCTCGATAAGAAAAACATGCCAAGCTCCACTCCGAAATGGTGCACATCGATCCCTGTCTTTCCAAAAACTTTTATAGTCTCACTTTCCTAGAATATATTGACATTTTGTTGTTTTTACCCAATTCTCTAACTGAAGTAAATATCTGCCAGAAAAATTGTTCAGTTATTTAAAGCAGAAATTAAACTGATTTCAAATCAAAAAAATAAGTGAAATTAATTCACATATGAAAAAAATAATAATATTATGTTCCGCTCGCCACTCAGTTAAAGGCACTTTAAAACTTAAGGGTTTTTCTGAAAAATTCTAAAAGTACTATGAAATCAGAATTACACAGAAATTTGTTGTGTTTTCAGGTGTTTGCTGATTAAAATTTTGTGAAAAAATTATATATCGAAAATACCGATTTAGAGAAGTTCGACTGCAACTAAACTTTGTGCACTTATAGTCAGATTAAATATTGTTTGGAAAAATCATCAATCTTTATTTTACAAAGAAAGCTTTTTAAGGAAAAAAGATTTGATATTAAAAGAATTATTTACTCGTATGAGCAGTATTACGTATGATAAAAATACTTGCTATGACAATAAATAGAATAATTCCATATAATTCCAAAAAGGTATTCTCTTCAAAAACAATGGTCTTACCCATCCGCATACCAGTCAGTATTAAATGAGGCCTATTAACATGACTGTTGTCGTTGGGTAGTACAAAGTAAAGTCGTTTCATGTGCAACCCTCTGACTAGTACCGATTCTGACTTTGACTCTCTCTCACTCTCCCTCTCCCTCTCTCTCTCTCTCTCTTTACTTATGCAGTGTCCTGTTGTTCCAAGCATCAACATCACTTGGCAGGCGAACCCTTTGCGGGGAGTGGGAAATGCGCCTTTTATTCCTTTATGCTATCTGTGATTATTTTCCACATCGCTATGCCCATTGTCTGTCCACGGGCTTTTGTCTAAGCGTATCTAAACAGGTGGTCCCGGCATGTGGTCGAGCTTCTGAATTTGCAGCAGTTCCACCTTCTCTTTTTTTTGGTTTTGTTTTGTTTCCGCACCCTCAACGTAAATCAGATATTTGTAGTGTTTACCTTTCAATCAACAATGATATTATATTTAAATAAATATGCATGCACAGAGATCTAAAAAATGTTTTGATTTCTGGGCGTTAAGTCAACCGCAAATTATGTGCAGCTAATATTATTTAAACAGGTGCTCTAATTGTTTTAGCCGTAGTTTCGTGTCGCTGTACTTATTTTTAGAGCTTTGTCATTATAAAACAATCGAATTTTCGTTATGTCAATAGTCAACAATAATCGCCGTGATTACTTAACTTATCTAACACCTGGAATATATACACACAAGTACGAGTGTATATAGTACGAGTAGTCGCCGAGTGATTTGGCTTTGCACCACACGCTTCTGAGAGCTTTATGAAGTGGACTTTCAAGCAGGAAAAATACATACTATCGAGTACCTCTAAAAGTCGGAGCAAACTTTGCGAACTAACCCACTAAGATATACCCAACCCTTTCTTTTGTCTGTGAACTATCAGAACTAACAACATTTAGGAGAAATAAAACTCTTTAGTAAAGAAAGAAATAATATGCAGATAATTTCGTTGATAGTTTTGGCTCGCATTGCAAATCAATGCATATCCACAAGTGAATAAAGTGATTCATTAATTTCTATACTATAAATTCAGTTTTATTTATTTTGTGCGATTATGCGAAAGAGACAAACAGTGAGCAGTGGCAGATCTACCTATTGTAGTGTATCGATGGGACACTTTGGTGGGCTTATCAGGCTTATGGGGCGATAAGTTAAGGTTTATGTCCCCGCAACGCCTCAACCTTAGCCAAATAGATAAGTGTCACTCTTGGCACATGGTATCAAAAAAACAAAAACAAAAACAAAAGAAGAAGAAAAACAACTGCCAGCTACTACGCACACATCTCCGGACAATTCAGGGAGAGATTCTTAACACTGTCGAGTAGACAGTTTCGATTGTTGTGCAAAGAGACCCGTCCAACTTCTAAGAGATCCCGCCCGCGATGTTTGTCATGGTTTATGTTGTAGCTCTAGCTTTGTTTACACTTTATATATTGAACTACTTTCCAACTATCAACCCCACTTGAAGGTGTCAAACAATGTTGTATAACTGGAAGCCGTAACCCTCGCCTCCTAATGGGGCGATTTAACAGCTAACCAGCTACTCCAGCCGAGTTTGAGTTGAGCCAACTGAAGTGCCATAAATGTGACTGTGATTGTGCCTAGAGTAGCTGAGATTGTGGGGGCTGTTGTAAGGCCTGCTACTTGGATTTAAGTCAAATAGTCTAATCGCTTATTAAATCTAAAGTAACGCTATTTGCGCTCTTTGAAGTCCCCGACAAAAATAGACCCGCTGCATCTTCTCGATAGCGCAATCTATTTCAGGGCTAACCAGAGTTGACCTAGTAAGGCAACTAGGGGAAGGGCATGACTAGTTAAACAAACCCAAGCAGAGCAATTTTCAGATACCCCAGAATACGTAAACTAGTGACTTTGAACATACGCCTAACTATTGATTGCTAATGGGGAAGTATCAATAGACTGGAAAGAACTCCTATTTATGGTAAAGATTTTCTAAAAATAAAAGATCTAAAAAATATAAAAAAAGCCTAATTTTTTAGATAGAAAACTATTTAACTATCTTCAATTAAAGATATATTTTCAAATAAACCAAATTACCTTTTGAAATATCCCTGACATACACTCTTTTTAATGTTTCAGATTTTCTAATAAATTAGGCTACATTGTGCTATTAAAATCAGGTATTACTTTTCTTATAAGTGATAGTTTACTCTAAAAGTTTCAAAGTATATCTCAAATTATACTACAAACAATTGTCTGATAATAGATAACCATAGATAACCTTAGAGTTAAACAAAAAAGATTCTAAAATACTCACACTGCTTATATAACTACCATATATATATCTTAGTATCAAATCTGTTAGTGTCCAAACCCTATGTGTTATTCACAGTAAAGCTTTATAGAATCTAGCCAAAATCCAGAGCTGTGAAACAGATAAATGGTTTTATTTACAAAATGCATGACACTACAATGCGAATAACGACTCTAGATACATTGAGACAGAAGTCTGATACCGATTCCTAGTCGGAGTCGGAGTCGGAGTCGGAGTCGGAGCCGGAGTCCGGTCTGTTGACCTGGCCATTGACTTGAGCGTATGTCGCAAATTATGCGATACTCTCTCTCTCTCTCTCTGCTCGACGTACCGTTGAAAGCGTTCAGTGAACAAAATGATTTTATTGCTATGCCGTCTAAGCCCGAAAAACCACTCCAACCATTTGGCCATATGTTGCCATTTGTGACAAAACTGCACCAAGCACGCAACACACAACAGGACGAACAGGTCCTGGAGGGTTGGACAGACAGGCAGACAGAGTGAGAGAGAGTGAGAGAGTGAGAGAGTGAGAAAGGAGACAGAAAGATGCTGTTGTCGTTTGTTGTCGTTAATGCCCAATGGGTGGCAAATTGTTTTTTATTATCGGTCGGACAGAGACACGACCCACCGACCCCTCTCGGATGTTATCAGCCACAGTGCTAGGGGGACGGGAAAGGGGGCAAAGGAGTAAGCTGGTCCACACCCTCGGGCAATTGTCGATTGCGTGAATAAAACTTTAATGGAACGACACAAATCCCTTTCAACATTTCTCCTTGGTGTTTCCAAATCTAACTAATTGAGTGCGAAAATGCCGTCAGTTTTCCGCTTCGTTTTTCTCATTCTCAGCTTCTTTGGAGTACTAGCGATAAATTGATGTGTGAGTATATTTCAAACTGTAAACAAGCTCAAAAAACTGGCACACAAAGTGCACTTGAAATGCAGCTCCTAAGGGGAGGGAAACAGAGAGGGGAATTCATTGGGGAATCTTTGGGGAATCGCAGCCTAAAAAATGCCAGCAAATAACTTTTGACAGAACGTGGACGATAAACATATACATGTACATATGAATATATATATATATATGTGTACATCGGTGGATATGGTCACGTTTGGTGGCAGTCTCCACTCCATTGGCGCCTGTCATTCGAAATTCACGTAAATTGTTGATGGCGTCCATTGCACGTCGAGAATTTTTAGCTGAATCTCGACTGCAAACTTGCAGCTAAGTAAAATTTATAGCCTGCTTCAAGGCGCCGGGCACGTGACCATGCAGCTATGATGATTATGAAACTGGATTCAATGCAGCTGTGATTGAGGTGCCACACAGGAGACGGGACACCAGAGAGAAAGACATGTCAAGGCAATGCCATGGAAAATTCTGCAGTTTAAATGCTATTTTTTGGACGATAAATCAACCAATGGGCTTATAAATCTTCTTCATTGTTTAGATTTTATAGAGTCTTTAAAAAAAAACTTTAAAGAGTTTATTTTGACCTGTGTATTAAATACTATTAAAGCTCTTTCAAAAATATATATATTTATAATCAGCAATCATTTATCGATTTATTTATATTGAAAGGTTAAGACTAAAAAGTGATATTATTTTTGAAAAGAAAACACTGCCAATACTTTGAAAGTCTTTCATTTCAAATTTAAGTATTATCTGAAAATTGCTTAACAGTTATGCTTATTTAATATCCTGCTTTAAAATACTCCTATATAAATATTCTTGTGCAGCTTCGATAGCCGAGTCGATTTAGTTTTTTGATCACCTACCTGTCTACCTGTCTACCTGTCTATCTGTCCATCTGTTTCTCCTTCTCTCCAAATACTCACGCAACTTTCATTTCAACTTGAATTTAGTATCATAATTTACTGGTATAATTGCACAGAGTTTGGTTGACAAAATGCATAAAGTATTTGCGGGAATTCTATGCGACCAAATTGCCTACAAGGACTCGACCACCCCAACCCCTCTAATCGACTCCCCAATCGAAGTCTACGCCAACTTGAATCCAACTCCAATGCCAACTGTGCAACCCTTAGGCAAATCACTTCTGTCCCTTTTGCGCTCACACCAAGCAGCTTTTGCTCTCTCTCTCTCTCCCTATAAATATGGCGACGTCCATTTTTGTGGCTGACAACAACAACAACAGCAACAAATGGGACAACAACAAGGGACTCGACTCCCCATTTACCTCACCATTTGGGCGCCATCTTGGCTTCATCGAACGCACACAAAAGCCCATAAGGGCAAAGCCAAGATAATGGCATCCTGGCATCCTGGCATTGAGGCATCCTGCCATTGAGGCATCCTGGCAGCCATGAGCTGAGCTTAGTTCAGCAGGCAAATAAAATGGGCGCGAAACGAAGTCGTTAGAGCAACCGCCCTCGTCCTTAGCCCTACCCCCCCCCCCACACTTGCTGCTGCCCCACCCACCCACTCAGCCCATGCCGACCCATCCTACACCTACATACAAGCTAGATGCTTTTTTGTGCTAGCTTCAAAAGGAAATCACCCCAAGTGTGTATTTTTATAGAGACCGCAATAAACCTTTTTCTTTTCTGCGTCATGAAGCGCTTCGATGAATGTGAAATGCTCGAATCCACTGAATCCGTTTTCGTATTCGTATCTGAGTCCGTAACTGGGTCCTGTTCGGAGAGTCCCTTTCTGGGTTCCCGGGCTTCTTCTGCCGCTTTTTTTGGCTCGAGCTCTGCCTATTTGATGAAGTTGCAGTTCCAACACAATACACTTGGATGGCAAAAAAAAAGAAAAGAAAAAAAACGAAAAAAGAAAAGAAGGAAGACTTACCGCAGTCGTTGCCCATTTTTCTTGGCCAGGCATAACCATAAAGGCGGCTCAGCGAACTGGGCCGATTGATGGCCATAGCACTCAAAATTGAAAGCAAGTATGTAACCATGTGCCGTACATATAGAAAGGACTTGGTCCTGCCTTGCTTCATCATCATCATCGTCGTCGTCGTCGTCGTCGTTGTATATTCTTTGACTTTCCCATTTTCTCTCTTCTCTTGTTGTTGTTGTTATATTCTCTGTGTTTTATAGCCCGGTCAAGGGTGCTGGTCAGTTCGCGTTGGTTGTCGGCTTGACGCTTGAATGGCTGCCAACGAGAACGCGCCTTTTGTTTGGCCAACAAAACGAGAGAACAGGCGAAAAAAAAAGAAAGAAAAATAGAAAAACAAAAGCCCAGCAAAGTACAAAAAAAAGACGAACGAAAATGCTTTTTGCAAAGTAACCAAAAGCGAGCGTAACTAGTAGAAAAGTCGAAAGTCAATCAAACTCGACCGTGAGAAACCCTGTAGCGCTTCTGTAAAGCGGATAAAAAATTAAAATAAGAAATTAATACAACTATTCGTAAAGAAAAATGTAAAAAATTCCCTGGAGAGCAATTTGAGTTGAACCCGACGAGTGCATAAATATTAAAAACTCCACAATGCTGAATTACCAAATAAAGCGGTTATAGCTTTTAAAATTAGTGCTGTCGTTGTGGTTTACAGCAGGACAAATTTAAAATTAAAATTTTGAAAGTCTAGCTTGAATTCACCCGAAACGGAAAGAACAATTTGGAGTTTTACTGTATTTCTTTTAATTCAAAATCTTTAATGAATTTCAAAATTGCTAAATAAGTACAAAATGACAAAAATGTTCGACTCGGCTATTGGCGCTGATCAAGTACAAATACCCGTTTGCGTTTTCTGAGTACAGGGTCGAAAAATAGAAAATTGAAAATAGAGAATATGTGGCGGTCCCATTGTTTAATGGACGTCAGCTGGAATGTGCGCCAGAAATTGAAAAGTTATTGTGCTGCATTTCCACTTGCCACAGCCATTGCCTCAGGGGCCAAGGCACGGGGGAAGGGGAAGGGGAAGAGGCGGCCTGCCGTTGTATTGTCGTGACAAGCTGCTACTTATGTAGCCAGCTACAACTCGTTGCTTTTTGTGCCACTGCGCAAATTGTTCAACTAAAATATTTGACAGTTAATTTTTGGTTTGGCCGCGGCCTTTTTATGCACTTGCTGGGCAAACAACTTTTACACAATGCCAGCAAATTTGTGTGCATTTTCTAAGGCAAAAATTCTGGCACGAGACGAAAGTCTGCCGTAGCATTCAGCTTTTGCTCGCACACACATACCGAAATACAAAAAAATTAGCAAATGTATACATATTGTACATGTCAAAAATTAAAATACTTGCAAGTCTATTTTTGGTCATATTTTGCGCATTAATATACTAAGTATACTATCGATGTATTAGTAATATCGATGCAGTGCGCCAAATGTGCTCAAAAGTGCTCAATTTGCGCTCTCGCACACATACTCATACAAACGCTGATCGGTTGCTCTCTGCAGCTCCCACTCTGGTCTTCCTCTCTCATTCTTTTGCACGCGTGCATATGCAATTCCTTTACATCTCGTTCAACCGCAATTAAGATATTGCAATGGTCCAAGAAAAGCTTTGCTAAAGCATCCACAAAAGCTCAACCAACAAAAAGCGCAAGAGACACATGCATAAAGTAAATTATAATAGGCATAATAAAAACGAGGCAAAGTCCAAACGACAAGTCATGGCATTTGCTTGTTCTTGTTCTTGTTGTTGTTTTTGCCATTTACTTTGCATGCTTCTTTATGTTTCTATGTGAGTGTGTGTGTGTGTGTGTGTGGTGTTGTTGTGACTGCTGCGGTAAGGCCGTAAGTGCTTCGTGCGGAATTAAAAGCAAACGCATTAAAAGGTGCCCAAAAAGAATTTCACCTTGGCAAAGATACAAAGCAACAACAGCAACACGATAACAAAATGGCGCAGCTGCAAATGGCGACAGATTCACGTTGGCTTAATATTACATGAGCAAGAGGGGGACACACACAGACACACACACAAACACGTGCACGTTCATACATATACCATTACATAGCACGGTAACGAGCAACATTTTTAATTATGAAACACTAAAAGTGGCAAAGCTAAAGTGCAACGAGTACAAGAATGGGGCCATTGGGCTGGCGTTGGGGTCGCTTTAGCCATGCTATTAACTTAAACGCCTTTTGCCGGTTAATGGAAATGAACCTCGTCGTGGCAATGGGCAGTTATCTGGTTAAGACAACGATGGGACGCCACACCAACGACACGGCAGACACGCGCAGGTGTTTAGACCCGACCCTCTTAACCGTTAACCGTTAACGGTTATGAGCAGCAGAGTACCGAGCGTTCATGTTAACACGGCCTAATTGTGGCATGACAGGAACAGGAACAGGAACCACTTGCTACTACAGTGAACTCTCGCAAATTAAAGCTCTCACCCTAAACTATATAAGCTACAAATTTTAATATAAAAGAAAACTGATTAAAAGTGAAATACACAAAAAAAAAAACAATAAAATAAAAACAATAAATATAATATATAGAGAACATCAAAGATTAATTATACATTGAACAGTGTTCATATTTATATTCACTTTATAAAGGAATAGTACAGTAGTTAAGCTGTTTCATTTTATTTGGAGACGAATTTCCAAATCGGTTATTCCATGTTCTGATTCCAAGCGAATTAACTCAAAAATAAATAAATAAATAATAAAGAAAATATTTTAAAGAACACTCGTAAGAAAAATTAACATTTTTGTCTAAAATTCTTAAAGTTTATTTATCCTCTTTCATAGAAATGAAAGATATAAGATTCAGCACTTGCCGAAAATTCGAAGCACTCGTTTTTGGGAGACTCTACTGTACTTAGTACTTAGCCTACTCGTTTAATGTGTATTAAGGAAAGGGATTCGTCGGGTTTTCTGCATATTGAGTTACTGTAAGTTGCTTTAATTGCGGGCACGTGCAACGTTTTACCTGCAACACGGGCCGTGAAGTCAAGTGCGATGCTCACGCCTCTTGTAGGGCCTCCTCGCAGAAGGTGGAGTTTTCACCTGCCAATTGCACGGAAACTTAAGATGCGCCTAATCGGATCGTTTGAGTTTGAACTTCGCCATCGCTTTTCCGCAGCTGACGCAACGTAATTTCCACGCATCTACAATTTCCCTGCGTGAAAAAAAGAAGAAGAACCAATAATTGATATCCATCATTGCGTGCATGCGACCAGTCGCGTGCTGGGATGTTGAGGGCTCACGTCCAGTTAACAGACAGACGGATAGAGAGTGAGATGGAGCATGCTACTTAGAGAGAGAGAGAGAGGAGAGCCAAGTGGCTTGGCTCGTCTCTAGTTTCATGGGATACGGGCGCGTTAGTTTTTATTGCAGCGTTTACTTTACTTTGGCCATAAGCCGCAGCAACAATTTCACTAGCAATCCACGTCTATCGATATCCCCACCCCACCCCTCCCTTCCCATTCCTCTTCCTTACCCCTCCACAATCAATATAAACACAAAGTTAAGTGCTGTCCACGGACTGTGCAACAGTTCGTCGAAAACAGTTTTCAAAGTCGCGTAGTTTTGCCAGTTGCCAGTTGCCCTACCATTGCCACCAAGAGGAGGGTTGCTTGCTCAAAATTGATTAAGGTCATTATGCAGCCGGGTTGCGTCAAGCTGCGAGAGACCGAGCACCGACTCACTGACACTTAATCCCAGCGGCATAATCAGCAACATATTGTAGCAAAAACTTCTTCACACTGCCATAAAAAAGTAGCAGTTTTGTATTTTACGAAATTGTACACCCCAAACGGGTAAGAGGCAAGGCACAAGGCACGGGGGGTCAGAGGTTAAATGCCATGGCCCGAGTAAGGCCTTGGTCCCGTGCTCCGTGTTGAGTTCCAAGCTCTGAGTTTTATGGCTTACCCATTTTTGTTTAACAATAAACTTGCCTGGCTGTCTGCACTCTTAACATTGAGGAGTGCCATCTCCTCGCTTTTCCCTATACGGCTTTGGCTTTTTGGGTGCGGCTGGCATTATTCATGAGCAGAGCCTGGAAACCCCCTTACTTGAGTCCGTAGGTAATTTTTAGCACAGCTGCTGTCAGGCAATCAATGCTGTCTTCTTGGCCAAGATCTAACTTCAAAGCCAACAAGCTCCAAGTGATATCAACGACCGCAGAACAGCAACAAGTGTATTTATATCCGAATCCCGAAAACCAGGAATAAGCAAACTTTTTACCCCATTTCTCATTTTCCACTTCGCACTTGATATAATGAAGGTGTCCCCGGCTCGATAAGCGCCCCTAAACGTTACCAAATGTTTTTATTACATTAAAAGCATTAACGCTCAACATTAACAATGGTATGTAGAGCAAAGTACCAGTCAGCCAACCATATGAATATTAAGAGAAAGAGCGAAAGACACAGAGAGAGAGAGAGACTTCCCCCTTTGTACAGAGATGCAGGAACAAGCCCACAGGACAGAATACACACCAATATGTCATCAATGCTGGCAAGTCAGCACGACAGCTACCCCCATCCGCCTTAAGGGTTGTCCTCAAACCCCGGAGCGAATTGAAAGACCCCTCGAAACAAACGACGGGATTTCGTCATAACTGTTACACTGGTCTCTCGTTTGTATTTCCCATGTATTTCGGATGTTCACAGGCCACAACTGCTCGATATATATTGACAGTAGATCAGCTTAACGATTCCTTTTCGAATACAAATAAACTAAAAAAGAACAAAAAAAATAGTTTTTGGAAATCTTTAGATTAGCTTTTAATTCGAATAAATGTCTCGCCTCGAAGTTTCTTTAATAAATTATGTTATCGAGACTTATAAACTAAATTTCTGGTTTTAAAAAATTAGTTTATTTTGCTTACAGCACTTTTTTTAGAAAGTTTTGTAAAATATTGAATTTCTAGAAAATAAATAAACAATCTTTTTAAAGAGGCTTAAAGTTATTTTATCTTGTTTAGAAACTTTTAATGATTTTTTTAAGAAAATCTCATAATCAACACAATTTTTACATAATTTATAGATTACTTATGATTTTCTCTTCACAAATTGACGCCTTTAGCCCACTGTACAGTAATACTCAGACTAGAACTTGACTTTATCAGAACGCTGGATAATATCGTATATGTGCCACCCCCAGCGCCTTTTGTTTGACTTTGTTGAATTGATTTCGTTAGGGAAATAAGAACAACAACAAGAAGAAGAAGAAGAAGAATAAACAACAACAACAACAAACACCCCTTGAACACGCAACGCCGTCTCCTTCATTCATTTTGTCATCGTCCTTTCTGTCGTTTCGTCGTGCTTTTCTTTGGTTCTTTCTGGCATTTGGTCGAGGTTATCGCTGTGATGTTTCCATTTGTACAAAATAGAGCACTTAACGGGAAAACTGCAAACAAATTATTGCACTTGATGTCAGCAGTACGAGAGGGAGAGAGAGAGAGAGAGAGAGAAAGAGAGAGTCGTGTCCCGCCTATCCGAATCTGCTGCATGATGTGGCAAGGGAACGGTAGGAAAGAGGCAGGGAAAGAGGCAGGGAAAGAGGCAGGGAAAGAGGCAGGGAAAGAGGCAGGGAAAGGGGCAGGAGAAGAGCCAATGCCACTGCCATTGCATACACTTAAAGGATTACAAGCGGATCTGTCGCTTGTTTGCCGCTAAATGGACGCATTTACTCGCACTGAGAGACGGAGCAACCAGAGAGAGAGAGGGAAAATGGAGTGTGGAGAATTTTGGGTGGTTGGGCGTTTCACAATGGCCGTGCCAGGCGCGCTTTTTATGGCCAATGAATAGATGAATGAATACATGACAAACTGAAAAACTGACTGACTGACTGACTGACTAACTGACTGACTGACTGACTGACTCGCCGAGTGGGCGGTCGGGCGACCAGTGAGTCGGCTGGTTCGTTGACTGGTTCGTTCGCCGTTTGGCCGGGTGCGAGTGCCCATGGAGTTACTTAATGGATTTGGTTAAGTGCTGCATTGACATTTTGATAAATGCTTTGGAACAGATGCGTTGCCAGGCGCTGCGTTAAATGGGCGTTGCCTCCGTCGCCACCGCCACCGCCACCGCTCCCTGTCCTATTCTCTCCTCTCCTCTCCTCTCCTCTCTGCTGTCCTGTCCCACAACCTGCGGCGCGTGTTGTCCCGACTCTTATGATAAATAGTTTATGCTCTGCACGCCAGCATAGAGCCCAAAAGCCGGTTCAAGCATTTGTCACAATCCGCGAAAGTGTTTCCAAATTGATTATCCAAGACAAAGTCTTACAGATTGGTCACGGATCGTCAATTAACCACTTTGATGACTTTACTAGTCCCACCATTCCTTAAAAAACTGTTAGTCACCCACAAGCACTTTTAAAAAGATACTTTCTAGTTTTTAACCTATATTCTTGTTATGTTTTCTTACGTTTTTTAATATTTATTTGTGAATAAATAAGAAAATTACTTTTTTTAGATTAGAAGTATTAAAATTAATTTTTCTTGTCATTATTTATTATAATTATTATTAAGCTTTTTTTCACAACCTATTTATTTTTTTGGAAATCAGTTAACCGTATCCAAAATTCTTATACGATTTTTACTGTGCCTTGCGCTACAATAATATTAGGAAACCTTTTAATGCCTATCAAAAGTCATTTTCCTAAACTTTTTCTCGTTTTCTAACCGCCCTATAGCATTAAACAGATTCTCTTTTCGGTTCGGGGGAAAAACAATGAACAAGCCAAATACTCCTGACCATTACCAAGTGTCAATTTTTTGCTGTTGTTGTGGTAGTGGCAGTTGTTGTTGTTGACGTTGTCGTTGTGGCTGTTGTTGCCTTTTTTTTATAGGAGTACAAGACACTTATTTAGCTGCCCTCAAATGGCAAAAGTTTTTGTAATGCTTTGAAGTGCCTCCTCTAATTAGATAATATGCGGCGGGGTCAGAACGAACTCGAACTGTGCAGATGACGCCGCATTTTCCTATGCAAAGTGGCAAAGCGTGCAATGTCCCCCGTCCCCATCTCCATTTGACTCCTCCCCATCATGATATTAAAGAAAAAGGCAAAAAGCCAAAGCGCATAAAAAAGCGGCGTGCGCAATTTGAATCCTAATGGATGCGTGTGGCGCAACCAAACGACTGTCGGACACGCGATGAGGCAACCATCATTTTGTACAAGGAGTTCGCGTCCACAGCTGGCGAAGGTGTAAAGTTCACGTGTGTCCATTTACCATCTCCACCCCATCCCCAAGCCGTGCCACTAACCAACCACCCCCTCGAATCGCTCCCTAACCCCCCGTCCACCCGTCCACCCCTCCACACCCCGCCCCACAAATGACCCAACCTGGTGTCGTATTATTAATGCTTTTGGAGTGCTTTCAATGTTTTATCGGGCATTTTGCTCTGTGCCCAGAGTCGATGTCTATCTTCCCGGGTCTTACCCCTTTTCGGAGTGCATCGGTCATTGCGTAATAACATTCAGTTGGTCTCTTTGCCCTGGATATCCTACATACAAATATACATATATACATAGTCTATAAATATCCTCCACTTCTATTATGATTATGAATTCGAGCTGCAGCCAAACGTTGACTTTTATCTAAATGGGTCTTTTGTTTGCTTTCACGACTAATGGAATAGGCGGAGCTCCATATACCATTTAATATCAATCCTCTCTTGATTATAGACACTCGAACTATTACACATACATTTTTGTATGTGTGTGTGTATACTTCTTTAAGCAATAACTTCACAAGGACTGGAAGGGTTACCGGCGACTAATTAACTTGTCAGTCTAATAACTAAATATGTCGCCAGAACTAATAACAAATACCAAACATATAATGCCAAGAATTACAGAAATATAATACACTTAGAATGGGAAGAATATCAGACAGTTGTCAGAATAATATAAAGCACTAAGAATAGTTTTTCGGTAGATATTCCTCTGAAAATCATATAAAACCAATTTTTAAATTGGTTTTTCCATCAATCTTGATTATATTATAGACCCTTAGTATCATATAATACTTAAAATTTTTTTCAGTCTTATTACCTTTCGATTTTTTCAAACTTAACCAATATTGATAATAAAATCAATCCGAAATCCATAAAGAATACTGAAGCCCATTTAAATTTTAGTATCTTAACACATCAATCCGTATTCAAATAAATTTTTATATTTATTTCTCAAAATTTTTAAGTCATTAAATCTATAATCTATATAGTCTATTGACTCTAAAACCTCCCTACTATATATGAATCAATAATAAATAGAATTTAAGCCCGTTTCACACACAATTACTGAGTTAGCAAAATCTTAAAGTTTTAATTTGAATAATGAAAAAATGACCAGGATTACTGCACTTCATTTAATTCGTTTCTCATTATAGTTGTGCTAAATTTTAAAATTATATATACTAATGAACATAAATAAGACCAACAACATAGTTTGTATACTTTTAATCACAACTGTCGATATGCAAAATCTGATTGTAAACAAATATGTAAATTGTGCTTTTGTTAATTGCATAAGATAACGACTGCTGTGATTTGTAAAGCTCAGAAATAAATACAGCTGTATGTGTGTTTATGTACATATATATTTTTGGTCACTTACTTATAGATACAAATACATATGTATCTTTTTTAAGGCGTTTGACCAGCCGCTGGCAAAAGATGCAAAGCTTAGCAAACAAGCGAAAGCTTTAAAAGCCACAGAACGTGACGCTTTCGAGTTTTAGCTCCAGCAACAAGACAGCCTAAGACCCAAGTGAATTTGACACGACGACGATGCTGAATATGAAGCAACGGTACCACAAACTGCCAGCCATTTTGTTATGCGTTTCACACATATCCACACACCCCCCTCCCTCCATCCATCTCCTACACTGAATACGCAGTTCCTTAGATACAGTAATATCATTGTTGTTGTTTATGTTAGGCAAAGCATGTGGGTGTTATATCAGCCAGCTTAATGCGACCCCAGCTCCGCCCAATGACACACACATTTACACATTCCCTTTTATTGTTTGTGCATTTGTCTTTGGTCCTCGTATTCGTATGTTGTGATTATGCAACAAGCTGGCAGCGTGTCCACTTCTAAATGCCATTTTTTTTTGGGTAAATGAATTTTTGATTTGCTGCATCCTCAGCATTTTCTCTTACAAGCAAACAAGTGAGACAAGAGAGAATGAGAAAGCAGCAGAAAAAGCAGCTATGTACATATGTATATTTTTGCGCATCTTTACATGGACTTTCGGACTTTAGTAACTATTTTCGCAGGTTTTAGTGCACATTTCACTTCTGCCTTTCAGGCTTCTGTAATATTTAAAACCCCCAAACAGGAGCTCGACTCAAACCTGCTGTTCTGTCTTGTGCGTGGCCCTGAACCTAAGCTTACACCTATACACACACACACACACACACACACACACACACACACACATAACTATATGAAGAGTACTAAGTGATTCTGTTTGTGTTTGTGCGAGCTTTTTCCGCCTCTTCACACGATTGCGGCCGCAATCGCGGCCATATGGTTTGCACCTGTAAGGACATCATTCCTAAATATGGATCGTGTCGGAAAAACAAAAAAAGTTTATAGATTTCGCCTACCTTTTACGCAATCCAAATATTTTTGTAGAATTACAAAAACAATGATAAATAATTTAGTAAGCAAATTTTAAGAATCCCAAAAGAGAGTATAGAACATAAAGAAACATTAAATGGGAAATTTGACGAAGAAACACATTCTGCTTACAAAAATTAGAAAACTTAAATTAAAACATTAAATTTTATTAATATTAGAAGAGGCATAATATTTTTAGATTTTATAACAAGTCGGGCACTATATTTGTATTCTAACTAAGTCATACGATAACATTATTTTTAATTTTGTTCTTATTTTATATTCGAGCAATTTTCTTTTCCTAATATATTTATATAAATTTCGATATTCCGAGTATTATTTGACGAAATTCTGATTGGAAATTCGAAAATGGTCGAGCTTTGCAGCCATGATTTAAATTATTTTTCTTAGCTGCAATTGGTCCAACTGTTCCTAAAAGTATACCATAATTTTCTACATCCACACACAGACAATACGCACTGTATGCCCATATTTTATTGATCTTTTATTATTTGTGTTTATACATAATTACGTTGCTTAAAGCCCCCCAAGTCTCTCAAAAGCTCGACTGCAAAGTGAGGTTAGGTCACACGTACAAATTTTCCGTATTTTCTGGCATTGCCAAAAATGCGATAAAAACTCAAAAACGTCAATCAACAGCGACGTATGAAGCGAAAGCGGTTGAAATAAATTTGTGTGCGTTTTTGGCGTAGACCAGTCGATAGACACGACGACCAGACAAGAATTTAACAAATTTAAGGTCATTTTTACTGTTAAACAATGACACAACAGTACATATCCTAACAACAATAAAGCAATGGCAGTCAACTCTCTCTCTCTCTCTCTCTAGCTTTTTTTCTCTCTTTCTTTGCTCACACACACATATATTTTTAGCAAACAGGCGAGTTCGCAACATTGGACTGGAGCGAACGAAACAGTGTGCAACAGAGAGAGTGAGAGTGAGAGAGAGAAAGAGAAAGACGGTATAAGATAGCAAAGCGAGTGAGCGAAAAATGTTGAAAAAGCTTTGAGACCACTCCCCAAAAAGTTCAGGCGACGGCGCAACGTCGACGCACACAAAACAACCAATCCCAGGCACAAATACAAAAAGCAAAAACACACACACACACACATACAGAGATAAAATGAAAAACTGAAACACACACACACAAAGACAGATAGAAGCAAAAGCAAAATGTGTTACAATGCAATTTCCCCGCCGTTGGTGTTGTTGCTGTTGTTGTTGGGAGACCAACCCAAACACAGTTGTTTGTGGCGAAAAGACAAAAAGGGAAGCTTGGAAAACAGGCAAAGCCAAAATATGAACAACAATAACAATAACAACAAAATAGCACAGGGTGCAGCAGCAGTTTCCAATTGGAAGTGCAGTATGATTTTCTAAGGGTTGGGCTGTTCGCGGCGTGATTATGTCAGCAACAAGATACCGTGTGTGTGTGTGTGCGTGTGTGTGCGTGTGTGCTCACCCACCACCACCAACACCAGCAACAACATATGACTGCAAAGCAGAGCAGCGGTTCGTCAGTTGCTTTCCAAGCGCCGACGCCGCCGCACTTGCTCCACGAGCGCTCGGTCGTCATTCGTACAACGCATTGCGAGCTGCAAACTTTGGCAACGGTAAAAACGTTGTCGTTACCTTCGCGCTGCGTCGCCGTTGCCGTTGCCGTCGTTATTTTACATCGTCGTCGCCCGTCGTCGTCGTCGTCGTCGTCGTCCGCGTCGCCGTCGGCCAATGGCCATGCGCCATTCTTGCACGCAAAGTGTGTTGAAAATGCCAAAGTATTCAAAAATGTGACCATTGAATACCATTAAATGGTGAACGTGTTTGTGTAAAATTCTCATAGAACAAATATTAAAGCTCCAAATTGCAATAATTGTCTATGAAGAACTAAACGTCAACTCCATCATCACAGCTTGCCATCTTGCCTAATCACAAATGCATTCAGGCATGGAACTTTTGAAGCTAATGATGTTCAAAAGTGACTTTATGTCCAATGGCAAATGTGACGATCGCGTACCGCCCATTAACCTAAGTCAATTGCCAGAGTTTCTACTGTGTAAGTTTCCAGAATATGCAACCAACATTTCTTTAAAGAAAAAACGTTGGATTTACCTAATGGAATAAAGTTTAGCATTTTCAAATAAAAGAAAGCTGAGTAGCAGAATAATATAGAAATCGTGAAAAGCAAAAGAGATGGATAATGGAAGGGGATATTGTATTAGTTCAATAGCAATGTAAACATTGATAATAAGTCTACATGTCTTAACGCCATCAAACACTTTTAGATTTAAGCAATATAATTGATGATAATAATAGACAAATATTCTCGCGTAGTAACCAAAACTCGACCTTCTCATAAGTGGAAATAATACAGAATATTTTTAAATCATAAGTTTCAATATATTATACCGCCCATATTGAAACATTTTTTATGACCTTGCGACCTCTTGTTTTTTTCCTTCCCAAAAATAATTAAAGGTATTCCAACATATTTCAAAAATATTAAATGAAAACAAATGAGGGTACTAATTTATACATGAGCTTAAGAAGCAACTCAAGTTTCTAACTAAGAGAGTAGAGCATCTTAAAGGACTAAAAGTTCACTCTTAAGACTCAAATATTTCCCATTACTTTTTTAAATTTCCTACACTAAATCATTTATATAAAAATGACCAGAAAATAATAATAAAACTAATAAAACTGTTTATTTTCAACATTTTTAAAAGAAACATAATTAAGTTATAAAAAGTCCAACTTTTCTCATATCACAACACTAACTTTTTGTAATGGAATAAATTACAAGCATAATATCTTAAAATTCGAATAAAAAAGCAAAATTATTTTGTAAACAGCAAACAAATTTTACAATTGAAATCTCAAAGAGTCTTTCATATTTATTTTAATTTTAATATTTTTGAAACTGAACAACTTTGAGTAATCTCAAAACAGACCTGACCAAACAATTTACATGTTTCATAATGACAGTTTTTAAATAGACGACGACTGATTCAAATTACAGGCAAATAGCTCAATTAAAATTCAGTTTGAATTGAATTACGAGAAAAAATTATTTAAGCCGAAAAATTACGAGAAAAAATATTATAGCAGAAATTGTTGAAAAATGTTTCTGGGTAAATTGCAAATAATCCAAGACAGTTGCAATGGGCATGAAAGCTGTCTTGATTATAGATTGTTAATATATCATGGCACCAATAATGATATCCAATTACAACAATTTGCAGCGACGATACCCAAATGTGGCGGCTGCCACGAACTGATCCTGGATCGCTTTATACTCAAGGTGCTGGAGAGGACATGGCATGCGAAGTGTCTGCAGTGCAGCGAATGCCACGCCCAGTTGAACGACAAGTGTTTCGCACGGAACGGCCAGCTGTTCTGCAAGGAGGACTTCTTCAAGTAAGTAAATTTCTCGAATGCCAGCCCACAGGAGTGATCCTGAGGTGCGGTCCTAACATTTGATGTTGCCGGTTTAATGAAAATCTCCCATTGTCCCGTTGCCAATGTTCGGGTCGAACAGACGTTATGGTACTAAGTGTTCCGCTTGTGATATGGGAATACCACCAACGCAGGTGGTGCGCCGCGCCCAGGACAATGTCTATCATCTGCAATGCTTCCTCTGCGCCATGTGCTCCCGCACCCTCAACACCGGGGACGAGTTCTATCTGATGGAGGATCGAAAGCTCATCTGCAAGCGGGACTACGAAGAGGCCAAGGCGAAGGGTGTGTGATTATCCCCGAATTATGCAAATTCAGTTGATTAACTTGTATTTCAATCACATTATAGGTCTCTATTTGGATGGCTCCCTGGACGGTGATCAGCCGAATAAACGGCCTCGGACCACAATCACCGCCAAGCAGCTGGAGACTCTGAAAACCGCATACAACAATAGTCCGAAACCCGCCCGACATGTACGTGAACAACTGTCCCAGGACACGGGTCTCGATATGCGTGTCGTTCAAGTCTGGTTCCAGAACAGGTGAGTCTAAGTCTTGCTTGACCCAGAGATTTACTGATCCTCCAACAAATTGCAGACGCGCCAAGGAGAAGCGACTGAAAAAGGATGCAGGACGCACGCGCTGGAGCCAATACTTCCGCTCTATGAAGGGCAACTGCTCGCCCCGCACTGACAAATTCCTAGACAAGGACGACCTAAAGGTCGACTACGACAGCTTCAGTCATCATGGTGCGTATTCTTTTCATTATAAGTATTTTCTTTTAAATGGAGGTGTAAAATTGTTCTGATAGACAGAATAAGGAACTCATCTTCAATTCCATAAGATAATATAAATATTTTAATTTAGTATCAACAGCCGAGTTGATTTTGTCCATCCGTCTGCTTAAAGAGCTAGAGCCTCTGAATTCTAAATGTACTTTTTAAGTTTATTTAACATTTTCAATGTCGCCTGCCTTGCCCGCAACAAAACAAAAACTTATTGAAAGTGAAATCTTTAAGATATATTCCGAAGTTTTGGCTTATTTGAAGTTAAAGTAGTTCAACTCTGTCCTTAAGAAATTTCAACACAAACGAATTCTATTCAAGAAATAAAGATAACTTATTAAACCTCTTATTTTGTCTATTTTCTACTTTAAACAGATCTTAGCAACGATAGCTATAGCACCGTCAATTTGGGCCTGGACGAAGGCGCCTCGCCGCACAGCATTCGCGGTTCCTATTTGCACGGCAGCTCGAGTCCTTCGCAGTATCCTCCGAGCAGCCGCTCTCCACCAGCGGTGGGTCAAAGCCACAGGTTCGGTTCATATCCAGACAATATTGTTTACACTAATATTGGTAAGACTTTACATAATCAACCGATAAATGTGGAGTATAATTTCTAATTATATTCTTTTTATTTTGATATTTACAGATCATGCTGTGGGCTCTAGCCTGCATCCAAGCAAAACACATCATCGCCTGCACAGTAGCAACAATGTTTCAGATTTAAGCAACGACTCTAGTCCCGATCAGGGCTATCCTGACTTTCCTCCCAGTCCCGACTCCTGGCTCGGCGATTCGGGGAGTACCAATAATACCAGCATTAATAATAATAACAACAATGCAAACAGTAATAATAATAATAACAACAACAACAATAGCCACAGTGCAGGCAGTGGGCCAACGTCCAATTCAAATGCCACCGCAACTCCAAATCCATCAACACCCGGCGTCCATTACTGATACTCAAAATTACTTTTGCATTATTTTGAAATGCAGTCGCGGAATTTGTTGCTCGCAGCTGCCCAACAACAGAAGCATACATCGCAGCAGCAGCAGCAGCAGCAGCAACAACAACAGCAACAATAGCAACGATAACATCAACCACAACAGCGCCGTGACGCCATTTTGAAAGCTTTTGTACACTTAACAGCGCTAAGCGAGAGAAAAGCTTAACAGTTAACAGTGCTGCCATATGCAAGCAAGCTTTTTCATTTTTTTGACAACATTAAAGCATATTATGCACTAATTTAATTACCTTTTTACTAATGTAACACAATTTGCTCAACAATTCCATTTAGTTAAAACTCAAAAAAAAAAGGCAAAGTTTAATAATGAAATGATTAGCTGGAGTACATAAGTACATAGTACATACAAGAACATACCCACAGGCATACATAATGATGATCATGATGATGTATGGCTAAATGTTATTATGATTACATCACTCCTTGACCGCATTTTGTTTAAATAATTTTTAAGTTTGCCAATTAAGTGTATGTAAATATTGTATATTTGTGTATAGTGAAAACAAAAACGATAACTACATTTTAAATTAAATTAAGTCTGTATAGGGTCATACAAAGAAATGTGTTTGGGGGAAAAGTGCACAACATTTATTAGGCCACAACCCAAAATAATTGAAAGAAAGACACACAAACAAGTTATTTATTGCTTTATATAGGAATACATGAATTGCATAGGAGAAATATCAATTACGAAAAAGTGATGTCGTATATACATACATACATATATCTAATGTAATACAAAATAAAAATAAAAGATAATTTCAAGCAAATAGAAATTTCAGTAAATTGCAAACTACGTAAAACAAATGATAACGAATTTTTAAATTTATTGTGTATTACAATAAGTTTAATTATTTCAAATAAATGCGATACAAATAAATTACTATTTGACATGTAAGAATAAATGATACAACAAATTGTTAAAAAAAAAAAAAAAAACAATGAAATTAATAACAATCTAAATGTGTTTTTGTCATTCCTTTTACCTTTATTACCATCACCTGCTCAAATTTTATGTTCTTATCAAGTCTTTCGATTCTTATGCACACACACATACTTATGTATGTAAATATGTATTTCAATATCTTCAGAAAGAATACTCATTGAGTCAAATCAATGCTCTCTGCGCTCTTCTCTTTATATTTATTTCTTTATCGTACGCTCCTTCTACTATTTCATTCATACTGAGCGCATGAGTTTCTGTGTGGATGAGGATGATGGTACATCTGTTCTGCTCTGACATGTCGTATGTTTTTCTCAGTCTCTTGTCCTACGTTCGCGCAACAACGTCTAATATCGAGGAAGCTTTTTGCGCATAGCGCCTTAACTTTATCATTTAGTTCACTAAACAAATTACATACATATATATATGTAAAAATGCATTAATAATGTTGTGTCATTTAAATTTTGCAATAATTAAAAGTCCCGATAATTCTACGGTGCGTTTTTAGTTCGTACATTTCTATAAAAAGCGCCTAAGCACTCTTTCAAAATTTTGTTTTTGTTGTGTGTGTGTGCGTGCGTGTGTGTGTGACAGAAAATGTGCTGCCAAATCGAAAAACAAATGTCGTAAAATGTTCTATTTTTATTTTGCAGTAAACTACAACAAGCTCAGCCACAGCACACATTCGTTGTTGTTGTTGTGTATGAGTGAGGATGCAAATGTGTAATATGTTTTTGTTTTTGTTGCGACGCCAAATTGCATTTGCGGCCGATACGCCGCTCGATCCTTAAGATTCACTCACACAACGGACACGGCCACATATTGGGTCCATCTTCAGAAAAGAACTTTTCTCGCTGCTTAACTCTTTTTTTAAAGTCCTAACAAATCGACCAGTTTTTTTAAAAAGCGCATCCGCTCCGTGCGTTTTCAAAATAATGCAAATTCAATGTATGCCAATATTAAAAGTAATTTTCGTGCTGTCAACAATTGTCGCAGTCACAGGTAACGCGCCTTTCGAACAATAACACGGCAACAGAGTTGCCATATCTTTGCACACTCAGCTGCTTACTGATATATCCCTCTCTCTCTCTTTCTCTTTTTATTCATTTTTTGGCTCCCACTGTCCGTTGCGCTTTTCATTCTGAGGCCAGATTGTTGTTCTAGCCGAATTTTACTGTTACGCGAGCACACGCTTCAAATTGAGGAGCGTGTAGTCCAGCTGGTTAACCAATTGGAATTACAACAGCAGCTCAATGACAATGGGCAACCACCCACCGAGCCAGATATGCTGTTCACCGACACTGGACAAATTATTCAAATGCTACCGGATCTTGATTTGAATGGCGAATTGACATCAATTGCGACAACGGAGCGCGAAAGCGCGACAGAACATTTGTCTGCTGACAAAGAGACGACGACAACGACATCATCATCATCATCCACATCGTCCACGTCAACAACAACAACAACTATAGCAGCAATGACATCCACAATCACAACGGCAACGGGCGAGCCTCCGCCTGAAGACAGTACGCCACAATTAGCCACTGACGCCACTGACATTTTGGCTCTTATTGAAGCTGTGCCAACGACGACATCGACAATGATGACCACGACAACCACAACCAGCACCAGGAAACCCAACAAGTCTGAGGAGTTTAAGTATCCCTGCGAGGATATTTATGCGCTACATTTTTGTCTCAACGGTGGCAATTGCTATCGCTGGGCAGAATACAATAGCATGAATTATTGCGTCTGTGCCGATGGCTACGTCGGCGAGCGGTGCGATTCAAAGACTGAGGATGGTAAGTGAAATTACTCCAAGGTCACACATATCAATGTGGTGATTGGTGAAATTATTATACTTGACGTATCACAAATGCTTATAATGCTGAATATAACTTGTTTTATTTTGCAGGAGTTTATGTGCCCTTGCATCCCACCACGATTGAGCCACAGCTGAAGACGGCGCACGTTGTCTTCTCCTTCCCCATGCTCATTCTGCTATCCACCATCTATGTTGTGTTTGGCGCCGTGTTCATGTTTCGCAACGTGCTGGCTCAACGACGCAAGCAACAACTACATTTGCACAAGCAGCGCTTTTTTGTGAGCTGCTGAAGAAATCAAATATACAAGGGGCTGCCTACTTTGTTATCAGCTCTGTTTTTCATTGTGGTCAAGAGAACCAACTCAACACTAACGTTTTGTTTTTGGAAACGATTTTTTGTTTCATATTTTCTATAAATGCTTAGTATGCATTTTGTTCTTTTCTAAGATTCTTTCTCATAGTTTTTTTCTTTACGTTGCGCAACGCTTTAATTTATTTAATTAATTATAATTTCTGTAAATTCATTGTATTTAGTTTGCAAAATAAGAGCGCTCTTTGCTTTAGAAGCTTCGATTTAAGCTTAGTAGATTTGTTTTGTAGTAACATTTTGTTACGCTATTTAGTATGTATTTAATAATTAAACTTAGCGTTTATCTGTTATTATTAATATTTTTGTAACACTTTGTTACGCAGGAAATCGAACAAAGGTTGTAATTTAATAATTCTTGTATTTACGAACAAATTCATTTTGTAATGCATTAAAAAACGGGACTCAAAAAAGTTTATAAAACTTGAAAAAGTTGCTGGTGTGCGTTTTTCTTCTTTTAATAGGACAGTTTTTATTTCCATTTTCGAATCATTATTATTCAATCCTATATCGAAGCTCAAGTTCAGTTCAGTCGAGCCATGGCTGGGTTTTATATTTTATAATATATATTTATCCAATATTTCGTCAAAAAATTCTTTACAAATTTCTTAGAACTTACAGTTAAATGTATAGTAGAAATTATTCAAAAAACTCGTTCATCATTTCATTGATGAATTCTTTTCTTTATCATGATCATCAATATGACAATGGTATGTATGCGTGAGTGTGTGTGTGTGTGAGTGTGTGTATGTGTTGTGTAGTGTTTGTGGAGTGTATATAAATGCATGTTCATGAACTATACGAATAATTGTGTAAATGAAAATGATTTTGTGCAAATGTCGAGATTGGAAAATTGCCAGCATCAAATTCGGTTGGACCATCATCACTTGCGGGAAAACAGTTTCCTCGACAATATCGGTAGGTGATGGAGGTGGTTGCAGTGTTCTTTGTTGGTATTGGTGGTGTTGGTGGTTCTCGTGGTGTTGTTGGTGTTTATCGATGTTTTTGAGTGTATGTGTGCGTGTGTGTGTTTGTTTTGTATTCTCTGTCATTTTCTTTTTCTTGAATATAGTATGTTCATGTAATCTTGGATTAGGGATATGAAATTCGTACAAAAACGATTAAAATATGTAAATGTTAAAAATGTATTTTGCTTTTTTTTGCTCTCGTGTTGATTTTTTAATTGTTGGTTTTACGTTGCGTTTTCTTATTTGTTTTATCGTTTTTTTTCTTATTTTTGTTTATTTTTTTTGTTTTTGTTGTTTTTTTTTGTTTGTTTTGTTTTTAATAATATGTAATATATATAATAATTATTAGTATTATTCGCATGTCACGGGTAGGTCCTGTGTTGAAACATCTGCCGCGGCGTTCTTCTCCTTGAGATCCTTGGCGGATTCCTAAAAATAAGTATGCAAAGAGAGGGGGCATTAGTTTAAAAACAATGATGGAGCATAACAAATAATGTAATAGGTGAGAGCATGAACACAAAGCGTAAACGGATAAGCAACTTAAAGCACAACAACAACAATTAAAGATCAAATGGGAAAAAACCGTCGTTGCAAACGTAAAAAAAAACATAATATCAATATTAATAATAGCAAAAACATATTTAAAAAATATGGGAATTTATGAAGTGATTTTACTCTTTTGTTTTAATTAATTAAATACAATTGTATAAAGTCTGCGTTTAAATGCGGCCAAACAGAGTTGTTAGATCAGGTTATTGGAGGGGGTATTGTTGTGCTTATGTTTGTGTATTTGTGTAGTGTTTTTTGTATGTGTGTAATTGTGGAAGTGTGCGTGTGTGTTGTGTGTGGTGAAAGGATTAGGATGGATATTATTGGTAGTAGTTAGACGCCAGTTTGCGTTTTGTTAATACGTTAAGACGAGCACACAAATACAATAACATCTTACAGTTGCACCGAGTTTTTTTTTTAGTAAAATTCCATTCACAACATTGTCAGATCACATGCACAAGTTTCAACAGTTAGAGCATAACAGAACACAACCATTAGCATTACTAATAACATTTGTATACACTGTAAACTGTAACAGACTATTAGGAGAACGAACACGCAAGGACGAATCAATTAACATTTACTTTAACAGACTACTGCTTGTTTTACTGCTTGCTGCTTAAACTGCATTGTTTTTAGCAAGCCTATGACAACAACAACAACTGATGCGTTTAGAAAGCACATAAAGAACATAGAGCAGGAGTAGAAAAACAATGGTAAGGCAGAAAGAGGAAAATACATAGACATGAGAGAGAGAGAGAGAGAGAGAGAGAGATAATGAGAGCCCAATGCAGGAGATAGTTTAGTTTTGGCACACAATTTGATTTGCTGAGCGAACGAGCGAGACGAGTGTTAAAATTCGTTACGAATGGTGTCTAGATGTGGTAAGGTAGTGTGTGGTGAAGTCGAGTTCGACTCAGTTCGGAGTTTTGTTATTCACCTCATAATGAGCAGCAGCTTCAATAAAATGCAACGCATTCTCTTTTGTTATAAATATGGTTTCGTTATCGGTATTCTTCTCATTATCGTTATCGAGCTTGTTATCAATATCGACGCGCTTTGTTTCCGTATCAACTGTGACTTTGTCATCATTGTTATCTTGCAAACTGAGCTCATCAACGGCCGCAACGAGATTCTGGATGATCAAATCTGGCTGTGGAGCAGACTCTTTATCCTTGCTGATCACCTCAGGTTGTTCAACTTGCACTTCTTCCTCGATTTCATTGTTATCGTCATCGATATCGTTCTCATTCGCATTGATATCATCATCATCAACATCGGTTACAATTCGTGTACGTTCTTCGGGAACATCCTCCTCAGGCAAATTCTCATTTTGTTCATCCTCCACTTGCTTCTCTTGTTCCGTCACAAAATCTGCGGCCTGTTCGGTGATTTCCTCCACAATAATCTGGGCATGTTGTTCAATCTCACTGAGTAGGGAGTTGCCTTTCTCTACTGCTGGTACTACTGTTATTATTGCCTCCTCCTGCTTCTCTGGCTGCTGCTGCTGCTCCTCCTCCTTGACGTGCTTATCATCATTGTCAACCTGCTGTGCTTGATCAGCGTCATCGTCATCATCATCAACGTCGGTGGTCAATGCAAATGCCGAGACACGCGAGGGTGGTGGGGACTTGGGCAGTGGTGGCGGTTGGCTGGATTCAACTACAACAACAGCTGCTTCAGCCTCTAGAGAATCTACAGCAGCATCGAGCTTGGAAATCTCAGAATCAACTTCTAGTTGAGTGGACGACACAGGGGAAACTGAAACGGCAATCGTTTCTGGCTCGACTTGTGCATCAGCAGACTGGATTTCGGTCTGAGAAGTGACAAGAACAAAACCCTCGGATTCGGGATCAGGATCAGGATCGGAGGTCTCGCTAACAGCCGCTATAATTGCAGCAACCACTTGCTCTTCCTCGGCGGCATCGGCTTGCACTTTGTCCTGCGCTTGGGAGGTGGGAAGTAAGGCGGAATTGTCGGTGGTTGTTGTGGTCGTGGTGGAGTTCGTGTTGTTGGTGTTGTTGGTGGTTGTGATGTTGGGTAGTGTGTTATTTTGGGTCTGAACTAACTCTGCGGCTGCAACGGTCTCGGTCTCAGTTGTATTTTCAGTGTTTGTTGTATTTGTTTTATCTTGTTGTTGTTGTTGTTGTTGTGATTGTGGTGTTCTCTGTTGTTGCTGTTGCTGTTTCTGTTGTTGCTGTTTCTGTTGTTGTTGTTGTGGTACTCGTATTTACAGTGTTGTTTGCTGTGTCTATTTGTTTTACCTCGATTTGCGACTTGATCTTAATTTGCTCGGCCTCGGACTCGGCAACTGGTGTTGGCGGTGGCGTGGCCATCTCGTTCTTCTCCCCAACTCCATTCGTGCCATTCTGATGTGGCTCGTCAGCAACGTTGGATGCCTCCGGCTCAGTTGGGGACTCGGCCAAACCATTTTTATCGCCATTGGTCAAAACGACATCCGAGGCTGTGCCATGTCCATTGGTAACCACTTCAGTGGTGCTGCTGGTCTCAACAACGGGCTCGGGTACAACAACGCTCGGCTCAACCACCGCGGGAGCGGGGGCGGCGACAGCTGCCTCAACATTTGTGGCCGATTCGGTGGTGCTTGTCTCGGTTTTGATCGCTTCCTCGCTTGCTGCTGGGGCAGATGTCTTGTCGTCATCATTAGTTGCTTGTTGCTCCTGTTGTTGTTGTTGTTGTTGTTGTTGTTGGGGCTTCTCCTGTTCGCTGGCTGCACCGTTCTCAGTGGGTTTCGCTTCTACCTTGGTCGTCGCATCTGCGTCCGCGCTTTGCTGCAAGTTGAAAACAAAATTAGTTAAAGTCTTAGTAGGTAGGAGCACATTTTAAATCGGTTACTAATTAAATACAAATTACTTAAATTACTGCAGACATGCATAACGGTCTAAAAAAGAATCCGTGTATTGGAAATTACCTCAGTGGTTGCTGCGTCGGCTGCTGCAGTTGCTCCTGCTCCCTCTGCTTCTGCTGCTGGTCGCTCCGCCTCGCCGTTCGTTGGGGCTGCCTCGGGATTTGCTGCTGTCGCCGTTGCTTCGGCAGCTCCAGCTCCGGCTGCTGCTGCTGCTGCTGCTGTCGGGGATGCTGGCTCCTCTGTCTTGGCTGGCTTCTGTTTATCCTTTTTGCCAAAGGAGATGCTGCGGAATGACCATTTCTTTTTCACCTTATCCTTCTTCGACTTGGACTTGATGCTCTCATCTGCCAGTGGTGAAATCTCTTCTCCACCCTCCTTGGGTGAGCCTGAAGCAGCTGCCACTGTCTCATCCTTAACAGTCTCGGCAGCTGCATCGCCAGCGGCTCCATCAGCTTTCGGTGCATCGTTCTTCTCAGTTGTCAGATCTTTGTCATTCTCAGAGTTCTCCTCAGTTTCCTTTTTCTACAATTGAAATGGATGTGAATAGCTGAATCATTGGACCATCTAACTGTGTGACTTACCTCGCTGCTTGTGGCAGCCGCCGAATCCTCGACCTTCTCCTGTGACGTCGCTGCGTCGCCGTTTAATGCGGGCGCCGTCTGATCGACATCTTCGATTTTCTCGACTTTCCCAGCGACTTCGTTGCCCTCGCCAACCTTCTTCGGATCGGTGGTGATATCAATTGAACGCTTGCTCTGAGCTTTACCCATTTTTATAGTTTGCTGGTCCTTTTTAATTACTAATTGGTTCTGTGTCTGCTTCGTTCGATGCGGGCGGATGGATTGTGGATTGTGTTTTGTTTGCATGCAACAAGAATTTTGATATAATTAGCAAATTAATTATGTATTTTTACACATTTATATATAAAAGCATCTGTATATATGTAGGTTTACATATATATATATATATCTGTATATATTGTTTTTTAATTAGTTGTTCAACCAAGTATCGAGTATCGAGAAACGGCAAGGCACACTTAAAAAACAACAAAACAATTTGCTATTTTATTTTTACATTTGACATTTCAATGAACGCCAACTTCTTCTAGCCACAAAAACACGCACCGAACAACGGGAACAACCAACTGCAGTTTTAGAAATTTTTGCGTCATTTCAATGTTGTTGCTTTTGGCCTTTGATAAGGCGAATTCCCTTTTGCACCACTGAATTCACACTAAAGATTAGCCATAAAACGACTCACCGACTGTGTGACACAATAATATGTATGTATATTTTTAGAAGCCCATTCAAAATAATTAGCAAATTAATGAAAAAGTCTATCAATGAAAATATGTATCTATAAAGGTTTAATATTAATCATTTTAGTTAGAATTATATTGTGTAAATTCTAAAAGAATTTTTTATTAAAGTACATTTCTTTGGAATAAGAACAGTCATATTCTGAATGTAAATAAACAAATTTCAAATGATATAAGATTGATAGTATAATAACTAATAAGTGGTAATGATAAAATGATGAAATAAAACAAGTTTTAGCTTTATTATTATTTAGCTTAAGAGGAAGCTTCTTTAAAAATCGTTTTCCAACTAATAACTTTGCAATTTTTTTAAATCTTTAATTATTCTAATTGTACTAGTTTTTCAATTTAAAAAAAATTTTAAATTTATTTAACTGGATTCATTTAATAAATAAATAAATTTAACTACTTTATACAATTTTTTCATCATCAAAAAATCGACATCTGTTTGCCTTCTAAATTCCCCACAACTGACGCTATTTAATAAACTTAAAATAATTGTAAAAACAGGAAGAAAAAAAAAAAAGCAATCACATTCACATTCACAGTTGCAATCACAGTCACAGTATAAAATTTCGACCATCTCTGTTTACCCGGTTAAGTGAGCAGCTTATCAGTCGTGCTATAGTTGACTGCAAAGTGAAATAACAAACGAGCTTAAGCAAATGAATAATGCTAAAGTAGACAGCAATAATGAAACAACAATTCGACCGGCGAGTGAATGAATCATTTTATATCCAGGAAATTTATATGAAACAGTGCATCACAGAGATACACACACACACACACTCACACTGAGAAAGAGAGGGCTGACGACGGGCGAGGAGGAAATAATACAGTTCTTGTTCTTATACTATGTATTATTATTATTGTTGTTGTTGTTGTTGTTCTTATTAGTAGCGTGCTATGCGTCACTTTGAAAATCGAATTACTCGACTCGGTAAGTGAAACAGAAACCGTACCAAAGAATTTTAATGAAGTGAGAGAAAAGATGGGCGTGCGGCAAGTGAGAAGGGAAACGTGGGCCGCAAAAAAAATTAAAAGCGAAATGTTTCGTCATGTTTAGGGGTTGTAAAAAAAAAGTAAATAAAACAAACCCGAGTACATAGTATGAATAAGCACTAGAGGAGCGGCTGCAAAATGTCCACCTCCTTTGGTAGGCGACAGAACGGCACCACTTTTAATACCGTGTATGTATATAACATATAGTTAAATATATACATATGCATGTGTAATCTCTGATTGCATTTTTCACACTCTCTGTTCAACAGCTGCACTTCCAGCTGTTTATGCTGGTATTAGCCAACATTCAAAAAGCCTAACGAAATTCGCATATAGCAAATACGTTTGTTTCCTAGAATTCGTGGGAAATACTTAACATTAATGATCTCAATACTGATTATTATTATGTAAATTTTGTATCTTTTAATCGGGGTCTCTCAGCTATAGCCTTCTCCGCTTATTTTTCTTTAAATGCAAACATATATTTTTTAATTTTGTTGATATCTATTTTGTTTAGATATTCAAATCAAATGAAATTTATTCTTATGGCACCTTTTAATAACTACGAAAAGAAAACGGTAAAGAAATTCGTTTAACGAACATCAAGACATCAAGTTTCATCAGTTTTCGTTCATTGAACCAGAGAAACACTCGAAAAGTCGAAACCCGTGAGCTCGTTGCTGTCGACGGGGCCAACAACAAAGTGAAAACCAGCTAAGTGTACTTACAATGTTTCGAATCTCCAAGAACAGGAATAAATCTAAAGCATATTTAACGATAGTCATAAAAAAAAAAACAGCACGAACAGCTAACTCTAACTTGTCGAAGATTTAATACTCTAGCAGATGCGAAGGTCATAAAATTAATAATTATAGTTATTTTTGTATTGAATAGGAAATGGGTTACATATTCCGTAATATTATTGCAATACTCTAATGGTAAGGGTATATTTAAAGCAATGAGGCAGCAATTAAATTGATCATATAATTTCAAATTAGATTTTCAACTTATTCGACGCAACTGTATGCAAAACTGTTGATGAGTAATCGCCAGAATATTTCAACACATACACTCGCAAGCACAAACACAAGCAAACACAGGTGTAGCCGTAACTCAACCCTTACCAAAATAGACGGCAGAAAACCAACTGTGCGCGTACCATGCAAAAACAGCAACAACAAAAGCAATATACATACATATTAAAGCGCAAGTAAACTTGCAGTATGACGCATCGGCAAGGCGAAAACAGGACACGAGAACAAGGACGACGACAAGAACAACAAGAGCTTGTGTACTGAGGGTTGCCGGCCGGTATTTTACTACTACTACGACTACTACTACTACCAAATACTACGCAACGTACAACAACAGTGACGACGACGACGGTCATTGCCCGAAGTTGCCATGCCAACGAAGCAGCGACGCTGACGCCGACGCTAGCGCTGACATTGGCGTCGCCACCGACGTCACATCCGAATGGCAATCGAGGGGGATGGGGGCGTGTGAAAATACTCGAGCGCCGTCGCGGCCCACATAAGACAAAACGGTCGAATCAAAAATGTGACGGCGTTGCCAGACCGACTACACATGACATGACATGCAGAAAATGGAAATAGAAGAGATAATAATAAGATTAACACAGCACGAGCTTTGCAATTGCACTTACATTTAATTGAGAACGAAAGTTGGAGCTGACGAGCGTCTGAGTGACAGTCAAAAATGTGTTGTTCCATTAAAAGTGCTCAATTTTGAGTGCGTCGGCATTGTTAAAAGCATATGTGGAAAGCATTGAATATTTTTTTTTTTTTGGGCTTTTATTAGTTAAATTCAATTTAAACTTGACCTTTGATGTGTTGCACTCACACACAAGAATACATACAATAGAAATGCCACTGGTCTCTCACGCTTCTTGCTTTTAAGCCGCGCCTTTTAGTTTTGTTCAGTAAAAGAAAATTTATAAATGAAGGGACAAAGGAAAGCAAAGAGCACAAACACGCTCACATACACACATATACACACAGCCACCGAACCAGAGTGGTGTCGTCTATAAATAAAAGCGCATTTATCAACAATGAAGCGTGTTCGAAATGCAACAACAGCCACACAAAGGAACATACGTACGCATGTGTGTGTGTGTGTGTGAATGTGTTCAAGTCTGTATGTGTGTTTAAATGTGTTGAATTGTCTGCTCTCTATCAATTTTGACACTTTAAGCTGTTGTATCGCTGCTGCGGCTGCGCTTTCAATTTGACGCCGGCAACTCCTCCTCCTCCGCCCCCTTCTCTGACGGCAGCACTAGAAGATCGTTGTAGCCATCACAGATCCACGCTTTGAGTTCAGACAAGATACGTAAATTAAATTGATTGTGCAGGAATGCGTACACTCGCCGGGGGCCGGCCAACTGGACAAACATTAATTTCATGTCATACCACACAAGCAAACACACATACATGCATACACACAAACATTCCAGTTGGTTGCATTGTCGTACAATTGTATAGGGCATTTATAGCACTGGAAAGCACATGATAAGTGCGCGCGCACTTAAAGTCGCAAGCAGACGTAATTGAACTTTTATAAACTAATCAAACAAACGCCCACAGTCTCAGGCTCACTCACAGTCTTCCCCTCCTCTTTATGCCCCTTCTGTTGATCGCACTTGACAGCTGACACACACATACATAGAAAATGCATCTCAGCTCATTCCTTTCAATTTCTTCAATCAGCCGCCAGGCGGCGTCTAACAGTCGCCCCGCAAGTGCAAATATATAAGAGTATAATAAGAAATGAAAACGAAATGCAGTAGACACAACAATAAAATACAAAATAATACATCTACACAATCGCACACAAATACTTATGCATACGTATTGGCATATGTTTTGTCATACAAATGCAAGCATTGCACATTTGTCATATTGTTTGCTATTTGATACATGTGTTTGTGAGCTACTGATAAGCCAAGCCTAAATAAAGCACAACCCAAATCAGAAATCAAATTTAAATAAATAAGTGCACATTCGTACATAGTTACACATTCATGCATATGTACACACTGTTTAAAGTGCAACAACTGCAACAACACTGTTGTGGCCTAAGCAGCAAAAGGCAAGGGAAACTGAAGGAAGCTAACAGAAAGAAATGTGTGCGAAAAGCAGATAACAATACGACGAAGAAGCACAACAAAAACAAGAACAAGATCGTAAGCAATAAGTAGCGTCTCAGAGAATGTCTCAAGTAACCGGATATAATTGGTTGCCACAGTGTTCTTGTTGTTGCTAAAGGAAAGGATATGTACGTTAAATGTGTGCATTCCATAATTAGTAACAAGTACATTACATGCAGCAAACGTACCAACAAGTCGCAATGTTAAAAATTAAGAAAAATATTTTTCAATTATCATTTCCGGTGAGTTTTTGTTGTTACTTTTGTTGTTGTTGTGAGTGGCATGTCTTCAAGTGTCTCCGAATGCTTCACAATTATTGATATAATACTTCTCAACATAGCCCAAATATAAATGCATATACATATATACATATTATTATTCATTCAATCGTACTTATAGATTGCTATAACGGTAGTGGTCAATACTCGCTTTACTATCGGTACGAACAATCCCCACCCCCCCCCCCCCTTCCTCACAACATAAGCAATGATAAAGAAAAAGCATAAAAAGAGAATACAGTAATAGAGAGGAAGTGTCTGTAGAAGGCAACACAACCCAAAGCCCACTCAGTTGATAAACGAATGAGGCACAAAGAAAACTCCCTATCAATTGCATTTTGAATGTGATTCAGACTTGGTCTTTAACAATAGGATGACGAGTTAACTCTCGAATTTTCTCTGGAAATCATATCTAGTACAAATTGCTTATATAGTTTGGAAGCTACGTGACTCGTTCTATAATCTGCTTATATAAAAAGGTTTTTTAAGATATCCATATCTATTTTCATCTGTGTGATCTTGACGACCATTTTTTTATACACAACTTGAGCATGTGATTAGTGCGACGAATCTTAACAGACAGTAGCAAGTAGATAAGCCCGCAAATAAAGGCGAAAACATGCAATATCTTTTCTTTTTGGCAGATTATATAACAAAATCACTTTTAATCAGAGTGAGGGAATAATAACAGTTCTCATTGCTGTTTTCTTTTAATACAGCTGGTTCGGTTAACAAATCTGATAAATCTGTTCGACAACACTGTTTTCTATTGCTTAAGGATCGATTAGTATCGAACGATAGTAAAGCTTAAAACAGCTATCAAAATCCGAACGATCAACTTGGCAACATTCTAGCAACGAACCAGATCAGAGCCCCCACTCACTGTCAAGGTATGGCGACGTTTGAGGAGGGCAAGTGCAACAACAAAACTTGAATACACTCACACACACACACACACACACACACAGTCACAACAATATTGTCGAAGGATGCGGATGGGAGTAGAAAGCGTAGCTGGTAAAATGTGGGCTGCGGTTGCTTGCTGAACCGGTTGGGCCATTCTTGTTCTTTTCTTCTTTCTCTCTCTCTCTCTCTCCCTCTTCCTCTCGGTTTTAGTGTTTCGATTTTGCGGCTAATTAAAACACATCAGCGTGCTGCAGAAAAGCGTAGTATAATTGTCTGCCTGTATGTGTGTAAGTTCGGTCGGGTAATAAAAAGTAGTGGCAAATTATATATATTGGTGTGAGTGTACATAGTTTATAGTAGAAACAAAGGCGAATGCCAATTAGTCACCAAAGTTGGCGATGGCCGGAGTTGGTTTGGTTTCACTTAGAATTGAGTTGTCACAAGTGGCGGGCTCTCAATTTTCTGATTAGAAATTCAAAACGATGCACAAAGACGCACACAGTCAGTCAGTCAGCACTCCGGACCACTTTGGTATTGTAAACGGCATTTTCATACATCCATAAATAATTCATAAGACAAAACGACAAATGGCAAAAATCGACGCCTGCTGCTTCTGCTTACATATTTCCGGTACTTACTCTCTTTGTCGTGTGTCGTCGTCGCCGTCAGCTGCGCGGGTGGCCACAAATTATAGAAGCGAAAGAGGAAGAGCTTCGCTGCTTTTCTTTTTTAATTTATTTGCTGAGCAATTATTTGGCACAATGATAATGAGCTAGATAGAGCTTTTAATTAAACAGTTAATAATGTGCAAAGCACTTTCATCAACTAGTACACCACGCACAAAGCACACTCAAAAAGGGGAATTACTCGATTCGTTAAGCAGTGAAAAAGCCGTCGCAGAAAATAACCGAAACACACAAACCGTTCAAGTCAAACAACAAACGACGACTGTTGCTGTTGGGCGACTCATGATCAGCAACGAAGCAGAAGCAGAAGCAGCAGAAAAAAAAAGCAAAAAGAAACTTCTACTTCAAAGACGCTTTTACAAGCTGAGTGCAAGCAAAGCAGAGGCATAGCCAGAAGCAGAAGCAGAACCACAAGGCAAAGACAAAGAGAGAAAGGCCGGAAGCGTCAGCAGCGGCGTCAACAGCTGAAATGCGGGCTGCAGAGGACAAGCAACAATATTGCATTGAGTGACCATCATCAGCTATCGATAAAAGCGATAGTGATATTGTTGTTGTTCTTGTTCTTCTGCTGCTGCTGCTGTTGCTGCTTCTGTTTCTGTGCGCATGCATGTATGTAATGTGTAAGGAGTCAATAACAAAACTAATGAGCCTTGGCGTCAGCATCGATACACGCACATTGTGTATGCATGCATATGTATGCGCGTATTTATTTATGTGTATGCATGTATGTGCATATGGACATTTTATTGCTTTATTTTGCCATTCATGCTTCACACAATGACCCCACATGGCAGACAGCGGGCTGCAACAACTTTAAATAAACAATGACATTACAATGGACAAAAAGAGACAGAGGGAGAGAAAGAGAGAGTGTGTGTAGAATCGTAAGTGTTTTCCTTTTCTTCGCGCACTGCTCAGCGAAATTCTTCTTTTGTTGGTTAATTGCTTAAATTTAGCCTGATTATTGTATCGCTTATCAATTAATTGAAACCAATTCGTTGCCTGTTGTTATCGAAATTAATGCAGAGAAATTCGACTGCACAACAAACTTAACTTGCGAATGCCAAAGTGTTGACATGACTTGTCAGTGGCTCACACCCTCGACCCCTCCCCCACTTTTCCCTACCCCCATCCATACCCCACTCATACACTTGCAACATGTGTGTAAAAGATGTGTCTTGAAGCAACGCGCCGTCACTCCATCATCTCTTTAAGCGACGCCATTGCCGTTTTACTCATGTGTATGTGTCTCTGTACGTGTGTGTATAGTCTTGCGGTTTGCTTTTGAATACTCGTATATTTTCATCAAGGCAGCACATTTTCGTGCCACTTCGCCTTCCCCCCAAACCAAATCAATCCTAACCACTTGAAATTCTAATACGCCAAGTAGTTGATGCATAACACAAACACACTCACACGAAGGTATGTTTGTAATTATTTGTTTATTTATAGTTGTCGGTGGCGCGCAGTTTAAATTGTTATTAATGCTAATTCAACAAAAAAAATTAGACAAGCAGCAGCAACAGAAGCGCGGCAGTCTCTTATATAAAAAATAAATACTGTGCCACACAATCGAAATTACACACAAATATTCATAGTCCAAGCAAAAAATCAATCCGCAACAAAAACAAACAAAAGCCAAAAGATGAGATGAGATGAGATGAGAGCGCGAAATGGGAGACAGGTCGCGTCGACCGGCCGGCTGAACGGTCGCAGATAAGCGGCCATGGCTAGAGATGTGATGCTGCCTGATCGGCACAAATTGCGTTGTTCAAGAAAAGCGGGCATTTTTTTATAGCTGTTGTTGTTGCTGTGCTGTGAGAACTTTACACGTTAGGGAAAATAGAGTACAGTGGGCTATACGACGAAGTGATTCAACATTTATGGTCAAACTGATGATTTTTATAAAGCCACTCGTTTTAAAAATGTTATCATTCATTTTAAGATAAGAGATTAAGAAAAAATATTGATACAACCAAACCATTTATCATTTATTTTTAAGAATGTTCTTTATAAAACCAGAATTTCTCGATACATTTTAATTTTTATTCATTGACTTTTAGCTATACAAATTTCAAGAATTTGCAATTATTTCAAGTCATAAAAACTTTCTTATAAACCAACAAAATGGAAGAATATTTTTTTAAATTTCTTGCGTTTTGAAATACTTTTATAAAAAGATTAAAAACAACTATTGGCACAATATTTCCTAACAACGCGAGTCACCTACGCTTAACCGCAAATTACACTTGGTGGACAGTACGTAACGGTATCGCAAGTATTACCTCAAAACTTATTTGCGTTTATGGCAACCGCAGTCGAACAACAAATCCCCCCATCACAAAACAGTAACAAACGATGGGCAACAACCCCCGCAACCCTCAAGCGTCTCTTACAAATCGTGAAATTTGAAACGACTTCAATCCCAGCCCCGAGCTGAGTTAAATAATGCAATTCAGAATACCAATCGCAATCGCAATCCCAATAAAAATCCGAATTCTTTCAACTATAACACTGACACACACACTAAAAAATAGGATCGTCAGATAAACAGTGAATACTCTAAATGCGGAACTAAATCAATATGTATGAAATTATATTTAAATTAATCATAATTAATGGTGTATGCTAATCGTAGCTGATTTATAAATTTATAGGATAATAAATTGGCTGACTCAATGAGTTTTCACTGCACTTACACACACACACACACACACACACACACACACTTAAAATACACCCACAGACAGGCACGTATGCAGCGACGCCAGTTAGGGCGGTGGCTGCCTGCCTTACAGGCTGACTATCGTATAGTTTGACTGACTGCTAAATTGCGACGCAATATTTTTGCAATGAAAGTAGGCGGGTTTGTGGCAAAAACAACAATGGTTGAACATCATGAAAACGATCCTCAGGGATGAGAGAGAGAGAAATCGGCAGTGATAATCAAAGCGGGACACGAAAGTAAAAGTGGCATTTTTCTGTGACCAAGGATATTTTTAGCAATCACAAGTCCATGAACGTGTTGGCAAGTGTAATCAGACGAGACTGCTCAAACAAAGAACAAACTCAAGACAAGAAAACGACAACGACAATGAAAAATAAGTCAAGTCAGGCATCTTGAACTAGGCAGACGACAGTCACAGACAACGCACATGCATGAGTACGTACACGTATACGGATACATACACACATACGTGCAGGCATACACATCCACGCACAAGAAGCGGCAAGGCAAGGAGCGAGCGAACAAGAGACAGCACAAAGCGTAAAAAAGGATAAATGAAGCACGCAAGGGAAGAATGTGGAAAAGTGACGTAGAGCGTAAAACAGGCAACAGAGAGTGAGTGAGATAGACAAACACAAGAGATAGAGAGAAGGAAAGAGAGCGAAACGGATACAAAGCCACCGGCAGCGACGCCGACAGAGGCGACGTAGTGGCAACGCCGACGCAATTGCAGGCGGCACACCCAAAATTAAAAAGAAAAAAATGCAGCAATAACACCAAAAACTTTTGCTAGCCGGTAGGAAAGAAGCCTGCTATTAGGCTAAGGTTGAAACAAAGAAAAACCGGCAATCATTTTTAAGTATTTCCGCGATCTACGAAAATACCCTCATTTATTTGGCATATTTTTCTTTCAACGCGCCCAGCCCAAATACACACACACACACTAACAAGAGAATGGCGTCCTTTTTGAATTCTGTTTGGTCGAGCTGTATGCGACACTTGTACCAATAAAATTCTATGTATTATTGGTAAAGCGGTACAGTTATTTTATCACTTTATTTATAAGAATGTTAATGCATATTTGAGTACACATTTTTAGTCATAATTCACAAAGCCTCGTCCTACACTAGCATTCACACACACACATTTACATGTACAAAGCGTTATACAGAATTTCAACAGCAGCACTTACACACACAGAAGCACTCAGACAGCTTGGCTTGGATTTTCAAATTTCGTGTTTGCCATTTTTTTTTGCGTTTCTCGAACTCGTTTTGAATTAAGTTAATATTGTAAACAGCATTTACCTGGATCCCTACCTGTATTACGCACTCGCACTTTATTCTTATATTCACAATCTCAACTATAAACCGCTTTTCGTTCTTTCTTTAAACTTCTTTCTGTCTCCTGTAGAGCTCAAACAAACCGAATGCGATGAAACACAAAGTGTGTGTGTGAACGAGTTGGGCACATTTTTTTCATGTTCGTTCAATTAGTGATTTTATCGGTGCTATCGATAGTTTTGCAATCACTAAATAAAGAACTCGATGGAGTCAGTTGTCTGCAGTTGAATTCAAACTTATTGAGCTGTGTTATTTCCATTGTCTAAAAATTGTAATTCTAATTTTTATTTACCTAAATTTATTTGTTTGCAATTGTTACTATTTAATTGTTAGTTGCTGTTTCTGTTTCAAAATTTCGTTAGAAATAGTTCAAAATAATTCTTATCGATATTGAAATCAACTTTGAAAATATATCGATAATTCGAGGCAAAATTCCATCCGAGCTGTACAATTTAAATATAGTATTTTTTAAAACGTATCTTTGGCTAATTGGTATTTCCTGTGGACGGTCTCATTGTTGTCTATTGCTACTTTTCAGCGGGAAAAGCAGCCTAAGCATTAGACGTAGAAATTTGAACGTAGCTGAAGCAATATTAAACATAAAAGTGGATTAGTTGATAATTAAAGATGCCACCAACGCTAAAACCAGCATCGACAAAAGTTGCATCCCCAAAAGATGCATCCCCAAGAGCTAAATCGAAGAGATACTGCGGCATGGGCGACCATCTCCTGAAACCGCCGATCAAAATGGTGAAAGATGAAAATGTTCTTCGTTTCGCTAACTACATTAATCCAGAATTGCGAAGCACAACGCCCATCTGTGGAAATTGCTACGACTATCTACTAGAAATATACAGAATTAAAATGAGTCGCGCCATTAAATATCGAGATGCACGGAAATTAACAGCTCAATTAAATTCGATTTCGGATGTGCCCAGTCAATCGCAATCACAAGTCGCCAGTGTAATATCTGCACCATCCATAACATCAACAAGTTCCAATAGCACAACATCCGCCAGCAAACGCAAGCGCCCTGAGGAAGACAATGATGACGAACCAATGTTAAGCTTAAATGCAGTGAATGGTACTCGCTTGCCACACATACAACCGATTCCAAAGCGACGTCCGACTGTCCATTTAAATAAAGCTGCAATGGAAATTTATCTGGCGGGCACTACAGGAGGGTGATTACGTCAATGTTATCTGTTTATTTATTTGTAAGAGCTGCAAAGCTGTTGTATATGTCCGGTGACAGTTTTGAATAGCTGTATTATTACCATGAAATGATTTCTTAAGACTTATCAATAAAAATTATATTTTTGGACTTAAGTTAGATAATTAAATTTTTATTGTATAAACTGAAGTATTTGTTACCACGTTCACATGGCTTTAGCAACTCTTGCAGAACTTAGAGTGTAAAAGTGATAACTCTAATTTATACCCATATGTCGGCATCTGTCCTTTTTAAAACCCACTTTACGGTGGGCACGAAAACTTAATTTGGGAGCACAACAACAACAAAACGGTGTTAGAGCGAGTCGGACACAAATTGCGTGTTTTGTTATTGTTGCTCATTACGGTCATAACTTTTAAGTCGCTGCTCTCGACATAACAGCTCCGCTGTTTTCAGGAGCACTGCGTGCTTACCGCTGCGTTAGACGATTAAAATATCGAGAATTTCACATTTAAAATTAGAATAAGAGGCGGAAATCGGAACAACTATTTTTGGTTTAAAAGTTTCAAACTGACCATCGTTCTTTTTCTGGAAGCCATGACTGCGATAAGCCTCAAAACTATCGGCGACTCTTTTTAGGCGAACCCGGGCTGCCACCATTCGTAAAAAATGAACAAAAAAATAATATTCATAAAAGTAAAATAACTTAAGATGGTTTGTTCTTTGCCCATTATTGCAACATGCTGATGAAACAAAAATAATAATTAAATACATATAATAATTAAAAAAAAATACAATTATAAAACCAAAAAAATATATATTTTCTATAATAATAAAGTTTCACCCTTCGCGTGGTAAAGAAATTAAGAAACTAATTAAGAAATTCTAAAAAATCAACCAAAATATAACGAAAATTCATGTGAAAACTTTAATATTCTAGCTTCAAAATTAAACAAAAACCATATTTAACAACTTTTTTAAATATGTTCGATGGCTGCCACCGTTGCCAAGGCTGCCACCTTGTTTTTCTAACCGCAACAATTTTTTTACTGGTGTGTGTGTGTGTTGCTCATGTATGGCTCCATGAATGTGTATGTGTGTTTTTTTTTTACCAACAATTCACGCTAGTATGTTCCTAAAATGTTAATTGCTTTGGGTAATTCCACACCTAAGCCAATGCAGAGCCACGTCCACAATACAGACGGCAGTAAGGACCCAGGATATACATCAGCACACATAGAGCAGAGGCTCAATTAAGCGTTACCTTAAAGTGTAGTGGGGACCATCAAATTCAGTCTGTGACGACATAGAAATCCATACGCTCTTCGCTCCGTTTCCATGATAAAGATAAAAGACTTGGTGTGTCTTCAGACAGGTAAAGAAGATAATCAAATGAAATGAAGATAAAGCAATCAATAAAGGTTTTTTTTTATTTGCAGAACGTAATGGGCTGCATTACGAGCACCAATAAACTGAACGAACTGAGGCAGGATAATGTGTTTCGTGTGCGAGTCGCCCACTTGCAGCCCAGCGGACCAGAGGCTCCAATCATACGCAGCGGTTACCTGGAATTGACGCCACGTGAGCTGATCTTTCTTACGCCCGGCTATGATCCGATTGTGTGGGCACTGCAGCATCTGCGTCGCTATGGACTCAATGGCGATCTGTTCTCGTTTGAGGCGGGAAGGCGTTGCATGTCTGGACCGGGAATCTATACGTTTCGCATTCATAATGCCGAGCAACTTTATCCAATGTTTCAACGCTATATAAATGCTGTCAACACAGATGCCTTTGCACAGGTGGAGCGCGAAAGGGAACGGGAACGAGAACGTGAGCGCGTCAATTCCACTCACTCGGTGTCCGTTTTATTGGGTCGCAGTGATGTGCAACCGCATAGTAACAATTATCTGGAGCCGGCGCCAATGCTGGCACGTCCTCCGCTGCAGATGCAACAGCTGCCAAACGATACGATATCCGCCGGCGACTCACCAGATCCGCTGCCCAATCTTCAATTAATTATTTGTGAAACGGGCACGGTCACGGGCACTGGGAATCTGCAATCACCGATCACTCCAGGCGCCTACATCAACACCAGTACGAATGCCTACTTTGATCAGCAGTTGCATCGCCTGTTGCTGGAGCAAAACAGTCGCAGTTCACCATCTGAGGCCACGCCCACTTCCACGAACAGCGGCTTTAGTACCATGCGACGACAGCATCAGGCAGCGGATTTGCCACCTCAAGAGTCTGCTCCGGCGTTAAATGAAACGCTGCGTTTGTATGCCAACGTGGAGACTCCTCGTCTGCCTCTCGATATGCCTCCTGGCTCAGCTGGTTGCTATGAGAACATCAGTCGCTTGGATTTGCCGCTGTTGCCACGCGACGCCTCGCAACAATCTGTGGCAGCCACAACGCAACAACAACAGCAACCAGTTACTCCAACTAGTCTGCCAGGTGTGAACTACATTGTCTTGGACTTGGATCAGCCACGTAGTCCGGTGCAGAGTTCTCCCAAGACGGTGAACAATGGATTTGGCAGCGGTTTCTCCCTGACCACCACAGCGCCTGTGACGCCAGATGGGGGAGTTGCAGCATCGGATGCGACGCCTTCAGCACAGAATCGTACTTCAAATACTACAACATCTTCGGGAGCTGCGTCCACAACGACGACAGAGACTGTGGCCACTCAAGGCTACTCCACGATCGACTTTATACGCACCTACGCATTGAATAAATCCTCAACGGCACCGAACCACGATGGCGACATGCCTATAATCTGTCAGCATCATCAGGATCATGCGAACGAGGATTGCGAGCTACGTATCACGAGGCATAGCAAATGTGTGCGGAAGGCCTACTCAATCAGCGAGTAGACATTGGGAACGAGTAGCAAGTGACGAGTGAGTAAAGGGCCGAGTGTCGAGTATAACTCCAGATTTCAAGTAACGAGTGAGTAATAGAGGGAGTGAGTAAACGAGTAAGAAGTCAGCTGCATTTTTTGAGACATATAAAATATGTAATGGCTACTTAGCACGTTGAAATTGCGAGTAATACTACAATTGGCGAGAGAGTAAAAGATTGGGTGACCAGTAAAAGGTGAGATGCGTATTAAGAGGCATAGCAAATGTGTTCGTAGGTACTACTTAATCAGCGAGTAAATACTGAAAATAACAAAAGTATCGAGTGATTAAAGGAACTAGTAACGAGTAGAAAGGTAGCAGCATAGCAAATTTGTTCGAAAGATTAGCTAATGCGAAAAACACAATAGACGAGTGAGTTGACGAACGAGTGGCGATTAAGAAGTGAGCTGCGGAGGTCCTAGTCATACAGCAAGTAGAAATTACGAGTAATACAGTAAGCGACGAGTATAAAGCCAGCTATGTAGAATGGCCTTCTAATCAGCAGTGACGAGCTAGTACAGGAGAGAGTGACGAGTAGAAAGCTAGCAACTTGGCTAACTGAGAGTGCAGATTGGCTATTCTATCAGCGAGTAGAAGTTGCGAGTGATGATGAGTGAGTAAAGTATCGAGTGACGAGTAGAGAAGCTAGCACAACGAATTTACCAAAAAGACGGGTCCCAGCTGCAGCCCGTTATATATTTTAATACAAACGTAAACCAAATAAATATTGAATGAGTTCTGATAAATATAAATTATATTTAACATGAAAGAAATCACACACACACTTACTTACACAAACAAAAATTGTAACCAGGTTGTTTCAATGTATGTACTTATTGTTCATTGTGCACATTGCATGCATTACATACATATTATAAATAAGTATTTTTTACATACACACGGGGCTGTTTAGTGCTAGTCGTTTTAAAATTTTGTTCAAATTATTTATTGTAAGTGAAAATACAACATGAAAGGCTTTTAAATTGTATAAAATATAGAATATACTCGTTAGTAGTTAAGGATGAAAGTGTACATATTTATGTACTTACATATTTATAATATATAAGCATATTTATCTTCTTGTTGCCAATTGCAAAAGCCAAGGCCCCAATTTGACCAAGGCTTTTTAATTTAATTCGTTAGCAGCTTTAAATTGTAACTTAATTTTGATACATATTGCTTTATTGTTATCCAAATTGTTAGGAATTCAAAAACATTACAAACATAATTTATACATGTATACTCGTATGTAATATTGTAGATCTTGCAGCCAGCATATTATGTAATTGCTTATGTCTATGGATTGCCAAAAACAAAAATTTTAAATAATATTTGTATTAATATTGTTAGTGTCTAAGACAAAAATGTGCAATAAAACAAAGAAATTTTAAACAATTTGTGCAAAAAGTTATTAACTAAGCGTATAACAGTTTGGGTAAGTTTCGAAATAAACTGACGATAAATAAAAAGATGTAACCGCTAATATTAATCGACAATGAATCGATTTATGTTTAACCAGTGTGTACACGAGTAGTGTATTGTGGTGTACTTTTCCGTTTTAAACTAAAATACAAATGCGATTAAAGCAATTAGTGGAAAATAATATTTTAAAATTGTCATTTTGAGTATTTTTGCTAACTAAAAGCTGTAAGTTTTTTCTAAATCAAATTTAATTTAGTGGCAGCTGCAATTTTAAATGTATGCGTGAACATACAAAATTAAACACAGCTGTAACCGCAAAACTTTATCGACTGCCAATCGATTTATGATTGGCCAGTGTATACACACAAAGCTGACTCGGATGCAGTTTACCGTTTGAAACTCAAACTACAAAGAATGTGAGATAAAGAAATTACAAAGTAGTTGCCATAATTAAAACATTTAAGGTTTAAAATAAGTTGTCATTTATTGTAATACAAGTTCAATTTAGATGCAGCTGCAATTGTAATTGCTTGAAGTGCGCTACGAATAAATGAAACGATCTTTTCATTTGCCTCCGACTCACGTCACGCTTGTTATCAGTACCAATTGTGCCGTTGGTTGACATTGTACATACATTTGTCATGGTCGGACGTCTCAGCAAATTATTATTGATCTTGACCTTGCTCCATGAATTGAGCTACGGTCGAGGTCAACTTGGTGTCGAACTGGTGCGGCGTTTGTCGCCTGCAATTTCACCCGATGTACAGGAAGAAGCTGTGCGACAACTTATACAACGTGTCGTTGGTGTCCAGTCGTCCCATTTATTTGATGTTGAGGTCAACAAAGCGCTGGATTTGAGGAGCTATCAGGTGAAGCATTTAGCATTCTAGTTATATATAACTAGATAAATGTGTGCATTTATTGATACTCATTCCTTACAGATCAGCCTGCAGGACAATGGCAAAGTGTTGATAGTCGGCTGGGATGGCGTTTCTGTTTGCAAGGGATTCCATTACTATCTGAAATATGTGTTGAACAAGGATTTCGAGTGGTTCAAGACGCAAATTGAGCTGCCTGACAATTTACAGCTACCGAATGTGACGCTACGCTCAACGGCGGCCAGTCCAATTATCTATTATCAAAATGTTTGCACCTGGAGTTACAGCTTTGTCTGGTGGAACATTGAGCAGTGGCGCAGACACATCGATTGGATGGCATTGATGGGCATTAATCTTTCGTTGGCGCCCAATCAGGAGGCAGTGTGGCAGGATGTGTACACAGAACTGGGACTTACCGATCAAGAAATCGATGCCCACTTTGCTGGGCCGGCGTTCCAGGCCTGGCAGCGCATGGGCAACATTCGCGGCTGGGCAGGACCTTTGCCTCCAGCACACAGACGCCTCCAGCAGCTGCTGCAACAACGCATTATCCAGGCACAACGCGAGCTGGGCATGAGCGTGGCCTTGCCAGCATTTGCCGGACATGTGCCAGTGCCAATGCGACGCATCTTTCCCAATGCCAGCTATTCGGTTGCGCAGCGCTGGAATCATTTTCCAGATCCCTATTGTTGTAATCTATTTGTGGAGCCAAGCGATCCGCTCTTTCAGCAACTTGCTACCATGTTTCTGCGCCGCGTGGTGGCCACTTATGGCTCCAATCATGTATACTTCTGTGATCCCTTCAACGAAATGCAACCGAGAGTCGCGGAGCCTGGATATATGCGTGCCACGGCCAAAGCAATATATAATTCCATGCGGGAAGTCGACGAAGAAGCCGTCTGGCTTCTGCAGGGTTGGATGTTCCTGAAGACAGGCTATTGGAAGGATCAGCTAATCGAGGCCTTTCTCACTGCTGTGCCACGTGGTCTCATTCTCGTGCTGGATTTGCAAAGCGAACAGTTTCCGCAATATCAACGCACCTTTTCCTACTACGGCCAACCTTTTGTGTGGTGCATGCTCAACAATTTCGGCGGCACGCTGGGCATGTTTGGCTCGGCACGGTTGATCAACAGTGGTATTGGAGCAGCACGCTCCATGATCAACAGCAGCATGGTCGGCGTGGGCATAACACCTGAGGGAATTAATCAGAACTATGTGATGTTTGCACTCACTCTCGAGCGTGCTTGGAGTGCAGATGATCTTGATTTGAACAGCTGGTTTGATCACTTCACTTTCACACGCTATGGCGTTAATGATACTCGCCTGTTCCGGGCGTGGCAGCTGTTGCGTGGCAGCGTTTATGATTTCCATGGCTTGCAGCGCATGCGCGGCAAGTACGTGTTGAACAAAAGACCAGGCTTAAATTTAAAGCCATGGATCTGGTATAATGCATCCAGCGTAAGCGAAGCCTGGGAACTTTTACTCTCAGCTAAGCATGTTGTGCCTTTGGAGGATGAAAGATATGGAATCTATGAGCACGATCTGGTGGACATAACCCGACAGTTCCTGCAGCTGAGTATCGATCAGATCTACGTTAATCTCAAGTCGGCATATCGCAAGTCGCAGCTCTCACGTTTTCAGTATTTGGCTGGCAAGCTGCAACAAATGCTGGACGACATGGAGCTCATCCTAGCGAGTGGTGCACACTTCCTGCTGGGCAACTGGCTCGAGGACGCCAAGCAACTGGCGCCTAGCGTTAATCTGCGTCCAATCTATGAGTTTAATGCACGAAATCAACTCACAGCCTGGGGTCCTAATGGCCAGATTCTCGATTATGCCGGCAAACAATGGTCCGGCATGGTGCGTGATTATTACAAGCCCCGTTGGAATATGTTCCTGGATGCTGTCACGCTGGCAATGCAGTCCAATAGTCCATTTAATGCCACGAGCTTTAAGCAGCATGTTGCCAATGAAATTGAACTGCCATTTAGTAATCTAACCCATGTCTATCCAACAAAACCAGTGGGAGACTCTTGGCTCATCTCACAGGACATCTACATCAGGTGGACTTCCTACGCAAAGGATACCGAATTTTTGCACAATAATCGTTTAAAGCTTAGCTTAAGTGAGCGCACAGCCCAGCATCAAAATCACAACTAACGGAAAAATAAATAATTATAAATATATACATAAGTTTTAAATTTTACCTAATTAGCAGAGACCATAATGATTATACATTGTGTATTAGTATAAGGGAAAGAAAATTGAATATAATATTTAATCAGCAGTTTTGCGTTTTATTTATAAAAATAAAAAGAATTATAATTTTTTTGTTTTTAAATATAAATATATAAAAAATATTCATTACTTTTTAAATAAAATAAAAAACATTTGTATGTATATTCAAAATATATATATATAATTGTTTCAGAGTTTTCTCTGTTTAATAATAAAGAGAAAAGCCCAGGAATTGAAAACTTTGTAGAATCAAAAAAAGTTGGCAAAATTAATTTATAATCTTCTGTTTGTTATTTTAGTGGTAAATTATAAATCATTATTTTCGGTCCCTGCTAAACACACGCGTCATATACATACATATATATCGGAATATAACTTTTGTGTTTTAATTGATTTTTATTTAAATTAATGTACAAACTAATTTAAATGTAAAAATTTAAACATCTTTATCAATCATACGCATACGAATTTCTATGGTTGTTTCTCAATATTTTCTTTTTTTTGCATATGTGTGTGTGGTGTATGTGTGTGTGCTTGTGATACAGTTCGTTTAAACGCACATTACATAAATGTACATATTTTTATTGAGTTTATGCAAGTGTATACATAGAATTAATTACTCATTTAATTTCCTTATGTGTGGTTGTGTGTTGGCAAACTACAATTAAATTTACTTTAATGTGTATATTTTAGTTTCTCTTTTGTTTTTGCTTTGTTTTTATGTGGAAAGTCGTATGTGGGGAGAGGTTTTTGCTTGTTCTTTCATTCATACACGTTATTCTACAATTATACTCATCAGTTTAAAATTCCAAACAAACATTATTATTATTCTTATTAGTTTTTAGTATTTATGTTGTATGTATAAAGTTTGCATCCATCGTTTGCATTATTCAGACGACGATGCTTTACAGCTAAGTAAGGAGCAGGATGAGAGGGGGAGGTGCCTGGTTTGGTTTCTTGATCGTGTGTGTGTGTGTGTTTAATGACGGCAAATACGCAACAAATATGTTTAATCATAATTTTCATCTCATCATCCTACTTAATTCAACATACATACTCATGCGCAAACTGTCTGTATGCAGATGTGTTTCTTTTTGTTTATGTTTAGGGGTGTGTGTGTGTGTGTTGTGTTTGTATATATATATATAACGTTTATACTCATATGCATTCAATCAAACAAACATTTATACTTTTTCTCCAAACGAGAAAACACTCATACATCATCATTATCAATCATCAATCTTAAGCATTCTTAAGCTTCAACTAACATGCAGTCAAATACACGTCATATTTTATTCATCCTGCATGTCCTCTGGCAATTCATGTGGATTCAACATGCCCGGAATATTACGTTGCATTTGACGCTTATTAGATTGCTCCTCGGCTAATGCTGCTTCACGTTCCTCCAGATACAAATCTGAATCATCCTCGCCGGTGGCCTCCTGTTAATTATTTGAATATAAATAATCGTTTACATCTTAAATCAGAAAATGTTTACTCACGCGTATCTGTATAAGAAAATCTCTCAAATGCTCCTTAAATGCTTGCACATTCTCATCCAAATTGAAAAGGCCAGTGACAAAGACTTTGATCTGATTATCTGATAAATGATTAAATGCCGATTTTAGCAATGAGGCCACATATTCCTGTATGAATATCATATTGTCCGGAATGGGGCCCAGATCCACAGTTATCTTTCGATTCTCCACCAATGAGAACATGTAGGCCAAGATGATAGCATGATTTGGCAGACCTGCCGTATGTGAAGTGTCAGTTACCACTGAGAAGATTTGCATAAGGATATCCGTAAAATATGTCTGATAGAAACTCTGTGCCGCATTTGGATGTTGTTCAAGATTTTGCAGCATCTGTAAATTGAAATAACAATAAATATCACACAATGCAAACTAAATAGAATATATTTTACTCACTTTATATAAGATATTTAATCCCATATCGGCCACATTACGCATTGTGTGCTTAAAGGCCCAAACTACAGAGTCGAAAACCAGTTTAAACTGTGCCGGCGGTATGTTGAGGAACGCCTTGAAGCAATGCGCATTGACAGCTTGCAGTAGCTCATAGAAACTGAGACGATGTTGTGGGAAATCCTCAAAATTTTTATTGATCATGTCCAGCGTGCATTCAAAAACGGCATCAAATATTTTTGGTACTTCATTCGTGATATGCTGACGCAGTTTGTGCACAATCGTTGCCATCGCACTCAGTACTTTGGGTTCACGCGCCGACGGAACTTTACACCGCTAAAAGATATTAATAATTAATTATTAGTGACGGAGATCTTAATTTCTGTTTTAAAACTGCGCTGTAATAATTGCTTAGATTTATTTATTTAAAAAAAATATATATATTATTGAATAAATATTATTTACAAATAAAAAGTTAAATATTGCTGTATTTTGAATATTATAATTAAACTATATTCAAAAGTTAAGTAACAAGAAGTAAACACCTATTTTAATTTATTAACAAAAATTAATAATGTTAAACGACTTGCATATAAAAATTTAAACTTGTATTGCATAAATAATAAATAGAAGTTATCACAAATTTTGATAAATACGAAACTAATTCAAGTTGACTTATAAATTAAGTTCCATAACGCTAATTTTCGGTCTCTTGTTGGATAGTTGGATATACTTGCAATATAAATAGTTTAAATGCTTACCTGATAATCCATCAAGATGGCGTCTAATAAGGGCGGTATAAAGTTATCCATAACTAATTGATTGTCATTGGAGCGCGATACCCATTCAGCTATCAAATTGAGCGTCTCCTTCTTTACCACATGCATTGATTTAATGAGCGGTTGATTGTTTACATTAACACCATTCACTTCAATCGCCTGTATGATGTTCTCCGACGTGATCTTGTACACATTCAGCATATCCAAATAGATGCGACCCAATTGAATGACATAGGCATGACCTAATGCCTTGCAGGCGGCTACATTTGTCTTTAGTATGCTGCCAAGTTGCTTAACTGCTGTCATGTTCTTCAGAAAGTCGACATTTTTCGATGCCCGCGATATAATGTCATCCCAGACTTGATTAGGTAGCAACATGTATCGTTCAATTAGCGCATCCTGTTGCACCTGATCGACCTGAGCCGAGATCATATACCCAACTGCCTCATAGAACGTATGCACCTTGACAAGCAATGGAAATGTATGATAGATAACGCAAATGCTATTGTAATTTATTTAACTCACCTGTTGTGGCTGCAGATCACAAATTATGCTGCTCATTGTGCTCAGTATCTCGTCAATAAAGGTGCACGCCTCATTTGGCTGGATTGTGACAAAATAACGACGGCATTTGATTGCAATCTTTATAAACGTGTCACAGGCCATATCCTGTACGCCATCGTGCGTCTCGTGCATAAATTCAAACAGTTTATTGACCACCGTCTTTAGGAATTTCCAATGAGCGCGCAGAAAACGAGGATACTGTCCAACCACATACATAATATTAGAGGCAATGATCGCCTTATTATCTTTGCCCTTCTTTTGCTCACAGAGGCCAAGCAGATCCTTGATGACAGTAACCAGAAATCGTTTCTCATCCTCCTCACAGAAGGCACCTACAAGAATTAACCGCAATAAGTAAAGAAATTTAAGTAATTTAAATCTTTAAAATTATTTCCATGCTGTTTCTAATACAAAACTAAAAGAAAACAACTAAAAACTAAAGTCTTTGGATTCTTCCATGCAAGTCTCTAAATTCTTGCAATACTGTTTATAACTTATAAGAGTACGTAGTGATAATCAATTGAAAACTTACCCGATATGGAGCCAATGGCCCAGCACAGAGTGTTGAGATTTTTCCAGGAGAATTCGGTGCCATTGACCTGGTTAAGCAGTTTTAGGGTCATAATTCGATCAGTGTCCACACAATCCAAGTGAGTGAGGAATACCAAAGTCTCTCGCATGTTTTTATACAAATTTATTGAATTTGTATCCTTCATAAATTCACGCACCACTTCACCGTTCTCATTCTCGACCACAAGAACCTCCTCGGGTTTGGCCATGCGTGAAATCATGATGAAGCGAACCTTGGACAGGATGGCGGCATAGAAACGCCGCCGTGGATAAACTTGCTGTCGCTTTGAAGATTCAAGTGTGGGATGAAAGAATTCGGTATTGTAAAGATTCTCGACAAGACTATTCCAGTATTCCAAACAGATCTTGAACACCTCAACGTCCTCAACCTCACTGATCATGACCAAATACATGAGCGCCTGGTTTAGATAATCCACATACTTGGCATCCTCGACTAGTTTGCCGTGTTCTTTGAGAAACGTGCAGAGGAACATTGCCAGATTAAGCACCAGTTCTTGTTCCGTATCGCTGCCACACTGGAACACATTATTCATATTCATGTTCTGGCCAATAATTTGATCTAGCTGCACCATCGTGTCCTTGAATAGCGTCGCAAAGTTCTCGTTGTAATTGGCCGCCGTGAGTCCGGCAATTTCAGACAGGCACTTCAGGGTGACATTACGGAACATCGGCACGCTGAGAAACTTAAAGATCAATGTCTCAATGAGCGTCGTCTCGAATATATAGCCCAATGGTATCCAATTGAGAAAGCGTAGCAGTGTCTCCAGTGTAACCTGTATCAGTGCCGCATTCATAGAGTTCTCCAGGACAAACTGGCATAGCGTAAATATTTGCGAAAACTCTGAGCACATGGTATCCTTGAGATGCTTAGCCTTCGTCTGCGTTATCTGCCCCAGCGAAAAGTCAAAGACTTCCTCGCTCAGGTTCTTCAGGATGACCATATTGTTCATGCACAAGCTTTCATTTGTCTTCGATGCCCCAACAATATCGCTGATGAATGTCTCCCAATTGCGAGGCCATTCACGCTTCAATATCTGCACCAGTATCATGTTTAGCTTATTCAAATAAACTTTGTTTTGCTCCATAATGGCCGGATCCGAGGATGTTTTAATAATCAGACTGACTACATACTTTTTGATGCCCTCGCATTGGTTGCGAGGCAACACCTTCCAGCGTGTCTTGATGACCTCCTCGAGTATTTGGAGTGCATAGAACTTGGTTTGCTGATTCTGTGAATATTCGAGTATGCTGTCGACACGCGTCCATGCCTCCGGATGCTCCTTCAGTGTGGTGAGTATGTCCTGGGCCAATCGCAGCTGCTCACCCTGCGATGAGTAGAGCGCCTCAACAATCTTGTCGAGCAGATTAATGTCTAGCTTCTGATTGAAATCGAGCAACTTGCTCGCCTCATCGGACCTCAACATCGCCATTGCTTTGTAGTAAAAGCAGCGTTCACGTCTGCGTCGCTCAGCAGAGGCAGCAAGAGCAGTCGCTGTGTCCGCGTTAATTTTGATTGATTTTAGCTGCTCCACCGGCTAAAACGAGGGGGGATGCGCGTCCAGGAAATGTTGTTGTGCTTAGCTGCCAGCTGTTGAAATTGACTTTCTATAGAAGAATCGAAACAATCGAAATTATATTTATCGGCATAAAGGCAACCATATTTCTTTTATACATAAATATGTACGTCTGTATGTTTTCTTATTTTCTACGCACAACTACAAACGCATGGCTGCTTGTAGCGCGCGCTTACACTTTTTGCACATTCGCTCGCACAGACATACTAGAGATGAGCGATATATTCGTACCTGTTACTCATCTCAAGTATTTCACATAAGCAAGTCATTTGAATTTGTTTTGAATGTTTAATTCCATTTATGATATTTTGTATGCGGCGGTATAGTAATGATTATCATAAAATCTACCCATTCACATATATGAAGACTTATTGCAGTCTACTCAGCTGCCGCTATTCACTCTCCATCGCTCATCTCTAAGGCACACACACACATACACATGCCGCTTACACATGCAAAATACAATCAAAGTAGCGCAACGCATTGGGTTGAGACTGCGAAGGCATTTCACAAGTCTATAATGTGCTCCTGATTTTAGGTTGTTGTACAACACATTTGTTGACAATTATAATTGACTTTTATGTACAATAACATATTTTACGTCTTTCACGCACTTACCAAGATTTAGGAAAGCGTTGCAGCCAACGAATCCCAAGAAGCAGCGTGTAAAACGAAGAGCGCAAAACGAGTGAAAAAGACCAACGTTTATGTCCAGACAGGAAAAATTTTATTGCAAGTTGCGTAGCGCACAGGGCTAGTTTATTTGAGATGTACTTAAGCACATGTAAACTGAGCACTTATTTGCAATTTGGTTAACAACGATTGACGTTGTGACCAATTTGTGTGTTTTAAACAAACTTTTTCGCAGTACTTTTCTTCTCCTTCTGTGGTGAAAACCAGGGATGGATCACGAGCGTCATGCGCGGTGCCGGAATCGACCACAATTTATATAAATGATAGTAATTAAAAATGAGCAATAAAAAAATTATAGTAATCTCATTTAAGCAAGTTGCGTTTATGAAACAAAACACAATTTATCAGCTTTCACAAAATATATACCGGCACAATTCACAAAGCACAGTGTTTCCATATCACTCGAATATTCAGCCCTAGCTAAATTAGGTTTGCATTTGCAATAATCGTTTATCGTAGCAGTGTGCCGTGTATTTTATTATCAGGGTTAGATTTTGGCGCCTGTCGTGCTGAAAGCGTTTTATAAATTGAAAGTCATCGAAAAATAGGTCTAATAAATAAATAAAGTGCTCATTCTTCAAAAATACAAATAAAATGAAAAGTTTTGACAAATTCTTTGCTCCCAAAAGATTAATATAGTGTTCGTGTCCCAATGTGTTAAATAAATGCGATAGTCGCTCATCTCTAATCGCTCATCACACGACGAAGAACGATTTTTTGTTTTCATAAACAATTTATTTTTGCACTTCGATGTCAATTTACTTGCATTGCTTAACAACAAATGGCGGCTTACCTATATTCACGCGTAAAAAAGGAGAGTGCGATAATGTAAGACTTTTTAATTCATTTATTCAGTATAAACAGTTTATTAAGGAATTGTTTTGGCAAATAACAAATTCACGTATTTATTTATTTTTGAAAATAGTTGACTTTAATTGTAAGAAAATACAATAATGTTGTACTTGTCGAAACAATTACTTAAGTGACTGTATATCTTAGAGCATTCATCACTTATTGCGAGTGCCACTTGTTGCTGCTTTCTTTTTAGTTGCCCTTTTCAACTGTGGCCTCTCTGAATGGATTTCACATGTTTTTTAAATCCCTCGGCATACAATTGCAAACCACACATACTGAGGAATGGACCTACATTTGGCGTGACTTTCACAATGTAATCACCTTTATTGTGTGTGGGCGTGGCATGGGCGAGTTTCAGCTTCAAACTCTGGCAGAACTTGCTTTTGGAGCAATCGCGCTTTTTATCAGCCGCGATGAGGTGGCTCATCCCGCACTCATGGAACGACTTAAGAAGGATGCCAAAAAGTATGTGCCTATTGTGGACGCTGCACTGGAAGCAGCCAGCGCGGGAACAACTCTACTAGGCTATACAGACTGTCTGCTAGCCACGGAAAATGCGAATCTTTTGCAGCGATTAAATGAGTTCAGTGCTAACTGTGGCTCACTCTTCTGTTCTCTTGTTGTGGGTCAACGTATTTCTGTAGCAACAGAAGGCTGGTGGGATTTGGATACGCTGGACAGAGAACTACTGCTCTTTCTATTAAATTCTTCTAGCATGCTACAGCTCGATGTTCCCGTCTATTTGCCCAGCAAGAGTCCCAATATTGCCTTTCGCTTTGTCACAATACCAGTCTCGGCCAATAGTGTCCTGTGTGTTCTGTGTGGCGCCGAGCCAGCGTTTCGAGATCTGCATCTTAATGCTATGAATGCCTATCGCAATGATGGCAATCTTCTGGCTAGCGTCGAACGTTGCGTGCCCCGTAGCCTGCCCGAGCAACTGGACATCGATGCCCATATATTGGCCATCATTCTGATTAATACTGAAACACGTAAAAGTGTTTTTACCCGCAATCTGCATCAATCATCAACTGCTAAACGCATCGTTGTGGGCGACTTACAGCGTTTGGATATGCTTAAGAAATTCTTTGATCACACCTTGGAAACCATGCACGAATTAAAAGCACCAAAAAGCGACAGCAAAGAATTGGATACGTCAAATTTATCTACAATGGTTGATCAATATAGCTGCTCGGATTATCACAAATGTTATGCCCATGCGGATGAACAAAATAATGTTATTTTCTTGCTGTTTGTGGCTGCTGTGCCGACACACGCCATGAGGTAAGTTAATCAGTGATTAAAGAGTTAATGCTTTGATTGCCAACTTATATTTTGAACAGGTTTCTCGCAAAACAAGTGCATGCTAGCCTATTGCAAGAAAAGGCCGTCTGCTGGTGACCTGAATATATTTTCCACAGACCTTATAAGACTGATGATTGCCCTCCATTAAATATATAAACATTCTCAACAAAATTATTTTTTAAGAAATCTCTTCTAAACGTACCCAGAAAATTGAGTATATCTGTTTGTGTTTTATAGCCCGTATTATTTTATGTTTAAAATACCAATTCTTTTTACATATTTCGCTCGAATTAATTATATTACCAATATTTTAAGATTACTATAAATACATAGGTGCTGGTGCAATTCAATTTTTTAGATTCACTATTATGTAAAATAAAACTAAATATCTCTTAATATTCTTTTATATTATCCTATTCTCATTGTTTATTTGGAAATTAAACAATTTCCGCGCGGAACCTCCACAGCTGATTTCTTAGTTAAATTTTCTGTAAACAATTTGGAAGTGCTATTTATAGCATTCAGCGATTACAAAGCCAATAGCAATAAATATTAATTATTTATTCAAATAGCAATGTTAATTTCAACATTTCCATCATAGTCACGCCTCTGGGCAATGCTCTTAACTTAACCCAAATGCGTCGTATGCCTCGTGTTTGCAAATAGGGCAGTGATAATAGCCTTGAAAAATTACTTTCGTTCGATTTTTAACCTATTTAATTCTATTTATCGACCTTAATAACCGGAATTAATTCTAGGTATTGAAAATAATGTAATTTGTGTATACATCACAGCACGTTCCCTTCTCAATGAATCCAATCTAGACCTAATCCTACTAAGTGTGTCATTTAAATGATCCACACGTTTGGGTTAAAAAAGTAATATTATAATAACGCCAAATTAAATGTTAATATTGCTTATGGCAATCAGTGCGCTTTCGGGGCGCTTGGAGTGCACATCGCTGTCGGATATTCAAAATTCAATTGAAAAGATAATATTTATAAAACTGTAGATTTCAAAAAATATTAAGGATGCTGTTTCTTAGCACTCGGGAAGACTATACAGCCGAAGAGCTTTTTAAAATAAAACAATTGCGTCAGCTGGTGGAGAGTAAGAGAGATCCGTGCATTATAGCGTCTTTCATGAAATAAAATGATTGAATTCTTTGGCAGAATGTAGTGAGTTGCAGGTAGGAACGGATGAGACATTTCTGACAAAGTTCCTGCACTACACACGCTGGGATACATTCAAGGCCTATCAAGCCATACACGCTTACTACGATTTCAAGCTGAAACATCCGACATGGATGGCTCAGCATCCCGTGGAGTATTATACCAAAGTTTTCTATGCTACGCATTGTCGCTTCATAATGCCGCAAACAGATAAGAATGGACGTGTTCTGGTCATCTTCAAGACGGTAGATGCCTTTCAACAAATTCCCGATTATCTACAGCATTTGATTGAAATGGATGATCTCATCTTTGAGTCACTGTTAATGCTGCCACGTGTGCAAGAGAACGGCATAACGGTCATTTGCGATCTACAGGGGTAAGTTCAAAAGATATTACCTTGATCGAGGTAAAACTCCAGTGACAAAAGCATATTCAAGACCCAAAATTGTAATGAAGGATAGTGAATTTAATAAAATAACTATTTCCAATTAAATGAAAATCTTTTGGCGCTCTACAATGGTCCAAATTTGTAAATATTTACTATTATTTTGAAGGTATTTTTTTATTTTTTATTTTTTGCCAAACTAGCGTTATTTTAAAAAACTCATATAGCAAGCGTTTTTAGATTCAAGATAAAGAATAGGTTCACAACATTTGAGAAAACTATCTTAATGCTCTACTTACTCTTCATATAATTTTGGGAATGCCACTAGTAATTTCAAAAATCCATATCTTGTAAATGAGCTGTCGGTTAGGGATGATCGTGGTATTATTTGATTAAAATAATTAATTCCTTTAAGTTTTGTCTTACCCACTTACACCCCCATATCTCATGAAGAGTATGAGTTACCAATAGTTCTATTATCCACTTTTCTTGGGTATAACCATACCTTTTTGCATATAAATCAATATGATTCGCCTACTTTAGCAAATGTTCCATTCTTACTATAAATATTGCACCCTTCGTGTTGCTTCGTCACTAGCGGGATCTGCTCTAGAAAGTAATTAAATTATTCATTTGTTTCTCTTTCTTTTCAGTACGACACGAAACTTTCTGCGTCAATTCTCTCCCAGCTTCATGAAGATTGTCAACGAGAAGAACGGGATTCTGCCCTTTAGTCAGCGTATTGTGCACATCATTCAGCGTGGATTTCTCATGCACGTGACGTCTTCTCTGTTTCTTCCTTTCATGAATAAGGAGTTTAAGGAGCGCGTAAGTAGAAGGAAGAACAGCTTTTAAGTCTTAACTTATCTTATGCACTTTCTGCATAGATTTTCACACACGATGGTCGACATCTGAGCAAGCTACGGGATATGGTTGGCTTTGATAGTTTGCCCGCGGAATATGGTGGTCCAGCCTCAAATGTGCTAGATACGAATCTATTATTGAATCATTTGAGCCAAAGTGCGGAGTACCTCGAGACAATGCAGCGCTATCAAAAACTTGTAAAATAAATCCAATAATAAAAATACAATTAAAATAATAATTTATCATATCTTCATCCCCAATTGCTTTTATGTGCATATTATATCAGGAACATACAAATTCTGTGTTTTTAAGTTTAATTTTAAAAAGTCCGGACACATTTTTTTGCTGTTGTATCGATGACTGATTTGCGAAATATCGATAGCAACTTGAGCATTTTGCGTCAATAATTTAAATCTGTCAACAAACTAACTGTTGCAAAACGATACCTGCTTATATTCGTTATCGCTATCGCGAACTTTCGATAGATTTGATTTGTTGTGAAATTGCGCCGCTTAGCGCAAAGAAACAAATTTTTATTGTTAACTAAATGGCTTCCAATAAGGTAATTAAGACCAACTCATTTATTTATGTGCGTTTGGTGTAATCACTGTGTTTGCAGGAGTGTCTGATTATTGTGCTAGATGTGCGTAGCTGCGCTTCTGAAGAATTTAAATTGAAGTCTGTAAAAGTTGTTGCTGAAATACTTAAAGACAAGGTAATACTTAAAGTGCAAATAAATAATATAACCACTATAGATTCGTCCATTGGTTTTAGATTGTGTGCAACAAGCATGACTACGTATCATTTGTGCTTGTGGGCTGTGAAAAAACCGACAATGATCAGAAGCGCCAGAATGTGGTGCAATATAAGTCAACACAGCTGTGCAACTGGGAATTATTGCTCAGCTTCTTTGAGTTTGTCAGTGCGACGCCTTCTGATGAAGGCCAGTGGCTGGATGGTCTCGCCATAGCCATGGCTATGATAGAAGAAGCTGCGGTGTAAGTTTGTGATATTTACCAAGTTTATACGACAGCTAATGCTGGTCTAAAATGAAATCGAATTAAGTTACAAGCAAGTATTGATCTATTCTTTACTTTATTTTATCACGATACACCATAATTGGCGTGTATAGATTTAAGATTGCTAGACGGCGTATTTTGCTTTTGTTTGACTTCAATTTCAAGACCCAGACATATGATGATTATGAGAAAATCACAAATAAGTTGCTCCAAGCAGATATCGAATTAATCGTGGGGTAAGTTGGTTAAACAGACGATTTCTTTTAAATTTTTAACTAATCTCTTGAACTTTCCTTGTTTGTCAGTTCACATAATGTTGCTTACATAGACAATGCTAAGACCAACCTGCCCCAGGCCATATTCCAATCATCGCGAAAGCCGAACGACTTTGAGCTGGAGAATCAAAAACAGGCTTTACAACTTGTTACCAACTGCAATGCTATGGTGTGCAACTTCAAGGAAGCTTTGGCAACTGCATTCAAGGTGACGAATAGACACCCATGGACGTGGACTGCCAAGCTGCATATTGGCACTGCGATTTCAATTAGTCTCCAAGGTATCATAGCCATGAAGAATGAAAGTCACGTCAAGCTAAAGAAGGTCTGGGCCGAGTCTGAAGAGTTGGTGAATCGCGAAGAGCGTTTCTTTATTAAGGGCACAGAGGTGACGCCGATGCCAGAGGATCTCGTCAATGGATATATGCTGGGTGGAACACCAGTCCCTTATGATGAGACACTTGTTGAGTTGCCGCCTCCTCATCCACCAGGTCTACATTTTCTCGGCTTCGTCAAACGTAGCAAAATACCAGATGCATATTTTTGTGGCGACTCCTTGTATATGTTGGTCCATCAGAAAGGGAACGAGACTTCTGCCAAGAAGCTAGATGCCTTGGTGCGGGCATTAATTTTGCAGAAAAGTGTTATACTTAGCTGGAAGATATATAGTGCCAAGTTTAACACACCACGCATTGTAGTATTAGTGCCACAGGAGTCAACAGAGAATCGTCCAGCTTCGTTATACATGTTTGAAATGTCGTATCATGCGCAGCACCAGTTCTGGGATTTTCCTGCTCTCCGCACAGAGAAAACTGATTGCAATTCAGATCAAATGCAGGCTGTCGATAAGCTTATCGACAGCATGGACTTGGAGTGCACTCTAAAGGATACACAGCAGCCACGACAGCAAAGGCAGAACGATCTACTGCCTTTCGATGGTCTGCCCAGCATTTACGAACAGAATTTGATGGACGTTCTGGAGCGAAAGGTTGTCTGTAGAACGGCAACAGATATTGAGCTCTATGACACTTTTAAGGAAAAAAAGTTTGTCGAAATCTTTTGGAGTGTCCCCGAAGAGATTGAGCAACAAGCTAAACAGGCGGCAGCTGCACTTAAGAAGCTGTTTCCACTGGAGCGTAGTCATGCCTGGCAAGAGAAACTCAGGGCCATGGAGCTTAAGCAAAACGCGCCGCCGACCATTCAAGAGGAGCGTGTGGATCTTGAAGAATCCTTTGGCACTATCGAAAGCGTGGGTTTAATGACGCCCGTTGAGGACTACAACCAAATATTGAAGCAAGTGCGTGCCATCTTGAACAGTACCCAACGAGATGTTCAATTCCAAACTCACTCAGCTCAAATGCGAGTCGTTGTCATTACACTTCTGGATCGCAATAAACTGAATTTGGAGCAACTGAGCGAAGTGCTGGACGTCTATCGCAAAAGCTGCTTTGAGTTTAACAGTTTCGCGGAGTTCAATCAATTTACAGCGCAGATAAAAGAAAAGGCAATCGAAAGAAAATTGACAGAGTTTTGGAATAGTGTTATGGTAGAGAAACAACTTGGGCCTATTGTTCTGGGCGAACCAACACTCGAAGATGAGCTACGTCTGAAAGCGTTCTACACTCTGCCGTCAGATGAAATCAATGACAATGAAATGCAGGAGGATAATTGAAACAAAACTTTCCCATTACACATTTTGTACATTAAGTTTATTTGCATTTGTTTAGCAGAAAGTGATAAAATCTGTAATTTCTCAATTAAAATGTTTACCTAACATATATATATTACCCAATTAAATTGAACATTATAAAGTTACGCGCTATAGTTTTATGTTTTAACATATGATCTTTTTTTAATCAATTTCACAATACATTTACAACACACGCTAAATGTACAGGATAAAGAAATGAAAAATTTTCTTAAATCTTTTTGATGTTATATTTTTCGTTGATGCTTTACAATTGTTTTGCAAATTATGAAGAACATAAAAAATACAATTAGCTTAAAATAAAAGATGCTTAAGGAACAATTTAATAAAGTTAAAATAACTAAAATACACTTGAGAATTTACGAATCGGTGCGTTAAATAAGCCAGGTTAATAAAGCACGCATTTGGTGCCTTTGCTTGTCTATGGTGGGTGAATGACAAGCATTAAATACGAAATAATTTACTTCTAACACATTCTGCGTAACGTCTGGAGTAAACTTGTGCCAAGGATCTTACACATGCAATAAAAAAAACTTTAAAGTTGTCTTGAGTCGCAGCCAAAAACGGTTTCCACTAGTCGATATTTAATGAAGACATCAGATCCTCCACACTAAAATCAAGAAAATCAAATCTTAATGATTTAAATATATAACAATCCCTAGCACGTATTTTACACTTGCACGCACGTAATGTCTAGATCCTGAAAGGCCACGCCCAGCCAGGCAACAACAAGACAATAATGCTGGAATAGCTGCAGCAAAAGTTCGCCCTCGTCCAGCATCTCCAAACGCTCTATACGCTGACGCTCTGATGACGAGATGCTATCGTACACCTGCACCATATCCCAGGCGCGTGCTCCACTCCAACCGCAGTCCTTGAAGCGATTGGTTTGAGTCTCCAGCGATAGACAGGACTCGACACCTGCCAAGCTACAGCCACGACTACGTAAATTGTTGAGCATAACATCACCAAATCGATCATTCATGTTGACCTTAAAGACAAATTTTGATTATATTCAATGCAAATTTACAAATAGTTTAAGCTCAACCTGTTCGTAGTTGACAAAAACGGCGGCTTGAAATTTCTGTGCTATCCATTTAAGCAGATTTCTACAATTTTGGGCCTCGATGTAAACTAGCACGCATTCCGCTAGAAAAATGGTAGGTAGTGTGTAGTCAACCTCGGCTTGCTGTAGTTTACTGTCCACCTCATCCAGATTACGCAAATCAACGCCCATCAGATGATAATTGGGTCCATGCAAATCGGTTGGACTGAGACGCACCTCTCCATCCTCATCATGGATCTTGGCCAGCAACGCTTTGTTTCGCTTAATCGTATAGCATTTGCGTGCCGTCACTGTTGGAAAGTCCAGTTCAATGAAATTCTTCACCTGATGCGCCGTGTCCCTCAGACGAAAGTATAGTGTATCAAAGCCACAGCCCAGGTTGATAATCTGGCAGTTCCCAGCGGTTTTCTGCAATGGTCATGGTCAGTTAGCAATGTAAGTTAAGTGCAAGGCCAAAGTTGGGGCGTGACGCACAAACGCGGCTCATGCGCAGCATCAGGCAATGTTGCAGCCAATGCAACAGGATTCAGTTTTCAAATTCAATGCCAAAGTTCGGAATGGCACTTGACCTTAATTTGTGGCCTGACTAGACAATTGGATGGTGACAGACATGAGAGATGCTCAGCTTTGCAAATGGAAAGTCACAATAATTAAATTAAATATAATGAAATTTAGTAGCTTAATACTAAAAGAATATATTTCTTGAGCAAGAGTAGGGATTAAAGGTTAGGAGAAAATTTAAATAGAAATAAAACTTTGTCAAATTCAATTTGAAAAAATTCTATACTCTTTATGAAATTAAAAATTAAATATCAAAAAATAAAAGTAATAAATCATGACATATAATAAAATTCTAGATAGTTCAATTAAAAATATAAGAAACTGTTTTGAAAAATATATTGAGTGAATCACATGATATGAAATATTAGTTCCGTCACGTGCGTATCTCTGACTGAAATGATGCAGGGACTTTGAGGCTATTACGCGCATGTCCCGTTATTTATAGTTTAGTGATTACTGCATACAACCTTCAGAAGTAGTAGATGCAGCAACTACAACTAACCTTCAGAAACTTCTCCACACACATCTCAACGCCCTTGACTCGCGCAAAGTAGCCACGATTTATCTCCGGCGCTTTCCTGTCCTGATTGCGCACAAAGTAACCAATGTAATCGTCCTTCCAGTAGCCAAGGCGCACAGCACCTCGCTTGCAATCACTGGCGTCGTCATTGGTGGCAATGACTGCTTCATCACATGGATGAAATTTGTGTGTGGTGTTATGTGCGGCTCCTCCGCCCGCCGATGGAGGCTCCATGACGGCTGCTTTTTAATGCTCCTTCAGTTCAACCTGTGCAACCTCTTGTTGCGCGTTTGTTACACTGTGCCCGATAATAACGCCACTAACTGGATTCAGAGCACAAGGGTTGGAGTATTTGTAAACACTATTGATTGGTCTTTTTACGATTATTTACGTTTCTCTGCGTTGTTCGAGCAAATGCGAATTCCGAATAAGAAGAATAAGTATTAAAAACAGTCTGTAAACAGCTGCATCGATTTCAGCAGTTAGTGTTGGTAAATTTTAAAATGCACGGCTGATTGTAATCGATGTATCGTATGTTGATTATCGAAAGTCGAAATGCCGCCAATTCAAAAGTTTCTCCCAAGTCCAAGCATCAATTGCTAATTACCTAACTTGTTTACATTTGTGCACAATTATGCGAAACCATTCATTAGCATAATTATAATTGTGTTAACCATTTAGAAACGCCTTATTAAAAATACACTCGTAATATGCATGTGTATATTAAAAGTAAAAAACTTAACTCCAGCATCCAAGTGCTTTAATTGTTTCCCGCATCTTTGACATCGGAAGCGACGGCTGTTATAATTAAAATCATCAGTTACGCCCAAGCCACCGACCGAGTCTTCAACTCAATAAGAAGGGGTCAAAATGTGAACTGGCTTTAATTGTTGATTCGTTTTGCATTTACTTCTATGACGGTGAATGAATCACAACCCTACAACTAGAAAGACTTAATTTCTTTGTAAATAGTAGAATAAGAAATTATGTAAAGCGTGTGGCTTATTTGATATGCAAAAATATCAAATTATGCCGACAATTGCTTCTAACTGAATCATCCGTACTGTCTTAACGTAGCATCTTCATAAACTTAAATCTAAAGTCTGATGCCCTTAATTAGGTTAATCACTGAAGACCTTTTGAACCTAGTCAATGGTATATTAAGCTATGTATATCTGTACTGCCGGACTTCAATGGCTTACACTGTATTTTTTATTTGAATTCACTCTATAAAATATGAAAAGTATTTAATTTCACTTTAAATGCTTAAATGTTTGATAATTTTTTATGTCGACTACTTTACAATTTATTGAGGGCTTTAAAATGTATTTCAAAATTTAAATATCGAATTTCGTCCTTCAAAGATTCTTAGTCTTGAACACAGCCCATAGGTGGCGAGTTTATGTTTTGCAAACAGTCAACAGGTGACGCCACACAGAATACACAGTTACGCTTCGTGTTATGAAGTCAATTGTTGGTATATTCTTTTTTATACCCGTGCCCAATTTTTTTTTAGAATTTTTAAAAAATCATTTTGTTTTTAGCTAAAATTTAAATTCAAGCGTTTTAGGGTGACGACAACCCAACATTCATAAAAGTGATCACATTATTTAATATAATTTATAATTAAATTTTTTTAATCTATATAAATAACTAATTATAAATGTTTAACAAATTGTGTTTTAAATTAAGCGCTAGAGTGTAAGCTCTCTTTCCTCTCAATATCACTCTTCCGCTCTCTCACTGTACTTTTTTCTCTTGCACCCACACTCGCTCTCTTGCTCGGTCAGCGGCAGGTTAGTTGGGGCCGCGAGAGCATTTGCCGCTTCAGTTTGGTTGTAACGTTCGTGAGCGTCGGTTGTGCGAGTTGAAAGCTGCGCGCGTCACATACGAAAAATTCACTCAGGTGTGTGTGACTCAAAGCAACTTTTGGTAACAAGAGCGTAGCAATGTGAGTAAGCCAGTTCAGTTACCGCTTGTGTGTGTGTTAACAAAGTCAAAAGTAACCTTCAAAAGTATGAGTACTGAGTGCGTGCATTGGTATAATGCGTATTTGTGTGTGTGTGTCTGTGTTTGTGTTAGTGTAACTGACTCTGTTGTTTGACTCTCGTTTTGACGTTTTGTTTAACTCCGGCTCTCTTCTACCTGCGAGCTGGCTCAAAACTCAGAAATGGTCATTTCGTTACGTTTACGTTTTTCTTGCTTATTTCGTAAACTTTAGTTATTTTTCGGGGCGTTGGCGGTTAGCGCGTACTCAAAGAAAGTTATAATTTTGTTGTTTAACAAAATAAAAGGAAATAATTTCGAATGAATAAGCCAAAAAAGGCACTTTTAGATTAGATAGTGCAAAAAGGTCAAAAAGAGAAAAAAAACCCAACAAAAACAAACGAAAAACGCAACAAGTCGTTGGCATCGGTGCTGGCAGCGACGTCATCAATTGGAGCATAACTGTAAAGCAAGTGAGATTAAAGAAGCAACAGCAGCAGCAGCAGCAACAACAACACGATTGCCGCGCAATGGGCCAACAACGCGACTCAAACTAACACACACACATACACACACACAAGCACGTACTGCACACACGTACATACTAAGACAATTACACCTGCAAACGCTTCACTTTCAACGTTATCGTTGCGTTTTATTGTTTGCTTTGTGATTGCGAAAATAAAAACTAAATGAATGTGATTCACCAGCTACAACAACAAAAACAACAACAAGAGTAGCGCAATAAATGAATGTAATGTGATATGAAAATTCCCGCAAGTTACCGTTGCCAAACATTCTGCTAAAAGGGTGACAACACTCCACATTTTGTGCAGGCGTTTGCATTTCCGACCCTTTTTTTTAAGCAAGAATAAGCAGAAGTAGGCAGCAAAGGAAAGAAGTAGGAGAAGAAGAGCAAGCACTTTTGAGTGTAACGCCGTAACCTGAAGCGGCTGCGTTGGTGGCAGGTTAATGCACTTTATTTGCATGTAGCAACATCATCAGCTACCACAGCAACAGCAACAACAACAGTACCTTGTGTATTCTGAGTGAGTCCTTGTGCTAGTTTATATGACGTTGACGTGACGTGACGTCACCACTCGCTGCAATTCAGCCGCCTTGTTGTTCTAGTAAAATGCCAATAGTTTAGCTCAAATTCATTGTTGTTGTTGTTGTTGCTGATGTATGGGAAATTTCACATGGGCAATTTGGTGGGTTATTTTGTTTGCTTTTGATTGGGCTGGAACTTCATTTTAGGGGACGACAGGAAATATTTAGATCCATAGCAACCAAAGAGTGAATTTAATATATGAGTTGTTTACACCATTCTCCAAAATGTACACACTAACACACTCTTTCAATCTTACACTAAATAAAAATATTCAATTAAACTGAATTTATTCATAAATATATTTCTATATTTACATATCGTATTTCTTCCCAAGAAGTCTTATTAGTTCAACTGTCGAAGTTAAGCTATACAAAATATAAAGATAATCTTGATAAAGTTTTCTTAAAATAATTTGAAAAACTATAGTTTTGAACATAATAGATTTTTGCAATAAATTAAAAAAATTAAACATTATCAATATATAAATTTATATATATAAAATTTAATAACTAAAATCTAAAGAAAATTGAGTAATCATTTTTTATTGGCAGTATAATCTTGGTTATATTTACTGCTTTCCTTTTTCTTGCTTTAAGATTTATCAATTCTTTTTTTGAGCTTTCTACAACTCTGATCCGTGGAATGGTATTTTAATCTTTAACACCATCTCGACCATTGCAATTATTCACAGCTAACAAATGTAGTTAATTAATTGCAGTGACATGACCTTTTCTCTTTTTGCACTCGGTGCACAATTAACCAATTAACTAACAGCGACTCCATCGCAGACAATGGAGCTAATCTGAATCACTCAATGGAGCAACTCCCATCATATGCGCCATGCATTTGACTCCAATTTGAAATTACTGGCAAAGTCGCATTTGATGCTGTAACTTATTTTTAGCGCATTTTTTCTATATCGTTGTGTGGAAGTGGAAGTGGAAACGGGTTTGTCGGTCTCTCGGTCTCTTGACTTCTATCGCCGTCTTAACGCATCAAACAAACAACATACATACACAAATGTGGCTAAAGCTAACATAATGGTAAACCAGTTTGGTCACTCTTACTCACCGCCGAGATTTGTTGTTTACTAAATGTGTGTGTCCAAATAACAACAATCGAAATATTTATAATGTTTTTTATTCCCTCGAAGCATGGGTTACAATTGGTCTAAGGGTAGAGAAGTAAACTAAATCTTTAAGGTGGAAACGTATAGATAAAGATTCAATCAAGAACATCTCAAGTTGTGAGAAGAAGAATGAAGAATGTTAAGAACTTAGATTGCTTAGGAAGTTATGCACACATTGTCCAGCTACCTGCAATTAGTTCTTGGTCATAGATGCTCATTCCTTAAAACTTTAATATGAGGTTCTTTCATAATCATTTTCAAATAGTATCAATTGGACGTAAATATCTTCTTAACAGCTTTTATAATTTAAGAAAAACTCTGTACTTGAATTTAAAGACAATCTTCTGACAGAAAATACAAATTAGAATATGTTGTGCTATTTTATTCGAGAATTAATATTTTTGGAAGAGAAAGGGATAACAGGGTTTTATATTAAAACATTTTTGTATGATTCTAAATAAGCATTTTTAAATATCTAAAAAATGTCTTGAAATGCATTTCTTATCTTGAATATTAAATAAACAAAATTAAATTTAAATGATAATCAGAAAAATGTTTCAATTATAAAAAATAACAAATAAAATAGTTGTAGTATTAATAAAGATTAAATTGTCTCTTCAATATGCAGTTCAAAATGACACATAAATTTAAATATCGCGACAAATTGAAATGTCTAGCTGCCACACTGATGACATTAATGGTATTCCACACACTGCCAAGTGCCATCGAAGCACAAACTCGAGATCCCCGATTCTACTCTCGAGTCGGAGTCGACTATCAATGGCCAAGTCCTGGAGATCCAGATTACAGGTGAGATCAATAGCACTTATATGGCAAACAGATATCTCTAAATTGACTTATGATTTACAGAACTTATACATTCAACGATCGTCGTTACGGGCATTATCAACCGAATGGTTATGGCGCCAATTATCCCGGCAGAAATCCACCCGGACAATATCCACAGGGCATGCCAAACGAAGATCGCTTTCGTTTTGATCCGGTGAGAATCTATTGAATTTCAGGCAGTTATTAATCAATTGAGACTGAGTTTAATCAATTAACGGGTGACACAAAAGTTGACCCCAAAAGTCAGAGAAAACAGATAGTATGATCCATAGTCGAACAATGACGGACCATTGAGAAATGTGAACAGTAAATTGAGAACTGATCCACATTCAACTTTGCAATATCAAAGCAATAATCTTAATTAAGTTTTCATGCGTTCGAAAAGTCTGCGAATGCGGCGGAATCAATTACACATGTTGCCCATCCGCCTACAACAATAACAAATGATAAACAAGTAATAATAATCTAATTGAGAGTGATCGACTTGAGATACCCAGATTTTAGACACTCAGATACTCTCATATTTAGCTGGGATAATACCGAAACAAAGATCGTTTAAATATTGAAATTATTCCTAAAATTAACATACTGAATATATCTATACAATGATTTATTATTAGATTAACTGCAGTTAGCTGCATACAACTTTATTGGTTTTTCGAGATATTTTAATAAAACTCACAGATTGTGTATTTGTCTTTTAGAACTCATGAAAATTTGAATAAAACAGACAACTATTGAATGCAGTTGTATTAAAGAATTTTAAATTTCTATTTTGTTTAAATACAATATTGAATAACGACAACAATAATTATAATCTCTTTCCCTAATTCAATTCACAGAATGATCCCAATGCAAGGACACAGTTTCCAGGAGTCTTGGCCGGCTGGCGTGAGGATTTGCAGGGCAAACAACGACGGGATTCGTTGACACTCGAACGTGATGTCTTCGTGACAACGAATTATGGCCAGGTGCAGGGCTTTAAGGTCTATATGTATGATAATCCCGATCCGAAATCATTCTATCGACCCTATCACTCCACTGTGGATCGTGTCATGGGCGAGTGCTCGGTATTCTTGGGCATTCCCTACGCCCTCCCGCCCACATTTGAGGGACGCTTTAAGCCACCGCGTGCGCATCGTGGCTGGCAACTGTTGCAGGCCGTGGACTTTGGGCCAGCTTGTCCACAACCAGTGCGCTACACAGGAGCTACCAAAGGTGTCATGGACATGGACGAGGATTGCCTGTATCTAAATGTGTATTCACCCAAGGTAAGATTGATAAATGCTCTTCTCAATTCAATTCGAGATGTTTCGAGTTTCCTAAAGCTCTTTTAATTATTTAATCATAAACATTTTGCAGTTTTTGGCATAAATCTTAAAGCAACTAACCGAAATATAGTGCATAAGTACTTTTTTACCCTAATTTTATCCACTGGAGTCGATTTAAAGAATAAATTTAGGATTTAAAATTTTTGGAAATTTTCGAAAAATGTAAAGGGGTAACTATGTAAAATTTCCGAAAAAAATGAATTTTTCAAAATCATCCAATTTTGATGCCAAATCAATATTTGTATAATAAAGTGGTCAGAAAAACATCCCTTTTGAAAATCTATCAAGATTTGACGAATATATTCAAATTAAAAGAATACCATGTAAGTACTATAAGTAAGGGAACATTTTGCAGTTTTTGGCATAAATCTTAAAGCAACTAACCGAAATATAGTGCAAAAGTACTTTTTTACCCTAATTTTATCACCTGGAGTCGATTTAAAGAATAAATTTAGGATTTAAAATTTTTGAAAATTTTCGAAAAATGTAAAGGGGTAACTATGAAAATTTCCGAAAAAAATGAATTTTTCAAAATCATCCAATTTTGATGCCAAATCAATATTTGTATAGTAAACTGGTCAGAAAAACATCCCTTTTGAAAATCTATCAAGATTTGACAATCTATTCAAATTAAAAAAATACCATGTAAGTACTATAAGTAAGGGAACATTTTGCAGTTTTTGGCATAAATCTTAAAGAAACTAACCGAAATATAGTGCAAAAGTACTTTTTTACCCTAATTTTATCACCTGTCGTCGATTTAAAGAATAAATTTAGGATTTAAAATTTTTGAAAATTTCCGAAAAATGTAAAGGGGTAACTATGTAAAATTTCCAAAAAAATGAATTTTTCAAAATCATCCAATTTTGATGCCAAATCAATATTTGTATAATAAAGTGGTCAGAAAAACATCCCTTTTGAAAATCTATCAAGATTTGACGAATATATTCAAATTAAAAGAATACCATGTAAGTACTATAAGTAAGGGAACATTTTGCAGTTTTTGGCATAAATCTTAAAGCAACTAACCGAAATTTAGTGCTAAATTACTTTTTATAGCCTGTGCCTATTGAAAATGGTCAAAAAGGGTATAATGGTTTTGTGAAATGTATGTAACAGGCAGAAGGAATCATCTCCGACCCTATAAGGTTTATATATTCTTGATCAGTATCAACAGCCGAGTCGATTGCCCCCTTGTTTTAAAATGCATATATCAAGTAATATGTGTAAAAATTCCTTTATTCTTAAATGTTTTTATTTTTCTATTTATCTATAATTTCATTTCATTTTGATTTGAAAAATGTGTAATATTAAAATTTAATGTCTTAAATTGGTTTCTTTTTAAAAAGCTAGATTATAATCATATCTATCCCTAACTATTGTTTACAGACTGGCGCTGGCGTGGCTCAGAAGTATCCAGTTATGGTTTATATACACGGCGGCGAGTTTGTGCGTGGCGCCTCCAATCTCTTCCAGGGTCACATGCTGGCCTCGTTTTACGATGTGGTTGTGGTCACTCTCAACTATCGACTGGGGGCCTTGGGTTTCCTATCTACCGCAGATGAGAACTCGCCTGGAAACTATGGCATCTTGGATCAGGCAATGGCCCTGAAATGGGTTCACGATAACATCGAATTCTTCAATGGCGATCGTGATTCAATTACGTTATTTGGCCCCGGAGCTGGTGGCGCCTCGGCGGGGCTCTTGATGGTGGCTCCACAGACACGCAACCTTGTGAAGCGTGTGATTGCCCAGTCCGGTTCCGCTTTAGCGGATTGGGCTTTCATCCAGGACAAGTATAGAGCGCAGAATACAAGCCGTGTGCTGGGTCAAGTGCTGGGCTGTTCCATAGATTCCTCCTGGAAGCTGGTCAACTGTCTGCGCACTGGTCGCAGTTTCTATGAGCTCGGCAATGCGGAATTCTCGCCCCAGGTGGGCAGTTTTCCCTGGGGTCCAGTGTTGGATCATAATTTCACAGTGCCTGCCGACGATTGGTACGAAGGCTGGCGAGAGAGAGATTGGCGTTTCCTCACCCAAACGCCCGAGACTCTGATCCGAGCTGGGAAATTCAATAGGAACATCCAGTACATGACGGGAGTTACCACACAGGAGGCGGCCTTCTTTGTTGCCCAGAACGAATCCCTGGCTCCTTTTTACGAACTAAATGGCAAATTCTTTGAGCAAAAGATTAGGGAGCACGTTTTTCGCTATAACTACACACTGAATCCAAATGGTGTCTACGAAGCCATCAAATATATGTACACCTATTGGCCGGATCCCAATAATAACACAATTATACGGGATCAATATATCAATATGCTAAGCGATCTCTATTATCGTGCGCCAGTTGATCAAATGGTCAAGCTATTGCTGGAACAGAAGATACCCGTCTATATGTATGTTCTCAATACCACCGTTGAGGCACTAAATCTTCCCCAATGGCGCAAATATCCGCACGATACGGAGCATTACTTTCTGACTGGAGCTCCCTTCATGGACACCGAGTTCTTTCCCAAAAAGGAGCATCTGCAGCGCAACATGTGGACGGACAATGATCGCAACATGAGTCACTTCTTCATGCAAACATATTCGAATTTTGCGAGATACGGGTAAGTGGAGATAGCTAGACTAGACTGGACTTCTTGAATCTAACGCTTTACCTAATGATTCCAATCTATCCACAGCAATCCGACGCCACAGCAAGTGCTGGGCATGCACTTCCAGCGGGCATATCAAGGAGAGATTCGATACCTTAACATCAACACCACCTACAACTCCTCGATCCTGCTCAACTATCGGCAGACCGAATGCGCATTCTGGACGCAGTATTTACCGACTGTCATTGGGGTGCTGGTGCCCACATATCCGCCCACCACGGAGTATTGGTGGGAGCCCAAGGAGCCGCTGCAAATAGCCTTCTGGAGCATGTCCGTTGCGTGCTTCTTCCTCATTGTGCTCGTCGTCATCTGTTGCATCATGTGGCGCAATGCCAAGCGGTTAGTCAAAATTATTTCAGAAGAAAAACAGTTTTTAACTTTTAAAATTCCATTTACAGACAATCGGATCGTTTCTACGATGAGGATGTTTTCATCAATGGCGAGGGCATGGAACCAGAGCAAGATCCACGCGGCGTGGACAATGCTCACATGGTAACCAATCATCATGCACTGCGCTCAAGGGATAACATCTACGAGTATCGGGACTCGCCATCGACGAAAACGTTGGCCAGCAAGGTGCACACGGATACCACATCCCTGCGCTCGCCCAGCTCATTGGCCATGACCCAAAAGTCTGGCAGCCAGGGCTCCCTGAAGTCGGGCATCTCGCTGAAGGAGACTAATGGCAGTCTGGTCAAGTCAGAGCGTGCCACAACGCCACGTTCCCAGGCCAATGGAACGGCTGTCAAGGCGGCGCCTGTCGAGGAGAAGCGCCTGCTGCAGCCCATCTCGAGTACGCCCGTGCCGCAGCTGCAAGCGGAGCCAACAAATCGTTCCAAGCCAGCCAGCGTGGCAAGCAGCAGCAGTCGGAGCACCACGCCGGTGCCCTCGGCACGCACCACAACCACAACAGCGACGCTGACAACGCAGCCGGTGGTGCAGCCAGTGGTTCAACAAACGGTGCAGCCAGTGGTTCAACAAACGGTGCAGGCAACCCCGACGTACGCAGCTCGTGGAGGGCGTGCCACAAACATCCGTCTAAGTAACCGCTCTCTAAGCGCGGGATGTGCTTAGAGAGTAATCCGTCAGAGCCTTTGAATGAACAACAAAGCCGTCTAACATTAGCATTGGAGTAAGTTCTTTCGCCCTTATTATCTCTGCTTTAACTAATTTATCAACATCTTTATCAACAGATCCCACAGTTATTGGCGTATTCCTGTATAAAAAGTTGACATTTCAATGGCGCCAGAATTTTAGTTTTTAAATTTCGTTTTAAATTATTTCGATTTAATTTTTAAACAGATCTGTAAGATCTCTTAAACCCCCTACATATAGCTAACCTATACCCTCTTATACCACAATACAAAGCCTATGTAAATTTCCTTTGTTAAAAATTACACATTTGGTGAGAATTGTAAATTTGTTTTAAAAAGTGAACAAATTTATATATACTTAGAAGTAGAAAGAGGGAATTATTTAAGAATTTTTATTGGTTTTTTCACAATACTTGTTAAGTTCGATAACCCAACGAATACGAATCCATATCAATGACATTCCATAGAATGGTTGTTGTCCTCTTTAGAGTCGACGCCGTTCAGTGTATATACAAATTGTATTAACAAAATGTACATTAAGCTATAAATTTAATATTGTAAATTAATTTAAGAACTTTCCCAAATTTAATTAAGATTCAGCTATTCAAATTTAAGCAGATTCTAAGCAATTATAATAATCTAAGCAATTGCGATTATATGTTTTTAATAAAACTGAATCCAACTAATCAGAGCACCTACGGAAATTCCCATCATAATCATATAATCATAGAACATCAAATTGTTATAGAGCTTAGACAAGTGCCTTTTTGTGGATCTAGCCTAGATTTAAGTCAGTGTACTCATATATTTAGTTATATATTTATGTATTTTATATGTATGTTTTATGTGTCGCATATATAGAACCAAACGACCATACAGATCAGTGTGAACCGTCCAATAATTTTTATGTTTTCTTTGTGAAGCATGTAACATGTTTATTTTATATGTTTATGTAAATAAAATATATAGATTTTACGATCTATTGTTTACATGTGTGGAAACATAGAAAATACGCTAACATTAACATTATCATTTACATTATTACATTTAGTTTATTTTATTTAATTGTAATCATAATATTTTAATTAATATTAATTATTATTTCATTTGTAAAATGTCCAACACAATGTTAATGCTTCGCGTGTCTTGTGTCCCTTCATCATCAAAAAATCATAGAATTAGTAAATAAAGTTTTCTTTTTGTGCTTAAAAATACGTATCTTGAAATACGACTTATAGATAGAGCGAGGCGGCAAACACAATGTCGCGTTTTAGGAGACGTATGCCCTCGGAGAATTTGTTCTCCAAATCCGTATTGCCAATGGTCTTTGAGGCCTGGCACAGCTGACGCAGCAGCTCCTCCAGGCGCCGCATGCAGCGAATGATGGAGCCCTCAAAGATGTCTGTCATCTTGCAGACACTGAGGAAACTGGAACCCTTGCACCAGGCAAGCACAACGTCCATTAGGAAGGGCTTAAACTTATCCACATAGTTATCCTCATCCAGTTGAAGTTTGCACTCTGATGACACCTTTGCAATGCGCCGCGCCAGACTTTGAAGGGAACGCAACGGGCCGGACAATTCCGTGGCACTTTTTGGCGACTCGGAAGACTTCTCGTCACATACGAAGCAGGACAGCAATGCAACTGCTTGGGGAGCTGAAAGCTCATTGAATACACCATTAAAGATCATTTCCGTGATGAGCAACTCATCGGCAGAGCTCAATTCACAGGCGACGCGACCCTTGAACTCGATGACATCCCCTGGCTTGCAATAGCCCATGCGTCGGAGCACACGTTTGCGGTACTTCAGCTCATCCATTTGCAGCAGACTGCGAGCTGCCTTCAGTTCCATCTTCAGATCACGCAGTTCCGCCTGTAACGTCAACTTGTCCACATAGCGTTTGTGAATGCGTTCCAATTCCGGCGATTTATGCAGCGGATGCTCCTCAAGCAACGTCTCAAACTGAGCAATTGTGTCCACAATTGTGCGGAACTCCGAGTCCTTGATATTCATGTCGTCAATGGGATGCAGTACAGGTGGACCCAAGGGGAAGCGCTTTTTGGCCTCCTGGATGGTCTTAAGTACAGCTCGTCGATTGTCTGCCGTGCGCAGATCATTTGGAAAGTAGACACGTATGGAACTGATTTGGGTGATCAGTGTATTGGCCACTGGCACGACTTCCATGCAGCCACGTTCGTTGGGTGGACAGGGTTCGGTGTCGCCGGTTTTGGCCGCTTCCTCGCTGACGTGCAGCAGAACATCAACTGTAACACCCGGCTCACTCTTCATGGGATTCTTGCGGCTCTGGTCCTGTTTCTTAAAGTTCAAAATAATGCCCCAGTCGTACTCCTGCTTGCCAGCTGCCACCTTAACCAATCGACCGGGTTGCAGAAAGGGTATTAGAAATTGTGGTTTTGTAATCCACTCGCGGAATTTCTTGCCATTTAACTCCAGCTGATCTCGTATGTGGTGATACGAGGCGATGTTGTGCTCATCCTTGATGCTCAGTTTGTTGAGCTGCTTTGTCTTCTCCTGCACCTGATCATGGAGTCCAGGAAGAGCCGCCTGATTTTGGAACTGATAGAAACTGCGCTCCAGCATATACTCTGGATTGATTTCCTCCACGCGCAGCAGATTCAACACCATATTGTATGTCAGATGGAAGGCCGAGTTCAGTGTGTCGGCCTTGCCTTGGACTATTTCGCGACCCACCACGGGTGACACCTTCTCATCGATCATCAGTATGACAATACCCTTGTCATCCAGCCCACGACGTCCGGCACGTCCCGCCATCTGAATGTACTCGCCAGAGCTGATCCAACGAAAGTCTTTGCCATCAAATTTACGTGGTGCTGTGAAGAGGACTGTGCGCGCCGGCATGTTCAGGCCCATGGCAAAGGTCTCTGTGGCAAAGAGCGCCTTGATTAGACCCTCGCCGAACAGAATCTCAATGGTTTCCTTGAGAATGGGCAACAGTCCACCGTGATGTATGCCAATGCCGCGTCGCAGCAACGGCAGCACATTCTCCACCTGCGGCAGGCGACGATCCTCCTCGGAGAGCACATCCATGGCATTGTGGAAGACCTCATCCACCAGCTTCTTTTCATCGAGTGTGTTAAAGTCCAGCTTTGCCATTTGCATGGCATAAATCTCGCAATCCTTTTTACTGAACGAGAAGATGATGACGGGTGCAAAGTTCCGTTCCATGATCATTTTGACAATCTTGAATATGTTTGTTTGTCCGGAATTGTGACCCTTGATGCCGCCCTTGCGTCCCTTTTGATCGCCCTTGCCCGCCTCACCTGCAAATAAATGTAAATAAGTAAATCATTTTTCCAAAACAAATAACGTTGCTCTATTCCCACCTGCACTGGCCAAGACCGCCATAGCCGTGGTAAAGTTGTCCTCCTTGAACTGCCCCTTCTCATCGACTATCAAATGGATGCCATCGCCGCCTGCTGGAAAGATGTAATGCTGCAAGGGAGTAGGACGATAATCCGTGTAGACAACGTGACAAGGCTGCTTGTGAAGATGGCACACCCACTCGGCAAATTGACGGGCATTGGGTATCGTGGCAGAGAGGAACACATAGCGTACATTGTCTGGCAGCAGGATGAGTGTCTCCTCCCAGACCACGCCACGCTCCTTGTCGCGCATGTAGTGAATCTCATCGAAGATTACCCAACCCACTTCACGCATGACTTCACTGCCCCGGTACAGCATATTTCGCAGAATCTCTGTGGTCATAATCAGGCAGGAGGCCGATGGATTGATGGTTACATCGCCAGTGACCAGACCAACATCTTGAAACTCATCCGTGAACTCACGAAACTTTTGATTGGACAGCGCCTTAATGGGCGTGGTGTAAATGACACGCTGCTTAGCCAGCAACGACTTGGCAATCGCGTATTCCGCCACAACGGTTTTTCCCGCTGACGTGTGCGCCGAAACCAGCACGCTCTGTGAGTTGTCTATGCAGAGTATGGCCTGTTTTTGGAAAGGATCCAGCACGAAGGGATATGTCTTGGACGGCACACCAGTGTAAGGCTGCAGTGGGATATACTCGTGGTCGGGATGGGCGGCCACTTCGTGTGTACAGGATTCGGGCGACACTAGTTGATGGGTAACAATTCGCACGCGAAGCGCCTCCAAAGCGCAATCATCTAACTCCTCAATTTTGTCCTCCTCATTTTCTTCCTTTACTTCAACATCCAATCCATTGTCAGCGTCTTTGGTGTCATCAGCACGCGGACGCTTTGAAGGTTCGGCCTCCTCATCCTGATCCTCATCCTTTGCTACGGTTTTATCTTTACTCTTGGCATCCGCATTCGCTTGACGTTTACTGGTTTTGTGGCTGCTTTTGTTGATGTCGCTTTCTGATGCATCTTCAACTTTTTCTGCCTTCGATTTCTTTGTAGGAATTGGTAATGGCGCCTGGAGACTTTCTTGGGGCTTCTCGTCGAAGCAGTCAAATAGCTCGTCAATATCCATGGTGCTGGTTTGCAAAAATTTAAATATTTCTTAAGCAGTCACTTTTATTGTATCGAAAACGCACGCCGCATTTGTTAAAAGCATGTGAACTTGTAGTCAGGGCTGGAGCAACATAAATTTAACAGTGGTCTATTCTGTTATTTAACAGAGGGAACTGAGAAACACCAGATGTTATTTAGATTGTGCGTGAAATAACTTAACAGCAGCTGATTCTACTGCAATTGTATGTAATCGAAACAGTATAACATGTAAATAAGGAAGAAATTGAATCCAATAGCGGAAATTTGTGCATACTATTCTAATCGTATTTCTGCAAAATAAACCTGATTTTTTTTTTAAGAAAACTGACCAGCTGCTAAATGAACGATATAGTTCATGATTGACTGAACAAGTTCATTCGTTCATTTTAATGACTCGTTCATTACAACTTTTTCAGAACGAAACGACACAACTCTAGTGACTTGGTGTGTGTTAGTCGTTGTTTGCAGGCCGCGGACGTAAAAAAAAATAACAAAAGTGAAAAATACTGTTTTTTTGTTTTTATAAACGTTAAATGGATACTGAAGAAGTAAAACGCGGTCGAGGACGTGGTCGAGGCTCGCGGGCCCGTGGTCGTGGTCGCGGTCGTGGCCGGGGCCGTGGAAAGAAAATTGATGAGACTGGCATTACAATGGAAACATATGAAAGTGGAATTGGCGTTGCTCTGGCCGTAGCATCCAACAGCGGAGCACTGGATGACAGTCCAACGAGCATGGAGCGTTCAGATGACGTTGTAATGCAAGACATCGACAAGGAGAATGATACTGAGATGATACCAACAGCAGCAGCCGAGGAACAAGCAACACCCATTGAGGATATGACACCGCCACAGACGCTACCGCCGCCTTTGCAGGTAGCGCCGCCGCCGGTGTTGGTCCAAACAAGTAAGTTCTCTTGGTGGCCATTTTGTTTTAAGAAAATGCGCTCATCTAACGATGTTCCGTCATTTGCAGTTGATATGGAAGCCGACATCTCACAGTTGGAAGCGCCAACGTTTACTACATTATCGCGAGGTCCGCCCGAACCAATGCTGCGTCTGAAGTGGAGCCACAAAGTTAGCCTTATCGGTGAGAAGGTGCTGAATCCCATGATTCACTGTTGCGACCAGTGTGACAAGCCTATACTCGTCTATGGCCGCATGATACCGTGCAAGCATGTGTTCTGTCTCAAATGCGCCCGCGCCGAGCCAATCAAGAGCTGTCCACGCTGCAGCGATAAAGTGTTGCGTGTCGAGCAATCTGGCTTGGGCACAGTCTTCATGTGCACACATGGAGGAAGTCGCTACGGCAGCACTGGATGTCGTCGCACGTATTTATCACAGCGCGATCTGCAGGCGCACATTAATCACAGGCATGTGGCACAGCCGCCGTTGTCAGCATCCTCGGGCGTAGAGCCGAAGGTGACGGAAATGAGTGGCCTGGAGTTGCACAAGCAGCGCAAGGCGAGTAGTTGCTATGGCTCCTAACAAAGCACCCTGTCTAATGCTTGCCCTTGCAGCTCTCCGAGTCCTCAGCCGCTTCCTCAGTTGCAGCTGTACTTCTGCAGCAACGCTCCACGACACGCGGTTCGGTCGGTGGTATTGGCTCTATACCTCCACCGGGATCTTCCGATCGAACCAACAACCACACGCATTCATCCCTTACACAGGCAAATCTGGCACGAATTAACAACGCAAATGCCCAGGAGTGTCATCAGGGCAAGGCCTCGTTACACCAGACCCTAAAGAAGGGTACACACAAGTCAGAATCAGTGGCAGATGCATCGTACTATAGCAGCGTGTTGGCTTCGTTTGGCGGTAATCCAGGTACGGCAACAACCGGCACACCGACTGGGTCAGGTGGTACAGCCGGCGGTGCTGGTGCGAGTGGTATCGGAGCAGCGACAGGAGCAGGTAGTAATGTGAATGCAGGTAATGCCGCTCAGTTGGCAAGCGGCTATGAGACAGGCAATGCGGCGAGCGGCTCAAGTAGCAACTGGCAGCAAACGCAATATTATAGATAAAAATAGTACAAAAGCTGTACTTTTATGCTTGGGTCACTTAATTTTATATTGTACAAAAACAAAAGTTGTATAGAAAGGAATCATATGTTTGAAAATATATCGTTATTCAAATATCAATACAAAATGCGGGAAACTGCCGATATCGATAAGATCGATATCATTGTGAATGACTGAAAAATGGTTACCCTAAATCTATAACTGCAAATAAACTCTGTATTTTAATAAAGATAATAAAATATAAGAGACTTAAAATTTAAAGTGTCCTCTCATTTTGTGTGTAGTTTTAATATCCTGTTTTATTTTGCGTCAGCGTACTAGACACGGGCGCACACTTCAAACTGCCCGTTGGCAAGAATCGATATTCGATATCATAACGATAACTTGTGCAGTCTGTATGCAAACCGAATTGTAAACAATTCTAATAACAATAAAACAAAATAACCTATGGTGAACACAATTAACATAAGTACAATGATATAATGACTTGAACCCAAAGTCATTTGTGAATATAAGCAGCAAACATTATTGAGAGCATGCTCATTGTGGGCAACACAATCAAAAGAGAAAGTTGCTAGCCGTTTTTATTTATTTTTATTTATTTAAAACATGCGTAAGATATTACTGATTAGTGGAAAGCGCAAATGCGGCAAGGATTTTATATCAGAAAGGTTGCAAAGTCGGTGAGTGTTGTGCATTAAAAGATGATACCACCAACTACAGTGAGTCAAGTAATTGTTTCGACAAACGAAATTATAATCTTTAATAGTTCTTTGAAAAGTCAACAATCGGGCTTAATTACATTTAAATATAAATATCAATATATACATATTTTATACGTCAATTACTTGACATACTGCACACTGTCACCAACAGGTTGCCGAATCGTTCAATAATCGTGCGCATTTCGGAGCCTATTAAAAAGGAATGGGCACGCAAACTTGAGCTGGATATTGATGCAATGCTCAGCGATGGTCCATACAAGGAGCAATATAGACGTGACATGATTATCTGGAGTGATGAGGTACGCAGCCAGGATTACGGTTTCTTTTGTCGTGCGGCCATGAAGAAAGCGTCCGTGGAGTCCGTGGACTATGTGATCGTCAGCGATGTACGCCGTAAAACTGACATCCGCTGGTTTTACGAGACCTACGGCCATGAAATGATCCAAACTGTGCGCTTGACCTCCAATTTAGAGACGCGTAAAACGAGAGGTTGGCGATTTACAGCCGGTGTGGATGATGTGCCCTCAGAATGTGATTTGGATGACAGCACCTTTGACCATGTGCTAGAAAACGATGCGGAAGACGAAGTCGGAGATCGACTTACAGATCAACTGATAGCTATGTTAAGACTTGACTGAAAGTCTGTTTACACCAGTGTTGACAGAGCGGCTGTTTCTCGTCAAATTTTGCTATTATTCAAATCCAATAGCGGGAAAAAGACAAAAACAGCGGGTAGCAGTAATTCGGTCTTTATATTTTGGCGTTTTGAAAATAACTCGCATTTTAAGAATATCGCAAAATGTGCATATATTTTTTTTAGCAAGATATTTTTTTAAATATAAAAGATTTGTATACTTAAACAGATAAAATAAATGATTGGTGGGCTGTGTTTATAATTAAGGCAATGAATCTACTAAAGACGGTTAGTATGTAATCGATCAGCCCTCCAGATTGTCCTCGGCGGACATGAGAATACGCAAGCTGGTCACATTCATGCGCTCGGTGGGATTCAGCTGATCATCAAAGCATTGCAATGGCAGCTGTGTCTTCCGCAGATCCTTTTCCACTGAACGCGAACGCAAATGGATGCGATTCTTGTTGACACAGCTCAAAGGAGTGCGTTGTGTCGCACTCGGATTGCTCTTCGGAGTGGTCTTTGGGGTGCTAGTGTGTCCCTCTGTAGAATCGATATAAATCTGTGATTTACTGGCGCGTGCCGGCTTGCGTGGAGCTACACGTCGCTTGTTGCCGTGACGTACACGATCCAAATGTTTATTAGCTGGCCGAGTCTGAGGCTGTGGTTCATCGGGCGTTATCTCGGCGGCAGCACTTACAAATGAAGCCATGCTGCTCTCGTTGCTGAGATTAAGAGTCAGAGTTTCAAGTATTTCCTCTAACATTTGGGTCTCACGTGCCTCTGACTCGTCATCATCACAGAAGATTATTGGAGTACGCTCCACACCAACGCTTGGAGAGCGTGGATCATAGCTCATTTGTGGTGGCGTCTTTTGCAACAACATGTCACAGGGCATTGTTTCCTCTTCATCATAAGCGAGCGACACAATCTCTAGCGAACTATTGTTGTGCAATTCCGTTGCCACTTCTGGCAGTTCATTGCTTGGCACAACAACTTTAGCAGTCACTGTCGTTGTCGTTGGCACACGCGTTTCCACAAACAGATCCGAAAATGTGTCGTCCATGTTTAGTGTGCGATCAATGGCCTCATCCAAAATCAAAGGCGTACGATTTAGCTGCGGGGAGCGTGGATCATTCAAGGAGAAACCTTTAAGCAGACGCTTTCGCAGCTGCGCAAATGTATTATTATCATGTACAGGTCCTGGGGAAGCCGTTGCCTGGACAATCTGAGGCTCGGGCTGCAAAAACTGCAATAGCATTTTTTATTTGATAATTGAACACACTTTTAAGTCACTGCATACTCACATTCAGTGGCGTGCGACAGCCATTGGGGGACCGAGGATCAAGCAGCTCTTTGTTGTCTCTGCAAGGAGTTGACGACATCTCCATTTCTGGATTCTGTGTTGCGGCGCTGGCAATGCGCAATTTGTTTAAAGTTGGCGTGTCTGGCAAGTAGCTGCCTTCAATCTTTGTTACTTTAGCGCCCATTACAATGCTTTAATTTCTTCCGTCTCAATTTGTCGTAGTAAATAAAATAATGCGCTTGTTTGAAATGAAAAATGCGGGAGACGTTTCTAGCGTCGATAAATAAATCGATTTAAAATTTTTTTTTGCGTACTTGCTGGTGACAATACTGCCCTTGTTATGTTAATAAAAGCTATCGACGTTTACATAGCTAACTCGATAGCATATTTTTCGATAGCGCAAACTTCGAAATGCTTGATGGTTTTATTTAAATAATTTTGCAGTAAAATGATAATTAGCCACACAATTTTAATAACAAATTAGATTTAATAAGGATATAAGTGGAGAAACATCGATGCTTGAATCGCATAGATGTTTTCGATATTAAAAAAAACATCGAAGAAAACACGACCATAAAATTATACATTTTCCGTGTCAAGGCTACCAGCTTGTTTTGCCAAAGTTGGGCCAAAGCTGCCACACATTTGCGAATATTCTGCGTTTTTTATTTATGTATAATTTTTAAATAAATCCAGTAGGTGTACAATTCAAACATCTAAAACTATTAGAAATTTCTTAAAATAATGAAATTTGTTTGGTGCACGGCACCCATTGCGTGGTAAAGTTTGGTACAAAATTCCAAAAAAACGACAAAATGATAACAAAAATTCCTGTTAAAATTTCAAAAATCTAGCTTCTAAATTAAGGAAAACCACTAACTCACTTTTTAAAATGGAGTTAATATGAAAATTGAGTTATCCGTGTAGCCTGATGGTTGCCACCGTGGTTTGGGAGCCAAGGCTGCCATCCGGTTGCAAGAGTTGTGTCTAAATGCATTAGAGGTGTGTGTGTCTCCATATATATGGCAAATGTGTGTTGCACGACGGATGAATTAAAAAAAAAAAACAAAAAGAATGAAATAGTGTGCCTTTTATTTGTTTCAAACTACGAAAAAATTCAAATACTAAACAGTATTAGTGAAAAGAAATGTGCGCGGGTGTGCAAAGCATGTAAAAAGTATTTTGCAACGGCGGAAGGTTGCTGTCCATTACAAAAACCGAATGTAAGTTTATTGGAATTGGCAAACTTCAAATGAACAGAAATCGCTAAATGAAAATGCTTAATTTTCGTCAATTAAGCGCCAAGGAAAATTAGTTCGGGCATTTTTACGCAGTAGGCAAAATACGGTTGTACATAAAAATATATGTGTGTGTGTGGCCTCAGGCGCACCGCAAGCAGCAGTAAATTTGTGTTCGTATGTATGTATTTGTCGGTTTTTTTTTCAATTGCCGTCTCCTTTACACACACCATTGCATTAGACATGTGTCGCTCAATGCGGAGAGTTTGAGGCTGCGTGTAAAAGAAAACTAGTTTGCAGCGTTGCCAACTACTTGGCTATGCAGCCACATTTTGTCTTACATTAATGTAGGTTAGTGCGCAGCAGCGATCGTCACCTTCATTATTGTACCAATTGTTTTTAGCATGTTATTGTTTTTTAATTTTTTAATTGTAGCGTACTTTTTGCACAAAGCCGGCAAGCGAAAAAGTAAACAATTTGTCCACACAGTTGGCAACGCGTTTGTTGGGCCGACATATTGTAGACTTTCTCTCTTGCTCCAAATAAGTACATTTGTATATGTATAAAGTTGTGTATACAAAGATATGTATATAAATGTGCGAGTAAGCTAGCATGTGTGTGTGACTGTATTAGCTGAAAACAACGAAATTTCATTCATTGCTCACTTCCGAGTAAAAACTACACACTATGTGTTGCTCGGTCGCCATCTGCAATTACGATGCAAGTTGAACATGCACTTTTACGTCTATTTGAGTATTCTTACATATGTACATAAGAATGCTAGTATGTTTTAGTGTAAGCAGCTAACTGATTTAATTGTGCAACGTGTTATAATTTCATAAATATGTATGCTTATATGAATGTGTGTACCATGGGGTCAAACGACAACGGAAACAGACGAGCCAGTATCAAGACACCGCGACCGTCGTATTTGGCTGCAGGGTGTGCCTCTGCCGCCTGCGCGTGTCAGGTGCAAAGACGTCGCGACAGCAACGTAAAAGTCTCCACGCGACGAGAAGATACTTGGACATTCCAGAATTCCACATAGTATAGACGACAGCGAGCGTTGTTTGATTGCCGTTGCCGTCATTGGCCGCGTTTTTCACACATTCCACTCGCTGTCACACATACTCACATACATATGTATGTACATGCAAACATACGTATCTACATACATACAAACACTTGTACGACGACTATTGATTTCAATCAACTTTGTCTGATCTCTCTCTCTCTGGGTAAGCCGCTCTCTCTCTTATGCCCATTTGTCAATTAAGCGGCACGTCCGCTTGTTGTGCATACTTATATATGTATGCACATACATATGTGTTTGTAAATTCAATTTCCTGTTTATAGTAGGTATGCTGCACACACCCGTTCTTAGTCCCCACCGCTAATTCAGCTTCAGTCCCCATACTTCTCAGGTCTTTTTCTTGGTTTGCTACCACCACCACAGCGTCGGTCGTTGTAGTCTGTTTTTTTCCCTCTCACTCCCTAGTTTGATCCCTCGTCGGTAGCAGCCGTAGCAGCAGCAGGCAGCGGCGGTGCGCTGTGTACAGTACGTGCCACTTCCTTTACATTCAGAAAAATAAAAATCGTTTACTCACATAAACTCACACACATACACACTGAAAGAGAGAGCGAGTGAGGCGGTCCGTCCAAAATTACGACAAACAGACAGTCACTCCGTCAGACAGTGAGCGGGGAGCATTAATTTGGCGTCTGCGCCGTGTTGGTGTTTTTTTTTTGCTGTAGTTTTTCGTGTTGTTCTTGTACAGTTGCAAAGACACAAACACATACATTTATGGGGATGTAGAAGCGTACCGACGAAAACGAGTTTTCTGCTTCGACCGATGTGGCAACGCTGCCATCCTCCCTGTCTCCCCTCGATTGCTTATTAGAAAGAAGAAAAATGCCACTGCGCGTCGTGTTGTTGCTGTCTTTACGTAAGAAGGCCGTCGAACTCTACACGGAGAGCGACATGCAAATAATGCGAGAGAGTGCAAATGTGAGTTAGTATATATGTATGTGTATGTGTGTTTATCTAATGATTACCGTTACAATTTGCTTTGAATGTCTAGTCGGACATCGTCTCGCGACCCAGACTAGACGACCCAGCCCCAATCTGAAATTGGCAACATTTTTCTCGCATGACCTTTTATCGTCATCGGCAAACGAACGATTGCGTGCGTGCTTGATTATTCGAGTGTGTATGTATGTGCCTGTGGCGCTTAATAAGTTCTCAGCATTGTTTATTGATTTTTTGTAGTTGGTGTAAATTAATGTTACCACTGTGTTGATGTTGCGTGAGTTTGCTTGCTTCTGGTTCAATGTCCTACGCACACAACAAGTGCAACAATTGTATCAAAAACAACAACAATTCAACAGACAAAACGCAATGTAAGTTCTTTTTCATTTGGTCCAAGCACTCAATTGTATTTCTTTCGTTGTTATAAGAAATATCTTTTAATAACGAATGACTTTAAATTGGTGTAATAACCTCAGACTAGAAATACCTGCAAACAGCTAACAGAAATGGTGTCATTAGCTCACTTCTAGCAACATTCCTAACGTCTCCGAGGCCGGAAACTGAGTAGTTGTAACGCCATTAAATAAAGTATTTGGCATATCTTTTTTCAAAATAAAGACGTTTTGCCAAAAAATACAATAAAATCAATTGGGGCTATCTGGCAACTACAGCATCCTTGGCGCGCGTTTCATTTTTGGCGCGCATAAAGTGATGGAGATAAAAGAGACCGAGACCGACCCATTGCAATGCCCCGAGGAATGTTGTTTACGTGCGCGCCTGCGCATCGACCAGATTTCCACGAATTCGCCAAAACAACAAGCTGTAAGCAGCCGCAGCAGCACAAGAAGTCGTCATCCAAGTCTGGGTCTCATCCTGTTCGTCCCGTTTGCCTACCTGCTTTATACCGCCGCCCTGCGTCGCTTCTTGTTTGTGTGTTTTTTGCTCCACCAAACTGGGCGGTCGACAACGACGGCGGTGGCGGTGACGGCATGTCAACATGTTGATCCTACTATGTATAGCGTGCGAAACCTTCTGGCAACACCAAAAAAAAAAGAAAGAAAAACAAGCCCCAAGCCGTATATTGTTGTTGTTGTTATTTATGTTATTTTGCAGCATTTTTGCGTTGTCTGTGTGCCGCCAACACTAATACAGATACAAAGAGCAAATGAAAACGGCGTCGGCGTCTGTCTGCTTTGGTTGGTCTCTTATTCAAGCAGTCTGGCCACGCTCCGCTCTTGCTCTTTGCTTTCGCTTGATACGTTTTATGCAGTCCTCAGTCGTCTTTCACAGTGTTTGCGATGCGGTCGTGTTTTCTGGGTTGCTGCTGATGGCGGTGTCGGCGTCATGCCAAGTGATTTTGTTATTTCTATCGTATCATTATTTTTTGGTAATCAATGTAACTTAAATATTTATTTGGAATACAGTGGATAATAGTGATACATTTATTATGCTGTATTTTTTATTAACAACTGTAAGCGCCTGCAGCTAAGTCTTTCGTGCTGGGACTGTATTTGCGTGTGTATCATTCCTGGAACCGTAATTTTAGGACCATTTTTGGATAAAACTACGTTTCTAATATAAAGCATCTGTAAAATGCGACCATATTTGTCCATAATCTCCACTCGTTTTGCTTTTGCCCGCGCCCCATTCGCTTGGGTAAAATTCTTAGAATTCTTGACAACATTCCCGCGCTCACGCACACAGACAGAACGACGAGTAGCTAAAAAGGAAAAAATTTTATACTCTCCCTGCGCGACGAAGTGTAGACATAAACACAAATACAAACGTATGCACTTGAACTCTCACGCACGCACACCGATGCTCACTCACGCACACATTTATGCATGCTTATCCAACACACCTCGAAATTGGTTGTTGTCGCCACTAAGTGGAGACACTTGCTATCTCTTTTGCGCTCATTCAACAACAAAAAACTAGTATGACTTGTTTTTGCGCTTTGTTTTTACGCAAAAAAAACCGGTAAAATTTTTGAAACGGCCGCAACAAATGCCGAATGTGATTGTGTGCTTGGATGCGGTTGTGTGGCTTGTGTCTGGTGCCTCGTTGTGGTAGAATTCAGTTTTAACCATAGTTTTCACACACTCCGCTTTTCTTACAGTTTTCTAAACACACACACAAACACACATAGCCTAGCTCACAACGAGCAACGAACTCGTACAGCAGCGACGCCCAAGAATGAAAGAGCACAAGGCAACATGAAAATTACAACAACAACAAACAACACAGCAGCATAAAAACAGAGAGAGAGAGAAAGAGAAAAAGAGAGCGGTGCAGTAGCAGTTAAACGGCAACGACCCGAGCAGAAGTCGCCGCTGAAGCAGCAGTATTATTAGCGGGTGTTATTGTTGTGGATGTTCACTTGTATGGTGCCAATTGTCATGTATGTATTCCCATATTTGTTGTTGTTGTTTACGTTGTGTATGCTGTTTTGTTGTTGTTATTGTTGTCTTGCACGTAGTGTATTTCTTGTACTTTGTATTCGTTCTATTACCAAAATTTATTACCATTCGCCAGCGTTGCCACCTGACATAATTACGAACATCGAACTTGTTTTGCTTTTCATTGTCGCCGCTCTCCACACATTACTGATAGACCGAAAACAAAGCAACGCAAAAAAAAGGTGCTGATGATCTTGACCTACGCGCTCGCAAGTTCAATCGGTCTTCATATGGTTATTCAACTTTTACTTTATGCGGCTTCCTTCTACTTCCTCCTGGACAGCCAATGTAGATTAAATTTGAATAACGGAAATTCTAGTTATCGCTCTGCATGCGATGAGAATGAAGTAACAAAATAACAACGCAATCGAGGTTGTCAATCAAAATGACTCCTCAAATTTGTGCTTATTTTTTAAATTGTATTTGCTTTTGTTTGGCTGTTATTGTTTTCTTATTTTCATATGTATATATATTTATTAGCAATTGTATTATTTCTATTTTGTCGTTATCACAAAATTGGCGACAAATTGACGGCGCTTGGGTGTCATCGTATTTTTTATGCTCATTGAGTGCAATGAGCTTCCTAAGTAATGCTTAATAAGTCTGCGTTTTTATATATGTACATTGATTGTTTATTGTTATTGAATGATGGTGTCAGCGTACGGTGATCACTATTATCATATTTATTATTTCCATTTAAATTTGTTGTCGTTGCTGTTGCGGTACATAAGTGTGTGTGTGTGGGTGTGTAATTGTATTATTATCAATATAGCGTACGCCAAAAATTGATTTTAATTAATTTTTGCACAAATTGCAATGTACGATTTTGAAAGCTTCTTCATCCCATTCAGATTTGTGTACAATCAGCAGAGAAAAAAAACACAGTCATCATTATCATCACCATCGTCATCGCCATTAACATAATTAACATTAACATGTTGTTGTCGCCGCTTTTGTTATTTGTTTTCTTTTTTTTATTTATTTATTTGTTATTATGCGACGACAAAGCAAATAAAAACCGGCGCAGCGCGTTCAGTGGCCGTGAGAATTCAAAACGTAACAACGAAGTAAGAGAAGCATCTCAACAGCACCAAGAAAAGAGAGAGAGACAGAGAGAGAGAGAGGGAGATGAGAGACAGAGCCTCGCGTGTGTTTTGAATGAACAACTGCGGAGAGGGGAAAGGGGAAAGAAAGAGATTTGTGTCATTCTTCAAAGTGGTTGTGAAATGTTTGCCTTTTTATGCCTATTCATATCACAGCCAGCTTTGAGGAGCGACGCGATGCTCATGACAAAAAAAGAAACTGAAAAATAATCAAATATTACAAAAAAGAGTATCTTGAAATATGCATGCAATGTTTTTGTTAATGCAATTGTTTCATTACATTCAAATCATTAAGCAAAATTAAATCATGTCAGACACGCCCCGCCACGTCCTTGCCCACCCAAACTAAGATCCCTTGTATATGTCTATCTTGTTCTACACACCTGTTTCAATGTCCTGCATTATATTGGCACATTCATGCTGCGCTCACAAAGTGGTTGTGAAATGAATTTCGAAAGCTTTGCACGCATATCACAGCCAGCTTTGATGAGCTTAGCGTAATGTCACTTACATCAAACGATCGATTAATCAACTCTCAGATCAAGCATAAAAACCCTGCACTCAACACTATAATTACCTACAAACTGCGCAACACTCTCGCTCCCGCTCTCACTCTCTCTTTCTCGCTGCCTCGAATGCTGAGGTGCTTAATGCAAAATGGGGTGTAGAAAATATCTATAAGATTTATACATTTAATTGCCATCAAATATACTTTGATGTTGCTTATCTAAGCCTCATCAAGTGGTTGTGATATGGATACCCGACGCATATCACAGCCAGCTTTGATGAGCTAGGATAATCAACGGAAAACAACATAAAATACGAAAAAAAAAAAAAAAAAAAATCAATTAAAAAATTGACAACAAAAATTGCTGTGAAGAATTGGTGCCTAAAATGTGAATAAATTCAATTGTAACAAATTCTCATTTAGTTGAAATTCCAAATTATTTCATATCATTTTATATTTAGCATAAATCTTAACTAGAGAACGAGTAATAACTTTAATTATATTTATTTCGATTAAATATTATATTGAATTTGGTTTTGAGTACATTTAACAAATCCGTTAATTCATGGAATACAAGATTACTAATGCATTTGTGTCCTTTTCACAGATACGCCGTTGATCAACATTACGTTCCACACACTCTCACACTCAGATAATGATACAGATACTGTTCTATCTCGATACTGAGAGGCAGTTATAGTAAAGTTTAAGAACTGAATTCCAAAGATCCTTTGACGACGCCTCGCTGTGCAGAACGATTCATTTAAACTTGTGATAGTTTTATTATTTCTTTTTTGTTTATAAGTATATATTGTAGTATTTTAAGATAAACCAAACAAAGTTGCAAACCAAATAGAACGTGAAGCTATTAACTGCAAATGCATTCCACAACAATAACAACAACAACGACAATGATAACGACAAGAGTATTTGACAAATACAGAATGGGCATTATGCTCCTGCTATTGATGGTTAGCTTTCTTGGCTGTCCGGTTATTATCGAGGCATGTTCCAGCCGCACGGTGCCCAAGCCCCGTCCATCGATCTCATCATCCATGTCCGGTACAGCGGTGCCTCCCACTCAGGCGCCGCCAACAATGGTGACAACACCAAGAACGACCACAACAACGACAACAACAACGCCCAGGCCAAACATAACATTCCCCACATACAAATGCCCAGATAACTTTGATGCTTGGTATTGTCTCAATGAGGCTCACTGCTTTGCGGTCAAGATTGCCGAGCAGCCCGTCTACAGCTGTGAGTGCGCCATTGGTTTTATGGGACAACGGTGCGAGTACAAGGAAATCGATGGCTCCTATCTGCCGAAGCGACCACGTCCGATGTTGGAGAAGGCCAGCATCGCCAGCGGTGCAATGTGCGCTCTCGTCTTTATGCTATTTGTCTGTCTCGCCTTCTATTTGCGCTTCGAGCAGCGTGCCGCTAAGAAGGCCTTTGAATTGGAGCGTGAACTGCACGAGGATGACGAGCAGGAAAGCGATTGCGAACTGTGCGATTGCTGCCGTTCCCAATGCTGCGCTGGCGGAGACGAGCCTCTTGTGGAACGCAAGTTGCCTTATCATTTGCGCTTGGAGCACGCCCTGATGTCATTTGCCATTAGGCGCAGCACAAAGATATAAATTAAGATGATACAGAATCTGAATAATTGAATGATGATAACCTTGCCTGTTATGCATGTTATGTCCAAAGTCTTAAATGCGTATTACGAATTTCTATGTGCTTTAGTCGTAGCTAAATAGTCTTATTATGTACTCTGTTAAGTGTAACCATCGGATTCCAATCCATGCGGTATTTGCCTTGTACGCAGCCTGAATCTAAACAGGTTCACTCCAGATATTGACTCCAAATTTAATTCCCTTACCTGGTTCAGTGCTTTCTGTACTCTATCATGAATCGAATATGTATTTTTTATACCTTATGCTATATCTATATTTATTTTACTTTTAACTGATATACGTATCACTCGAAGTACACACATCCACAACGAACAAAAGGAAAAACAAAACACACCAAGTATTATTTATCGCACTAGATTTGTACGGAATGTATTGATGATTTTTTTATAAATACACTGCACTTGCATATTATTTATGTAAAGGAAAGCATATCCAAAAACTATTGTTTTACTAGATTGACATAGAAGCGGGTGTGAAAATAATAATTATTTAATTAGTTTTCCTACAGGAAAAAATGTCTAATCTTTAAAAATATCTGAAGTATTGAAACGGTGGATTTTAAAAGATATTTTTTTAGTACAAAATTTGTATCTGGTTTCGGAATATAAGAAACGGTAGCATACTTTGGGGCGGCAAATTAATTCAAACACTAAAAAAATGCCTTGTTCGACAATTCTCGACTTGAAATAGTCAAAATCATGAACTTGGAAGTCTTAGAAAATGGTACCCTTGGCTTTTTTTTGCAAATGTATTCTACAAAATTCTAATTTATTTAATAAAGTATCGTTTTCTGACGCAACTATACTATAATCCACCAATCCATTCAATGGATAGAATATAAAAGTTGTGTTAGATTAAGAGAACATAATAAATAGTGATTATTGAATTGCAGTAGCTAAAAATACCCATCGCAAATCAGATTATATTGATTGGTTTGTGTCTACAGATAACCAGATTCTGCAATACTTAAACATGACTTAACTCTTCTTTTATTAGCCCACAATGATAATACAATTGTTAATAAAATTTAGACGAATTTTCAATCAATCACTTATCAGTTTATTAGTTCTTAAAACAAAAAATTGGGCATTAAAGTCAATTAAATGAAAAGTGTTGAGAATGTTTTGGATTCGAATATCCTGTTATACGTATAAGAAATACACGTTTTTTGTTTAAATAAATATGTTAGACTTTTATACTTTGCCTCGTCACTAGCGTGGACTACAGTCCACAGTGATTGTTGCTTTACTGTACTGTGCCTGCCGTTTCCCCTATAACGTTCAAAATTTTGGAGCACTGTAATCTTTTGACATCGCTGAATGTTCCTGTCAAATGGAATCTACATATCAGCAGTACGTGTCGTCTTTGCAACACCCCGACGATCTTATCTATAACTCGGCTCACAGTATACGGAACAGATAGTGTTTTTTTTTGTATTAGCTAAGTTGACAGCAGTATGCATTATTTTAAGCGGGGAATTCCAGCTGTCCGCCTAACAATTAGACATTGTTGGGTTTTTTTTTTTGCTTATTTTAAGTCAGGGATCACGTAACGTGGAGAATCTCATAATACAGATATATTCATATTTCTGTTTGAGTGTTAAAACTGTCTGGAAATAGATTTTATTTTGATATAGAAGGCCTTGAGAGGGCCGATGCTGGTCAGAACTAGCGATAGGAGTGTCACACATTTCAACAAGATTTGAAGATCCGTTTCCGAGCGCTTTTTAAAGTAACCCGTCTCGTATCCGTAATACTGAGTTACCAAAGAGATGACAAAGCAAGAGATTCCCAAAAAATTGTGAATTGCTTTGTTGAACAGTGGCGTTATCAGTTTCTTAACACGTTGCGAGCAAAGTGCCCCCAATCCCGAGCTCATGGACAGCAGGCAGAGTATAAAGGCGGTTAGGCCTTTAAAGTGTGTAAAAAACCGGATTATTAGTCAGCTAAGCGCATGCCAATTTTAGATCTTATTACTCACCCAGTCTGCCGTGTGTGGACTGCAACAGGAAACCCTTCTGTATCATTTTGATGAGTGCCCCGGCAGCTCCACAGGTACCGCCCAGGGTCAACAGTATCCAGTGGATTGTGGTTTTCGTGCTTCGCTTGTAGCTGTTGGTTAACACATTGTTGCCGTAATGGACCATAACTCCCTCCGCCATGAAAAACGAGAACTGCAATTAACAAATGTGACGTGTGATCATTTAAATTAATAATTTATCCCAGCGGCAACTCACGCCAATGGTAACGAGGAAGGCATGGAGTCCAGTTCCTTGTAGGCCCGTTCTCAGCGTAATATACGACATATATATGGTTATAAATCCAATGCACATCTGATTCAATATATTCAGGCAGTATTCCAAGCGATCCCAAGGCCTGTGCGACTCCCATTCTAGCTTATTGTGCGACATTCTCGTGTAGCGTTGAGGATTTGGAGATTCGTTGATCAGCACAAAGGATGGCAATCGTTGTGTTCGTGAAGAGCTCGGAGCTGGACTTTCCCTCGTCGTGCTGCCGTAGTCGACGACAGCCTGATTGCTAGTGACCGCCGGGTGATGCTCCGTCATTGCGACCCGAAAATTGTTCTTAGACCCTGTACTTGCAAGGTACAGGGGGTGCATTGAGTTTTTGGAGAAAGACAAAAGTGCGTAACAGGAAAAAGAAGTCATAAAATATACTTTATTCTTGATCAGTATCAAAAGTCTAGTCGGTCTGTAATACATACTCTGTATAGACATCTAGATGTTAGAGATTATGTGAACTAGAGCTACCAAATTTGATGACAATACATTTTTGCATAAACAAATTAAATAAATACTAATTACAAGGACTGTTTTAAGGTTGGTCTCTTTTGACAATTGAAAATTTAAGTGATCGGAGCTGTGACGCAAATAATTTAAAACTGCTACAGTAAATAAATGAATTGTTGTTAGTTTTTTTTTACAAACCAAGTACTGGTTCTGTCCGAGTCGAGCTTGCTCCACTGCAGCCCGTTCTACTAGTTAATTTGTACATTGCTCTTATCTGCGTAGAGCAATAATGTTATTTTTGTGTTAAATATATTAGTTACAACAAATACTTTTTCAGAGTTGTGCGACAGATAATTGCGTGTCTACGAACAGTAGAATTGGCGCATACCTTTACTGTTATACTATAGTGTTCATATCTTTAAAGTCAATGCCGAATAACACGGGTTTCCTTCTATTTATTGTTTAAGCGCGACCGAAATTCCCATTGACTGGCTTCTCGGTCGTAAATAATTCAACTAATCGAACACAATTTCGAGTGCGAAAAACGCTGTTTATAGAAGTGCATGTATGTAAGCATGTATATGTAAACCGCAAACCGTAAAAATGAGAACATTAGCTCAGCTTTAATGTTTATGGCATGCATTCCATATCAATTTTCTCTGGGGAAGCTGTTCAAATACGAACGAACCGCGATAAAACTACATGTGTATGTACATACATACATACATACATTTGAAACGAGAACCGCAAGCTTGAATGTCCATGTTTTTGTAACAATTGTAGCGATGACAACAACAGATCATCTGCTGACTGACTGTTAATCGATAACAGCCGGCACTTGTCGTAACGATAACAAACCGCGGATATGTTGAGTGATTATTAATCGATGTCTGGCTTGCAGCTACCAACACTGTAATTAGATCGATAAATGAAACAGCACAAATTATTTGATTTAAATGCTTTTAAATTTATTTAACTTTCTAAAATCTAAATAATAATTAGCTACTAAAATTACAGTCTGTCCACTGCGTTAGCTCTTAAAGCTAACAAATTTGTGATACAAAGATTTGAACGGTGCAATGCAAGTTAATACCATCGCGACCATAGTCACCACTTGCATAAATATGACAAAGTCCTTTCCTTGTCCTTTGAATATTCCTGTTTGCGTGTAACCATAAAACTGTGCCAACATCGCCGTCACAAACGTGCCTAGACTCAGTATTACGTGGAACGTTTTGTTGGCCAACGGAGACACAACTCCCGACAAGCTGCGGGCAATTGCAGCTGCAATTCCACTTAAAAGCGAGATAAGGCACAGGATGAACGCAGCGAATCCCAACCTGGTATGGATGGTCACGGAAATGGACCAGTCGTCGCGTATCAGTTGGACAAGGCAACCGGCCACGCCCATGCCGCCACCAAGGATCTGGAGCACCACATGGATAAGGGTTTTGTGCTGTCGTGTGTAGCGCAGTGTTAACCAGTTGCCATTGTAGAAGCACATCATGGCCTCGGCCATCAGGAAGACAAAGCCAAAGGACACCAGCCAGACGTGCAGGCGAATCCCGGAGAGTCCTTTGCTCAGACATGTCCAACATATCCAAAATGTCACAAATCCAATGCACAATTGATTGAGCACATTGAGAGCGGCTTCAAGGTGTTGCAGGACACTCGTTGCATTTGGTTTCTCTGCTCCCATTATTATTGTTAATTAATATATTATTTGAATATCCCCACTAGTTATTAGAACTATGTATCTGAGTGTCAACTGCACTCACTCATAAGAAACAGACAACTAATTCGAGGAGACCTTTTGTATTGACTAATAATTACCAAGGTACATACATACGTACTATATATGCATACGCACATTTGCATGTGTGTGTGTGTGTGTGTGTGGTTGTATTGTTAGTACTTAACATTATAATGCACACAAGTTAAAGGATTAAAATATATATAATTGAGCACCATCACGTTCACATTCAACGCTGTCCATTCCAATTATCTTTATCGCAAACGTTTTGCAACGTTTGGAAATAATCTCTAACATCGCTTAGTGCGCCAGATTCCATACCTTAGATAATACTACAAGTCAGTGTTGGCACAACAGTTTTTTTGACCATAAATTTTGGCTTTTTTTTTATTGTTATTACACTTGAATGATTAACATTAAAAAGATGTCGACAAATTCTGTAAATTAAACAAATATATTAATATTAGAAAAAATGTCAAAGATGTTATATTTCGGAGTCATGAAAACCGGATATTGTACATTTATTTCAAATTACAATAAATTTCACATTATTAAATTAAAGAAAATTTGTATTAAATAAATTAATGTGAAAATCTTTTAATGTCCGTTTATTCAAATCAAAAATTAATTGCATTTTTTTAAAGAATCTTTAAATATAAAAAAAGTTAAAGATTTATATAACACACCTGATAAACATGAAAGTATTTTATTTTTTTTTTAAGTTAGGTTTTTTTACCCGCTCTAAAGTTGGCAGCACTGTTACGAGTATATCCAGCTAAAGATCTGTATGAGCCTTGTCGCACGTTAGCCAATAATTTTTCGAGTCATATGCATAAATTTGGAATGCAGTCAAGTTTATTACTTCCAAGTAATTACGAGTGAAATTATTTTTGGAAATTGCTGATTTCAAGGAAATTAATTAGCCACTTATACGTGTAGCACTTAGTTGTTTTAATTAAACCTTATCGTATTGCAAAACTCGCACGTACTATGATAATTTATAGACTCGCCTTTAGCAAAGACATTTCGCATGCATTATAATACTTAAGTATAGTACTTAGATATGAGTGTATATATACATATATACACACTTACTACTTAACACTTGAAAATGCTGTTCTGATCAATGAAACATTTCCTACAATTTGTTCTTTTTGGCAATACGAGTTTGCAGTTCACGGAAATATAAAGTGTAGGCTAAATATAGAAATTAAATTGATAATTTGGCCAAAAGGTGTGAATCATTGCAGTTATTGCCATATCATGCCATTAATACCAAGTCTTGCATCTTCAAGTTCTTGGGCCCATAAAAATTGAATTATCTCAAATTTTAATTCGAGACACTATCGCGATTAATACATTGTAAAGTTCAAGAATATTTTATTTTTATTTGCATTTAATGCAAAAACTGCAAAATGTTCCCTTACTTATAGTACTTACATAGTATTCTTTAAATTTGAATGGATTCGTCAAATCTTGATAGATTTTCAAAAGGGATGTTTTTCTGACCACTTTATTATACAAATATTGATTCGGCATCAAAATTGGATGATTTTGAAAAATTCATTTTTTTCGGAAATTTTACATAGTTACCCCTTTACATTTTTCAAAAATTTAAATCCTAAATTTATTCCTTAAATCGACTCCAGGTGATAAAATTAGGGTAAAAAAGTACTTTTGCACTATAATTCGGTTAGTTGCTTTAAGATTTATGCCAAAAACTGCAAAATGTTCCCTTACTTATAGTACTTACATGGTATTCTTTTAATTTGAATAGATTTGTCAAATCTTGATAGATTTTCAAAAGGGATGTTTTTCTGACCACTTTATTATACAAATATTGATTTGGCATCAAAATTGGATGATTTTGAAAAATTCATTTTTTTCGGAAATTTTACATAGTTACCCCTTTACATTTTTCGAAAATTTTCAAAAATTTTAAATCCTAAATTTATTCCTTAAATCGACTCCAGGTGATAAAATTAGGGTAAAAAAGTACTTTTGCACTATATTTCGGTTAGTTGCTTTAAGATTTATGCCAAAAAGTGCAAAATGTTCCCTTACTTATAGAACTTACATGGTATTCTTTTAATTTGAATAGATTTGTCAAATCTTGATAGATTTTCAAAAGGGATGCTTTTTTGACCTCTTTATTGTACAAATATCGATTTGGCATCAAAATTGGATGATTTTGAAAAATTCATTTTTTTCAGAAATTTTACATAGTTACCCCTTTACATTTTTCGAAAATTTTCAAAAATTTTAAATCCTAAATTTATTCTTTAAATCGACTCCAGGTGATAAAATTAGGGTAAAAAAGTACTTTTGCACTATATTTCGGTTAGTTGCTTTAAGATTTATGCCAAAAACTGCAAAATGTTCCCTTACTTATAGAACTTACATGGTATTCTTTTAATTTGAATAGATTTGTCAAATCTTGATAGATTTTCAAAAGGGATGCTTTTTTGACCTCTTTATTGTACAAATATCGATTTGGCATCAAAATTGGATGATTTTGAAAAATTCATTTTTTTCAGAAATTTTACATAGTTACCCCTTTACATTTTTCGAAAATTTTCAAAAATTTTAAATCCTAAATTTATTCTTTAAATCGACTCCAGGTGATAAAATTAGGGTAAAAAAGTACTTTTGCACTATATTTCGGTTAGTTGCTTTAAGATTTATGCCAAAAACTGCAAAATGTTCCCTTACTTATAGAACTTACATGGTATTCTTTTAATTTGAATAGATTTGTCAAATCTTGATAGATTTTGAAAAGGGATGCTTTTTTGACCTCTTTATTGTACAAATATCGATTTGGCATCAAAATTGGATGATTTTGAAAAATTCATTTTTTTCAGAAATTTTACATAGTTACCCCTTTACATTTTTCGAAAATTTTCAAAAATTTTAAATCCTAAATTTATTCCTTAAATCGACTCCAGGTGATAAAATTAGGGTAAAAAAGTACTTTTGCACTATATTTCGGTTAGTTGCTTTAAGATTTATGCCAAAAACTGCAAAATGTTCCCTTACTTATAGTACTTACATAGTATTCTTTTAATTTGAATAGATTTGTCAAATCTTGATAGATTTTCAAAAGGGATACTACTCATAATAAAACTTTACAGTGTCGGAGATGATACCTTATGTCTGTTACATACATTTCACAAAACCATTATACCCTTTTTGACCGTTTTCAATGGTCATTTATTTTCAATCATTAGATAAACAATTGTTCTTTTGTGACCTCGACTCCCATAGATTTAGTCTCGATAAGCCCACAGTTTATTTGAATGAAAAAATCAAAGCGTAAATACATTATAATCACAACGGTTGATCTTTTTTTTATTGATACTCAATTCAATATCATAATATCAAATACTCCTATATAAAAAATGATGGCTCTTAGCACTTGGCGGAGCAATCATCTCCCTCGCAGATGTCGCAGAGCTTCGATTCGATTTGATAATAATCGGTGGCCTTCTTGTTGGTATCGTAGTAATCGTAGAGTACGATTGGGGCGGGCTTCTGGTTGGCAACCGCATGGGTTTTGAATGCCTCGATGGGTAGACACTTCTGTTCACCCTTGGGCAGGCTCTCAAAGTAGATGACCACGACAGTGTCGTCGTTTTTGGTCTCTACCAACTGCAAGTATCAATAGAGATTAGAAAGAAAGTGTAAGGATTAAGTGTATTCCCTTTAAACTTACCCTGACGCGCTCTATGTCCTGTATGTCCTTGAAGCTATCCTCGTCGGCAGTGTATCCGGAGGGCAGTGAGACCTCCAGAATAGCCATATTGGATGCCTTGGCTTTGCCCTCCTCCACATACTCCACGCAAACGCTCAGTTCGAGCTTCGCTGGCGGCGATTCGGGCTTGATAATTGTTTGAACCTTGAAGCTGGGCTTTGGATCCTTCTCAACAATGTTGTACTGATAGCTGATCTGCAGCAGGGCTGCGCCTGTGCCCTTGGCCTCATAGGTCAGCGACTTGGTGCCCTGAGGGAACTCGACAGTTTGAAGCACCAGATCGTTGTCCTCGTTAACGGTGAGCTTCTCGGTCTTCTCACGCTGGCCATGATTGGATACGGTCAAATCCCATTTGGCGGCTTCATAGCCCGACTTCTTGGCGAACAGAATGAGCGCCTGCAGACCCGCTACCGTATCCTGGCTGGAGCCAAATCCTCCATAGCTATTGCGCTGAGCCACAAGCCAGCGAATTGAGTTGAGCACCGACTCGGGGGATTCCTCCTCCAGCAGAGCGAGTAGAGCGTAGGAAGTGATTTCAATGTCATGACTCCGGATCCAGCACCACCAGCGGGCACATCGACCAGGATGCGACTTCTCCACCTCGTCCGTCCACCAGGTGCGATCATCTTCGTGCTTGGCCAGTGCCTTAATTGAAGCAACATGCTTTGATGCATCTGCTGACTTGGCCTGCTGCAGAGCGTAGGTGGCAATGGCTCTGGGCAAGAGCTCATCCGAATCCTTTTCATTGGAATGGGCGCTCAGGTAGGCAACGGCCTTGTTAGTAGCCTCCTGGTTGGGCTTCTCCTGCTCCAGCAGGGCGAGCAATGCATTTGCCGTGAGCGTAAGTCCGGAACGGGTTGACCCATAAAAGTATTCGCCCGCCTCAGTGAAGCTGCCATTTTCCGCCTGTCGGCTGAGCAGGAACTCGTAGCCCATCTGCAGTTGCTTCTCATCGACCTTGATGATATTCTTGATCTGGCTGAAGGAGCGCAGGACATAGGATGTCAGCCAGGTGGAGCCATTGCGGTCGGGATCCTCCGGACGCCACTTGCCGGGTCCAAAGGAACTGTAGCTGCCATCGTCGTGTCGATAGTGGAACATGTGTTGATATCCCCGCTCCAGATTACCCTTGATCCGAGTCTCCAGCTCTGGTGTCAGCTTCTTGATGCTCTTCAGATAATCATAGACCAGATAGTTGGGCACCAGCGCGGACATTGTCTGCTCTCCACAGCCGCTGGGCAGATGCAGCAATCGTTCCAAATTCTTAACGACCGGACCAAGAAGATCACCAACCAGACCGAATTCCACGTGCTGGGAGTCCGGCACAATTTCCTCGGGCAGTTCCAGCTCAAAGCTGTCCTTGTGCTCGCCCACATCCTTGAGATTGACAAAGAATGCCCGATTCCTGTACTCAGTGACGCCCTCGGGCACCACCTTGAGGGTCTTGTGCACCGCATCGCCGGCAATCGGGGAAATGGCCGTAAACTTGAGCAGAATGCTGCCAATGATCTTGGGACGCAGCAGGAAGGAGGCACCAGCTGCCGAATTGGCTCCCACACGCAGCATCTGGGTGCGCTTCTGTTCGCCAATCACCTCGTTGGACACATCCACAAACTCGTACTCATTGTCCTCGTTGTTGAGTGTCACCTCCACATCCAGCTGCTTGGGCAGATAGTTGAAGACCAGGGCAGGCACACTGATGACCTCGCCCCGTTTCACGGAGTAGGGCAGGCGAATGGACACGAAGAAGGGCAGGAAAGTTTTGATATTCAGCTGATCGCCGGTGACGCCCAGACCCTTCTCCGGATGCAGCGAGAAGGCAGTGAGCACCCAGCTGGTGATGGTGTCCGGTATGGTGCGAACCCATTTGAATATCTCCGTCTTGGTCTCCTCAATGTCCTCAAAGAGCCACGTCTCCACAAAGTTCTTGCGCACGGCGGGAGCTGAGGGTGGAGCACCACCTGGAGCCGAATCACTGGCGATTCCGGCCATTGCAAAGGCAGGGCTTGCAGTAGTGAGTACTTCACTGTGCAGGACACCTACTGCTCCCTTCCTCTGTACGGCACCACCTGAAAAGGTCTCTGCAATTTACGGGAATAAGTATGAATGCCACAACTCTTACGTAGTTTCATCTTCTTACGTGGATAATATTCGGGCGCCGTGCGATTGTAAAAGAAATTGGCATTCGTCATGGTCACAACGCCACTGCGCTCCCCGGGATAATAGGAGTAGCCACCCTGCCAGGGAGTGCTCGTCTCGAAGCGACCCAGACGCCAGCCGAACGAGTCCTTGTTGATATCATTGCCGTTGCCCAGCAACAGGACACTCTTATCGACGGCCATCAGGCCCACAAACGACTTGGGAGCGGTCTTAATCTCCAGCTCAACCTCGGCGCCGGGCTTGACCTCCTCGGGGGCCGTAATGTTGATCTGGTTCTGCAGCTCGACATCCACATGGAACGTGTCCTCGGCATAGCGGAATTCGCCGGTGTCATCCACATAATAGGCATAGATGCGACCATAGGGACTTGTGAAGAACGTCGGCTTCAGAGTGATATTGTAGACCTTCTGTGGCTCGCTCAGCTCCACTCGCTCCGTGTGCAGGACATTGCCACGCCCAATAATATTATAGACAAAGTAGTTTAGGGGACGACTCGAGTTGACCGTCACCTGATACTCCTCTCCAATTTTGAGACTATAATGGAGAAAAAGGAGAAATTAAAAAACATATAGAAGATCTAAGGATTGTTCAAGAAGGACAGACCTCAATTGATATAGCATTCAGACCGTAAATTGTGATTGTGATTATTTGAATACCTATTCCATATTTTACAAAAGATTAATCGCTTCAGAAAACTGTTATTTTTTAAAAACCAGCAGATGATCAAATTCAAGATTTATAATTTGGAGAAAAAGTCTTTCTATCGTACTTAACTTTGAATTTAACTTTTTTATCCTTTCAGTTAGAATTTAAATTTAAATATAATAACTAAACTTTACGTTAATTTTTTATATTGTTTTATTTAATTTAAGTTTTACTTAAATTTTGGTCAACTGTCCTAAGTTGACATTAATAAAATAAATAAATAGAATTTTACAATAAGTTTAAGGAATCCGGCAAATTGTACTTACGTCCATTTATCCTTGGGTCGCTGGACATCGGCCTTGAACCATTCCTTTTCCTTCTCTTCCTCTTCCTCGGATTTCTCGATTTTCTTTGGCTCCCTGTACGGATAAGTTGTGTACAGCTCCCGCTCCTCTCCGTCATATTCCAGGTCGATTTTGTAGTATCGCGTTATGTTTTCAATGTCCGGCAAATCGGGCAGGACGACTTTGAATACAGCCAAGCTGGATTCATTCAGATGACTCTCGAAAACAAGAGGTTCCTGCTTGATTTTCGGCAATTCGGATTCGTCGCCATACAACGAATGGCGAATGCCCTCTGTGAACTTGGCCTAAATATGGCGTGGCCATTAAGCTGAATGTTATAATAGTTTGCATTGATTTATTTGGAATATCTGCATACCTTGACGACGCCCTTGGTGTCCTTCAGGTGCGTGCCATCGACGAGCGTCACTTTGAAGATCATCTCGTGCTCCTTGTCAGCGACAAACGAATAGCAGCTGCTGTAATCCGTGCAGGACATCTCATAGCGATAGGGATAGATCAAAGTGCCACCCGTCTCATTTATCTGAACGCCCGTGAAAGCCTCCTCAACGGTGGCCAAAATCTGGGCATACACCGCGGACGTCTTATATGGCAAATAGCTTTCGAACTCCTTAACATTCAGGTCGAACTTGGCCTTGCCGTTGACCATGTCAGCGGTGCGGATAATGGCATGTCCTGGCTTATCCGTGCGCACGGATTCCCCCTTCACGTTCTCCCAGGTGCTCGTCTCATCCGTATGCAAGTTCAGCACAACTTTGCCATTAACCGGTTTGCCGTAGGTGTAACTGAAGAATATTGATTGGATTTATTAAAAATTGATTCGTAATATTAACTAAAATTTATCAAATAATTATGGTGGATTTCAATCAATAAATTTGAAATTATTTAAATATATCGAACTTAACTAAGAAATAAAAATTAAATTTCTTTAAAATTTCAAAATTGATTTTAACAAAAATTGTGCTACTTTTATTAAAAACAAAATAAAATTAAAAAATAGTAATAAAAACAAATTTAAAAAAAATACTTTTCAAGAATACTTCATCGAAAGTATTCATGAGTACTTTAGTTATCCCAGATTATGTGATATGTTTTCAGCCAGATGTTTCCACTAAACTCTTAGTTGCGATTTTCAGTTGTATCATTTATAAATGAATGTATTTGTTGTTAATTACTCACTTGGCCTTCACCACAACCTGCATGTCGCCATCCTTGACCGACACCTGCTGAGTGGCATCCATTTTGATGGAGTACTTGGGCAGCACATACTTCTCCACTTCGAAGTAGGCGCGCTCATCCGCATAGGCGCCACCGTTCTGGGCCATTAGGGTCCAGGAGCCCAAGGTGGCAAAGTCGGAGAGCACGAATTTGCCGGTATAGACGCCACTGCGGGTCTTGATGTGCTTCACTTCCTTGATGCGATTCCTTTTCGAATCCTCGAACCAGACAACGACATCATCATCGGGCTTGTCTGGCCTCAGGTTCTCATCCAGGAAGAGCACGCGATAGTTGACCGTATCACCGGGCTTATACTTGCCCTTGTCGGTCTGTATCTTCACATGGGGCTTGAACTCCGACCAGGTGAGAGCGGTGGTGTTCTTGAACTCCAATCCAGACACTCCCTCGGCGGTGAGGTTGTAGTCGCCCTTCTTCAGCGGGGGCAGCTTGAAGCTGATCTGCTTGAACTCATCGGACTTCTGGAGCTCCACCGTTTGGGTCTCATTGTGCGAGGGTCCCGTGATGCCAATTTTCAGTGTGACCGGCTCCTTGGTGTGATGCACGGCTACGGCCACATTGTAATCCCGATGCGAGTGTATAGTTCCTGGTCCTACGATCGTGTATTGGCTATTTGGGGCAAGTTAACTTAATTAATACTTAATCACAATCAGCATAAGTTCAAATTGAATTCAAAATGTCGAAATACTAGGTCACTCATTAGCTTTAGTTGTCTTCTGTTTGTTTTTATTTTAATATTTCAATGCTTTGATTGGAATTCATTAGTTTTAAGCCCGCGGAGATTGGTACAGTTTAATCTATAAAAATGTTTTGGTTTTGATTTTGTTTGCTTCACTTTATCAATTTGTTTCAATGTTCCTAATTAGAAAATAATTGTTTCGGGATTTTGAAATTGTGCAATTGACCTCTTGACCTCACAGATGTTGACCATTCGTCTATGTAAAGTTGAGACTGTACTTAATACTAGTTACTAAGTAGAATTTTAATTTACTTGAATTTTGTATTCAGAATGCTATGATAAAATCAGAATATATTCCAGAAGAAGTCATTAAGTCATTTAGTTTTTTTTCAATAATTCTGACTGCCTTAAATTTGCATACAGAGTATTTTCTAGTCCAGCACTGTTTGAATATATTTTTGACTGATTTTAAAAATGTATTCAATTTGCACACGTTTAACGGTAAATGTTTTTTATAAGAACCTGATCTGGAGAAACCGGCTCCAACCGCCACGTTATGTAAGAGATATTGCAAATGGGCCGTGAATTGCTCGGCTTATTCGAAGCGAGGTTTAAGCCATTTAATGAGACAGCTAACGATTTCCGACTACAAACTCGGGGATAATCATTCCTGTTTTATAATTGGTAATAATCTTTATAATGAAAACATCATATCATATTATCAGCTTGATCTTGATAATAGGTAACCTCTTGGCATTGGCATTGAACAAGTATTCATTAGGCTGAGATTGAATAGATATTTAAACTTGTTTCAGTAATTGTACAGGATGATAATGCAAAACAATAAACCGAAGATTCGAAAAACTCTGGGCGCTTTTACTGGTGTATCTGGGAAATACATTTCCAGTTTTCCTGAGAAAAAAACGTAACTGCTAATGGACAGAACAAATTGATGGATTACTCATAAAGGTGTTAAGCGTTGAGCAAACTACTTTGTTTGTCTGTGCTATATATATATGTACCTGTATTTATATATATATGTAACTATATATGTAGGTACGTACGTGAGTGTCTAACACTAATTAAGCAGTAATTTCTATTTGCTATCCTTGAAACTTTTAAATACATATTTTTAGATATTATATGCAGTGTACAGTTAAACAGTATTCTAATGGAAAATGCAAAGTTATTAAATACTTTGTATTTTAATTTCATAGAATAATTAAAAACAATTTAATTAGCTTCTGCAAATTAATTGCCGATAAACATTAATGTACTTTTGAGTAATAAATTAAATAATCGCAATGTTTAACTGAAATTGAACTTTTGCATCAATTACCTCACAGCAAATAATTTATTCACTTAATAAAAAAAACATAAAAATTTGATAAAAGTCACATTAAGTTACCTTGAACATTTTGAAAACTAAATAATGTGTGATGCGTAAATGTAAATCACACAAAATATACATATATGTATATATGTATATACATATGCTTATGTATGTGTGTGAGGGAATCGGATGAGGCTTGTCGGATCGCACTTACCCTTCGCCCTTGACCGTTTCCGCCATTTGTAGGAGCCCGAGAGCCGTTAACGCGATCACAGCAAACGCGTCTACGCGACGCATTTTGTTATTGTTGATTTTGTTGGAAGTAGAAGAGGAACGTTTAAGATAACTGGTAAATGAATTGGTTACAGTTTCAAAGGTTGCGATGAGACAACCAACCGGGCTCAGAGCTGAGCTGTGACTGGTTGGGCTGCTCAAATACGGGATTTGTTATATGTACTGGGAGCATCACTAAAATCTCAGCTCAGCCGAGGCTCAGCTGAGCATCGACGCCGACGTTGGCAGCGACGTTGACCACAACACGAAAAAAAAAAGACAAACAGTAATAAAAAAAATATGAACACACACACTGATAATTATAATTAGCAAAATGTCTATGTGGATTTCTGCTTTGAAAAATGTGTAAGAATCAATTAAACAAATGTCAAAAAGAAATTAAAATAATATAGACAAAATAATCAAATTGCCGGCAATCGCGAAACCGACGATCAGTAAATATATATACAAAATCAAGTTTTTTAATAAAATATCTGCCAGGCCCTGCACTTTGCTTTTGTGTACTATACATAATTACATATTATGGATTATGATTAGAACATTTTCTCTAAATATTCTATATTTATAGACCTTGAACTTCTAGATTAATGAACTACTTGCTAATATAATCAATGAATAAACATACATCTTTAATTGCAAAGAAAATCCAAAAATAAAAATTACCATATGTAACATTTATAGGATTATTGTAAATAAAATATTATTTTTTTTTATAAATATATATTTAAAAGAAATAGATTATTTTGTTACTCTTCAAATGGGGAAACTTGCCTGATATTTAAATATGTGTCGAACTTTATTAATTTGATAATGCAATATTTGGAAATTTACTGCTGGCAGGCACTGTAAATGATTTCATACATACTGGAGTATTTCACAAGTATTGGTAAAACAAAGAACCTGAAAAATGTTTTAGCTGGTGACATATTATAGTAAATGCACATACAATTATAAATGTACATTACTTATCTGATTTTTATTTGCTTTAAAGGGCGTTCAGAGATGGGGATAAGAATCATTATAGTGAATGCACTATATGAGTCAAGTGTAATAAAGTCATGTCATGCCATAAACAGAAATAATATTCATTTAATTTCTCGCTGGCGCATCGGACAAATGGTTAATTATATTAGTCTTTAATTCGATGCGGACTTTTGTTGATTATTTTTATTTTATTTCTGGCTAGTTATTAACACTTTAATTGTCATATGCTTAGCGCACATTTGAAATTGAAAGTTTTGTTTTATTCGTTAGCACAAAAAGTCCACTTTATATTCGTTTCGTGTTTCAGTGTTAGATACATTCCGATAAGAGTATTAAATAATTCTTGTTGACGTACCTTTTTGGGTCTGGGAAATTCCCTTATTAATTTCCTAGAACAACAAATAGTTTGCTTGCTGTTGTTATGATGTATTTCTCACACTTTTCTATCTTAATTCGGGTGTTAAAAACAACTTAATTTTTAGTTGGTTTGTTCTGGACACAATGAATTCGTTAATAATTGTAGACGTTTTGATCGGAAATCAACAACAGAACAGCAACAAGCCGGCGGACGATATGAAAGACAGCTGGTAACTGAATTAGTCGCTCCGACTCTCTCTCTCTCTCTCTGCTTATTGCCTGCTCTCAGGCGTTGTCGTTTGTTTTGGTATTTTATCGCAAATGACGTCATCGCTTGGACAGTTTTATTTGCGTACGTATGTATGTATGTGGGTACAAATGAATTTCACACTGCCTCGAAAACATCGATTTCGCGTTGAATATTGGGGTAAATGTATATCCCCTTTTGGATTGATTACACTAAGCGTGTGACGTCTGGCATTCATAAGAGATAATAGAAAAAGATAACCTAATTTAAGACACATGTATACGTGAAAATACCGCGAGCTGGGTACTGGGTACTTTAATTATATGTACAAAATGCTATTATATTTTTGCCATTAAGTATGCAACGCTTTAATTTGAACCTCTGGAATTTTATACTTATTTTTATAAGCGATGTACACAGTACGATCGTAAGAGTATTAGCTAGTCATAGTAGCGCATATCAATTTTCGTATTTGCTGTTTTTTCTGTATTCTTGTGCTTGCTCTTTTATCAGCTTTTTGCTTTTAGCTAGAGCTTCGTAACACTCGGATGAAATGATTCACAGCAGCGATTTTAGAGTGGACCGAAATAAGCGAGCTCAGTCAGCTGGCAGCAATGTACATACATATCTACAGTTAGTCAATATAAAAGTATTGCATGCTTTATAAATAAAAAATTAAACTGTTCCTGGTTACTTATTCTCTTATTTTAATAAAACAATTGCTAAAGAGCAACAATAAATCCATTGAAGTTACCTATGTATTTTTAAAAATACTAATAGCATATGTAAATTTTAAATTTTGTTAAAACAATTACTTGACCAACTGTATATGAAAAGTCCCGTGGCAAGTATTTCGCGAACAATTTGAAACCGGTTTCGAATTTGCCGAAAATAACATTCAATTAATTAAGAATGTCTGTACTAACTTGCAGTGTGAGCAATGCCAATCGAGAACCGACATGGACAATCAGCCAGCACCTGCGACTGGAACTGGAACTGCGGCTGCTGTTGCTGCTGCTGCCGCCTTTTACGCACCAAGGTGAAGCACGTGAAAGAGCGCTGAGTCACGCTCCATTTGCTTTCTAAGTTTATATATATAATTCTTTTTTTGCACAGCGTGCTCTCCGAGAGATCCAGTTGAGCTGAGAGCTCAGCTGTTTGCTGTCAGGGCTATGGCATTTCAAACGCTGCCAGACGTTCGAATCGCGCGGTTCCCTCAAGTTTTACAGCGCCACAAACTTATCGGCACAACGTGCGCGTCTCACGTAGTAGATAAAAAGTTGTTAATAACACAACATAAATAGCAACAATAAGATGGCAAGCAATATTTTAGAGGGCTGCAGCTCCTCGGAATTGCCTGACGCTTGTCAAAGCTCGAATCTGTTGGAGTACGTTAGGCTAGAATTGAAAGATCACGGAGACAATGGCAGCCAGGCGTACTCCACATTGGATATATCCTCGGCGGGATTTTACTTTGGCTTCTGTGCCCTCCTCTCGCATATTTTGCTCGCGGGCATCACAGCGGTCGTGGTGTACAAATGTGTCTCCTTGAAGATGGAACATACCGCTGGACATGCCTTCTACTGCACCGTGGCTGTAAGTAATGTGATCTTCTTGAGACAGGAGCAGGAGAAACTAGAACATTACTCTGTCTAGTGATGTAAATTGAAACAGAACAGCGATTGATTTCCATCGATCCATTTATCCCGACAGTTTGTATTTTGCTTGGGCGAGGCGCTTCTGGTGCGGCACAGCAGCGTCTTGGAGTCGTATCTGGGCATCTTCAACTTGGACCTATTGCATAGCGCCTTTGGTTTGTTGGCCTTTGGAGTGGGGGTTATCGGTGTTGGCATCAAGACTTGGCAAAAGCTTGAACGCCAGCGCGAGGATCCAAACGCAAGCGTCAGACATTTTCGCAGTAATCACGGATTCTCGGGTAAGTACATGTGAACTCATAACAAATGCCAAGCAGCATATTTACATATTCTCTCTCTCTCTCTGTCTATCTCTCTCTTCCTTTCTCTAGGTATTATCGGTTGTGTTCTGTTGCTTTGCGCCGTGCTCAGCGGTCTGCCGCTCTATTTTATCTCAAGCAAAGCTCTTAAGCTTATTCATCGCTTTTTCGCTCTCAGCAGTTTTCTCTCTCTGATGATCTCTCAAATGTACAGCTATAATACGGGATTTGCCCGACGTCAATGGAAAGCTCACCATGTGCGCTTATTCAAGCTGTTTACATTTATCGCAACAGTTACCACAATTAACTACGAATTTCGAAGATTTTCTAGGGACATTTTTGCCTTAATGTGGAGGCAGTTCAGCAATTAATCCAAGTGGAAACTCGAGCTCACATTCATATCCAGTTTATTGAACATTTGTTTATAAATATTTGATTTTATTTGCTCAAGTTGATTACACATAGTGCACCTGTTGCAATAAATAACTACAAATTTCGAAGATTTCTAGGAAAATTGTAAATGTGGCGACAACTTGACGATTGATCAAAGTGGAAACTGAAACTCACATTCATATTCATATTGACTTACATTTGTTAATACATATTTTAGATTTTATTTGTTGAATAATATGAATAACATTGAGTAATATAAGTAGACATATATATAGAGTTTTGATTATTTGCAACATATATCAGCATACATATAGCTTTTAAATCCACAAAAGCTAACAGATCACCACAAATAAAACATATCAGACATTTGTGTCTTGTACTACATTAATAGAATATTTTAGATATTGAAGTGAATTAAATGATAGATGTACGAGAGCAGGCATCAATTGCGGCCGCTTTGTGAAGTGTGCATAATGTCCAAAGCGGCAGGAATGTTGCCCTCCACCGACTCCAGCAGTTGTGTCAACCAGGCGCCCTCATTACTGAATCCCATGGCCATCATGGCGTGTACAGCAGCATTGATACGTTCATCTGTGGATCACAAAGAGTTATGGGTTAGACATTGATTTAGTTTCACTCGTAAATTGTAGTTACCAGTGTGGTAGATGGGCACGCTACGCTTCTCTTCGGGCTTACGAATAGTTTCTGTGCTTGTCGACGTCGATGTGCTGTTGGTGGCCACCGGGTTGGTGGATGTCGAGGTGGTCACTGTATCCACCTGAGAAGTTTGGGTATGAGCCGTAGTCTGCTCACGTTGCTGCTCCTCGTTTACGTGCTGGCGCAGCATCTCACCCAACTGGACAAAGTCACGTGCTGGTGACACTGAAGCATCTGATGTTTCTGAAGTTGAAGTAGATGAAGAAGAAGAAGTGGAGCTGGTGGTGTTCAAATTGATCAAGGCATCGGTGCTGGATACGTTGGAAATTGTTCCAGCAGTGTTGTCAATCATCTGCCAGTCCTGCTCCAAGCTATCAGATCTGCGACGTTCTCCCGACTCTTGCTTTTTAGTCGGATCTGGAACAGCCTGCGGAGATGGCGCGCTGGCAGTAGCAGAAGCAACTGGAGCAGAAGGCTCTGTTGAAGGAGCAGAAGGCTCTGTTGAAGCTGCCTTAGTGTTTTCTTTTGGATTCTGCTGGGTTTCTGGAACAGATTCAGCTTGCTTTGAAGTTGTTGAGACATTGGAGGCCATTGAGGTATCTGCGGAACCAAAGGCAGCAGCCTCATTTGGATCAATCAGTTTGGCAAACATTTCGCTAAAGTTATTTAATATTTCAATGCCAGCCTTCATATATTGGGGATCGACCATCTGTGCCAAGTTCTGCAGATTGATCACTGGAGTTGTCGGTGTGCTGTTGCCACCAGAAGTTTTCTCTGGCTTGGCAGCAGGAGATTCCTCCGGCTTGGCAGTAGGAGTTTCCTCTGGCTTGGCAGTAGGAGTTTCCTCTGACTTGGCCTGTTCTTTGGCACGTGGTGCAGCGACTGGTTCCTCAATATTGGCCGTGATGATTGGCTCATCCATAACTGGCGACTTGGTCGCTTCCGATTTCTTGTCAGCTGCTACAGTTGGCTGCTCGGCTGAGGACTGCTTGTTTTCAGCATTAAGAGCTGCGGCGGCTGCAGCGAGAGCTTCACCTAGAAAACCTCTTGGGGCAGATGATGAAGAACTTTCTGGAAATTGAGTACCGAGATTCTCAGCTGCAGCGCTTGTAGTATTGGATGCTGGTAGAAACAACGATTCTGCAAATTGGGTCCAACCGGCACCACGACGGGCAGATCGTCGATCGCGACGGCTTTCCTTGTGCGACTCCGGGGCTGGGTCTTCTTGCAGACCTGCTCCGAATGGACATTGACCCTTAGAGCGACGGCTTGAACGACGATGATGATGCGAGCCAGTGCCCGGACCAGAGAGCCAGGCTTCCACAATGCTCGGTCCATTGTTAGTTGGCATTCGGACCATTAGATGCTCGGGATGCTTATGTGCAGCCTCGCAGGCCTGGCACAGATCATAATTGGGACACTGCACGCACTTGTACCGAAAACCAATCATTGGCACAACTCCACACGAATCGCACTCAACGCCATCGTGAATGATGAAATTGCTCGGATCGTCTACACTGGGTGCTGAAGTTGTTGTCTCCTTCTTGGCTTCCACCTCCTCATCGATATCGACAGCAGCTGCGATTTGCATGTGCATGTTCTTCTCACATTTGGCCAAGAAAATCTCATAGTCATTTTGGTTGACGATTTCGATTTCATCAGAATCCGCATCTAAATAGAAATAAAATTTAATTTAAAAATAGTGACACGTACTCACTGAAATGTTTTGGCAAAATTGTGAAATTTAAATGTGAGTGTCTTCAAATATTCCAAATACATAATATTAATAAATTAAACTAACATTTTTAACTACTTGTTGAATTCCAGCTTTGTTTTGGTTTTGCAACAATATAGAAAATTCAATGTGTGAGAGCGGGACAACTCTATCATTGCAGACAAGTCAGAATGTTGATTTTTTTAATGTTTGGTTTCTTGTTTAAAAGGTCATTAAGTTAAAATTTACTACATGTAATTATTTTACATATAGACACGATATATTTACTTTATCTGTATGTCTATGATTTGGCTGTGCCAATGAATCACTTAGTTTTGGCCATTTATTTTCGCTATCAAATCTATTACTGATACTGATACGGGTTATAATGATTCACATTAAAAGGTGCAAATACATATAGTATATTCAAAAAAAGTACCAAATATCAGCTGACTACAAACTAAATTATAAATGTGTATACGCATGATTTGTACATCGAGTGCATTAAGAACTTCGCACAGCGTTTATTCTGCATACATGCATAGATTTGTGCATGTGTGCAACTGAAACCCGCACACAGACACTATTTGCCTATACACACTTGCAGCCATTTTACACATACACGTTTAGCTGCTGCACTCAATTGATTTCACAAATTAAACATTATATCATCGGCCCTTTAACTTACCAATCCAATATGTTCTGACCTCGACCTGGGGCAGATGACGCTCCTGGAACAGAAACATTTCTATTTCACGACGCAATATTATCAAATTGTTGGATGGCATTCTTAAATATGCATTTAGCTTCTTTGCACCAGCTGGGGCTCCATGGTATGTTATTTTCAGCAATCGTTCAGACATTGTTAAATATTATTATTATTTTCGAATTGTTAGTTATTAAAATGACAACTGCTTTTAAGAAATATTTCTTGTAGCTATTTTGTTACACAAATGTTTTTCTTGTGTTGTCTATCCGTCCGTCGTCTAAATAGAATTGCGTCGTACTTTGTTTCTTCGTTTGCATTGACGGCCAGCAATGAGTGCAGCTTCGGCTTTTATACCAGTTGCGCGTTGTTAAACGGTGAACACGAAGGTTCTTGAATATTCTCTCTCAGCGCAAATATTGCAAATCACGATTCGTTTTTATGTGATATAAAAAATGCGCGCACTGAATCTCAACTTTAAACACAAAGTGTGTGTGTGAGAGAGAGTTGGGCTTGAACAAGGTTGCTACACTCGCCCAAGTTTTTAGCAAAAAGAAAAATACGATGTGGCAACCTTGGCAACAGTTGCCAAAGGAAAAAACAAGGTGGCAACCCGGACAAAGGCTACCAAATAAAAAAAACAAGGTGGCGACTCTGGCAACGGCTGCCAAATAAAAAAAGGTGGCAATCCTATGATGTCAGCCCTGGTAGGCGCGAAAATAAATATTCAAAGTTTATATATTTTGATTTCGATATAATGCCATTGTAACTTATGTTTAGTAATATAAATATATTTCATTAAGTTTTGGTAGCGAACTACGGCTGTGTGCGTCGAAGCATTTGCAAAAGCTGCAGCACGTGCGGTTTTGTGCTGTAAGAGTTTAAAAAGTTGGATATTTTTATACTCAGTAAAGTTGTTAGTTAATCTGACGTGGCATACCGTGGTGAACTTGCCAGCTCATCATTGGCGTGCTGGCGGCTTTCGATATCCTTTTTGGGTGCTGGTATGTTAACTACTTGTGTCGTCGTCGAATCCGCCACGGAATTTTCCGTCTCTGCCGCCACAAATTTCTTTGGCAGCGCATTAGCTACAAGGAAAGATATTTATTTATTTAAATAAGATTTGGGACTCAATTGATCTCACCCAGATATTCATCGGTAAGTAGATCCAACCAGGAGGAATCATCACGAGCTGGCAAACCAATTACAAATCCATCCAGACGCAATTGTAAATTCTCTTCGCCCTTTTGCCGTTGATCATAATGAACCTCCTCCACCTGATAGCCATAGTCGCCATAATCATTGTACAAGAGCTCCAACAAATCGCTGGCGCTGCTGCGCAACTTTGCTGGCTTGGCCAGAACCACAGTCAAGAAGCCAACAAATTGCAACAAGACCAAGACAAACAGGCGATTTGTGAATTTGCACATTTTATTTAATTTTATTTGATTTTATTTGGATGCTTTGCCTTTTGCGAGCACAGGACCGTTGCCTTCAGACAGCGGCCGAGGAATGAGCCACAGCTCTAGGTCTGGGAACAAGAAGAGCCTTGACTGGTTAAATGAACAACAACAACAACAAAACCCGATTCCAGTCCAGTTCAATGGCCCAAAAGACTTCCGCATTGTGATGGGAGTGTGGGAACCTTCACTGACCGCAACTTGAACAAATCAATGCACATCTAAATCGACACTTCTAACGCTTCCTTGACAACCTTGCAGAATACTGAAAATCAGAAAGTATTTCTATCATTTTCCACTCAAATTAACCGCGACTAAGCGTTTAATTATTTGTGCAAACTAAGTTAACCCAAAAACCCAAATTCAGGACAGAAGAAAAACGTAAGTCATTGTTGAAACGTTCTAATTGTTATCATAACTATCAAACTTACATATATTTGTGTTGTTACTTGCGTTTGTTTATTGTAAATATTAACGGCGTTTGGCTAATACCTTTGTGTGCGTGTGTGTGTGTGTGTGTGTTTAGACCGTAGTTGCTGGCCAGGTTCAATGACCAATGCCAAGCAATCACTTTAGAATGCAATGCGCCTATTGCTTTAGCCAATTCCCACAGGAAGATCACAAACTAGAAACTGCATTTCAGATGCGATGTTCTTTTTTTTCTTTATTTTTTATTTTTTATTTTTTTGTTGTTCGTTTTTGTGTGTAATGAAAACTGGTTTGCAATTGAAAAACACTGTCGAGTGTGTTGCAAATTATGGCACTGGCCTTAGTCTAGGCAATTGCTATTCATACCCGGCATTTGACCAACTCGAGGATACAGTTTAATTGTAGGTACACATAGATGTATATTTATAAGATACTCTTCATCAGCATCAACTGTCTCTCCGTCAATATGACTTACAGCCACCATAATATTTGATTAGTTTTAGAAATACGTATTAATAATTATTTATTTTTTCGATATAATATTTGGTAAAATCGTCTAGCAGTTGAGCTAAAAAAGATAGAAAATTTCATTTCATCATTATCAATCAGCTTTTTTGGATCAATTTGTTTATTTGATTTATGCATTATTTATAATTAAATATAATGTTATTATTTTAGTGTCGCTTGGTTTTTAGATAAGTATTTCATTTTATACTAAATCAATTAAAAGTTGGTTTAATATTTCCAAACATTTCAAAATTCTATATAATTTACTTAAATTTATTTGGAATGTCAATTAAATGCCGACTGCTTTGAGTTGGTGTTAAATAAATAAACATTTAAATTGAGTATCGGGTATCTTTTAGCTTTGTTGTTTTATTAACGTTATTGGCCCCTTGAAGTCAGCGACTGTTTGACTTTGACTTTGACTTGGCTTATCCTTCAGTTCATCATTACCGTTACGTTTTCTTTTTTTCTCTCAAGCTCACTCGACGAAACTTCCGCCATTTTGCCCTGTGCCATTAACAAACATGGCCGCTTGGCGCTTAATTTGAATGATCATTTGATTGTGATTTAGAACTCGTCAAGTGTTTATTGATTGTGTAAACTTAAAACTACAAATATATTAGTTTTGCAACAGTTAGCAGTTATCGTTAATCATTAATCATAGTGTGTTTAACTTATGAAATAGGCTTTTGTTTAGCTGGCAGTCTCAAAGGTCACAGGCGTCAGTCTCAGTAGCCTTCGAGCTGGCGACAGGTGCCGTAGCTATCACGTCGCTGTCCGGGCGCACAGCGCGCCAGTCCATCCCCATCCCGGAGCAAGGTCTTTGAATCGGCGAGCGAATCGTTGAGCAGCTCAAAGCTTAAGACATCGCCATCGATCAGGTGCTTTGGCCGAATGGGCGTCGGTTCCTCGTCCAGCTGCCAGAGGCGGGGCTGTGCCTCATTGCCATTCACAATGTAGGCGGGCACATCGATGGGCGGATACAAGGCGTTGGCATTGGCATTGGCATTGGCATGGGCGACATCGGACCGATAAATTGGAACGCTGATGGCACGACCATTGAAACTGGACCCAATCGTTTCGGGGGGCGACAGGCGATTCGTGTCCAGGAAGCTGTCACCGCCCAACGAACGCGAATTACGATAATAATGGGATCCCATCGGGTTGTAACTCTCCAGCAGATTGTTGCTGCTCCCGCTGCTGGCGACAACTGGTGGCAGCGCCTGTATCAGCTCCGGTTCCGCCTCCAGGTGATACGGCTTGATCAGCTGCGGCATCGGCACCAGTTGTGGTGGCAACACATCCACCTGCTGGCGATGCAGGCGCGGATGCTGATCCTCGCTGACCGCCGAGATGTCCACATGGTATGGCGTGCGTCCCTCAATGAAATCTGAAAGCGGCAACTGTTGTTGTTGCTGCTGCTGTTGTTGCTGCTGCAGTTGTTGCTGCTGCAATTGTTGTCGTTGGTAAAATGATTTCAGCGCATGTTTGCGTTTATTCTGGCCGCTTTTTGTGGCGCCACGCAACGAGGATTTGGTCAGCAGATCCAACAGACTGAGTCCCTCCTGTGGTCCCGGCGGTATGAGCACAATCATAAAGTTCTCCAGATCGGCGCGTATATTGTACTGTCCCTCCTGGCGCTGGTCATAGGTGACCAGACGTCGGCGCAGACCATCTTCCGCCTCCAACGCGGGCAGCGACGACAACGGCGGCTGCAACACTCCGGGCTGTGTTTCTATCAAAGCTTCAGCGGGCACCACAGCCGGAAAGTGCTCCTCATGGTTCCCATTGGTACTTGGACTTGGACTCTGGCTACTAGTTGGCGGCGTCTCTGTTGTGCCCTCAGGCGGCGATGTCAGCGCCGTGGCGCTGAGCAGCAGCAGCGTGAAAGCCTGCAGCAGCATCTCAAAATCTTCTTCAAGATTTACAACAATAATAATAATATCAAGTAACAACCGCTCGATTTGTTCTTTGTTCTTAATGCTCGCACTTCTGCCTCGCAACTGATGCCCAGACGGCGACGATCGCTTTAACATCGACGTCGACGTAGGCGTCGGCGTCGGCGTCGGCGCATGCGCAACTTTCATATTCTGCAGCAGCTTTTTTTTTTTCCGCTGTCAACTTCGACGCTGCGTCGCTGCTTTCGTTGCTTTCTTCTGCATCGCGAACATGATTCTCATTCTGGTTTCTTAGCGTCAGCATTGTTGTTGTAGTTGTTGTTCTTTTCTTGTTCTTGGTTTTCCTTTTATTTATTCATTTTTCGTTTCTCTCTGTCGTGCCCATTTCGTTTTGCGTGACTTGCGTACGACGTCGACGTCTCTGCTGCGTAGTTATTATACCCTGTGCTGAGAGAGATCCGAGAAAGTAACCATTTTGAAGAAAAAACAAACTAAATTCATTTAATTTGAAATCTTGTTAAAATACTATAAGGAGAATGATATTAAGCTGAATACATTAATTTGAAGAAAGGAAATTTGGTTTTTAGAAATTTAGTGGTGAGTGAAGGGTATGCCGCAGTCGAGCACTCTCGACTTAAGTTTTCTTACGTGTTGCTTCTGTTGATGTTATTTGTGGGTCCGTTAGGCGCGTAGCTGAGGGGGCGGTGCACAGGTCGAGTTCTCACAACCCGCACAGTGGGACGTGAATTAGATTTTCACACCAATTAGGCAATGAGGAAGCGTTCTGATATCCAGCTAATCGGCCGAGCACGTACTCAGATTGATTGCCGGACATTTTGACGGCTGTGCAAACGTGGCATCAGTCGTGGGGACTTCATTAGATGCCGTACTTAAGTATGTGTGTGTGTGCATTAAAAATTATTGAAATCATTGAATGTCATAACAAATCGATTAGAAGGTGAAGCTCAAACACTTACAATCTTTCCAAGTTTCTTTAGAAAATATTTCATTAATTTGTTAGTCGTTAATGATAATTAATTGTAATAATTTTGGGAGATATTTGTACTATTATTACTTGATAATTGGATTTTTTTGAGTTATTAGAAATGAATTATGATAATTAAGTAAAACCTTGTTTAACATTATACACTAAATCTTTAGTAATGCTACTGTCGTTGTCCAGTTGATAGAAGTATTTTATTGATTTAAAAGAAATGCATTCTAATTAATTGCAATTATTTAGGAAATCCATTGTCTAGAGTATCTCCCAGTCGTTAACCCATTGATACCTACCATTTAGATCTAAATGTTTTCCTCACATGACCGCTTTTAAAATACATTAAAATATTTGCTAAATGCTTACTGTTTGCATCCGATCTGTAATCAAGATAAAAAACGAATCATCAGAGGGTTTGGCAACAATCCCTCAATGTTTTAAAAACATTTTAAACACTTGGCTCCAATTACAAATTGCGTTCTCTAAAATATATAATTTATTTTACTCCTTTCAAGTTGTTGTCTTGTCATTTACAGAGTTTCAGAAATATGGGGAAGCGACATTTACATTTACAGTTGAATATAATAAAAGCGTGCCAGACTTTAGTTAAATAACAGGCGTATGTCTTTACGTTGCAATTAAATAATAATAACATAGTATGTTTTTAAATAATAAGAGGTCTTAGCGGTTATCTTAATTAAACGTGTCACGAATCGAAATCTTCAGTTTTTATTCTGGTTTTTAAACTAGAACAAATGAAGAACAATACAAAATGAATTAAGCTCATTTCAATTATGGTATTATGTCTAGACAATTGAAAGCTACATAAAATACATAAAACACTAACATTTAAATACACGTACATTAATTCGAACGATAATAGGGTATAGGAAGCAAGCGTCGTTTTGGTATTAAAAATATAATTATGAACGTAGTTTGACAATTGTGTAAGGTTTTTATCAGATAATCAATGGGTTACTAGTTTATACTGTTATTTACCATAGACGCCAAAAGATTCGAAAAATTTCGAGTGAATACTATGGGTTAAAGTGAGTTTATCATTTCTAAAAGGAATAGAGCCATCAGAAAAATAGTCTTTCGGGTAATGTGTATTATAATCTTACATAAAAACCTTGTCTAGTGTAGTAAACTCGAGGTTATTTGTCCTTTGTCACCTGGGCAATTTGTTCGAAATGGCGCTAACTAGAGCAAAATATATGTACTCGTCTGTATATATAATCTCACATCTCACAACGTTGTTCGATCGACTAAAACAGCCTCCAAAGATGAACACGACACGCCGACGGGCTCAACTGAGATAAATATATGGTAAACTCTACGACAAACGTATTGCTTAATCCTTTTTCAGTGACATATTCTGCTCGTGCGGTTCGTCCTGCAGTTTCTTCTGGTTTGTCATGTCCTTTACTCTTTTGTGCACCGTAAAGCAAACACGATTAAAGTGCTCGCACATCTGATTCACCACGCTAGCCCCGTAGTGCCAATGCGTCAATGTGGTCACAATGAGCAGCATATAGAGAAGAGGACGCTCCAAAATGGGCAGCCACAAGCTGAGCAGTATGGTGACCACATACAAGGGCGTCTGCCAGTGCCAGGTTTCGCAGCGACTGGTGGACATTTGGGAAACGATCAAGCGGCACTGCAAGATACAGAATGGAAATGGTGTCAAAAATATACATATACATATAAATAGTATTCCCCTGTTGAGTCCTTAATTTTCACTTTTATACCTTTGAATAATATTTTAAATTAAAATTCGTAAGTCTTAAAGAAAAACTATTCCATTTGAAGTATATTTTTTTTTAATTATCTTCTTAATTTTTAGCAACGCTTTCAAATAATCTTCGTTTTCCCTTCTAATGCATATTTCCAGAATCCTACAAAACTTAATTTTTAAAGGTCACTAGAGATCCACAAGAAATACACAAAAGGAAACTGAATTTCAAATTTCAAATAATAATAAGTTGGGTTGGGATATGTTATGCAATCCAACTAATCTTTGTTGCTTTCAATGGCCCATCCATTTGGAAGCCAGAATTAGCTTGATCAATGGATCGCCCTCGCGCGGAAAAACGAAGATGCCGCGATCCTTTTTCAAATAACGATAGGCACGATGTTGATACCAGCCATATATCTGATTCTCCGTCATGGGCTGAGCTGTGGCATGCTTTGGCTCGTACTTCTTCGCCTTATCGGCAGTTGTCTGGCTAGCATTGTCCGCCTCACTGGTTTTCTGAACATCCTTTTCAAACTTATTGCGCATACGCTGAATCTGTTCATCGGTGCAATTGAAATACGGCCAATCGTGACGTGCATAGAACTTAAGCGTCAGTGGTGACTCGGCCTCCGTAACAGTTATTGGACTCTGCTGAGATGCAGTGTGCTCATCATCCAACAGATGATCGCTCTTCCCCTCCACACGACGTTTTATATCCGCGGCACAACGACGACCGCCGCAGCAAAAAGGTGGCATCTTCTACGCAATTATCTTTTCTCTGTGTAACTTTGGAAGTCTCAAACGAAAGTTGTAAATGTGGAAGTAATTTTCAGTAAATGAAATATTTCAAATCGAAAACCTATGCGATGTTGTTGTCAGAAATATAAAATAAGAATTGTTAAAGGGATTTTGTCAATCCTCAAATATATTCATTGTTTGTTTACCTTTGTATTATTCTGCGTATGCTTTAAGCTCGTTATCTATTTTTGCCGTGAATAGTAGGAACTTTATAGTATTAGCAATTAGAAATTTTAAATAAGTAAAAGCCACGCTGCCCCCTTGTATAAAATGAGTCAGCGAACTGATAAGAATTCAATGGGGAATTGAAAAAGTGTGACGTGCGATCGTTGATGACACACAGACCGCGATTGAGCGTCGCATGATATGAAATTTGTACGAAAATAAACACGACAAACCAATCAATCAAAATCGAGCCTAAATTAACTGACAATATTTAGAAATTGAGAAGCAATATGATTGCACTACCCCAATAATATAGGACTAATAATACTGATTAGCTGATTATGTAACTTACGCTGACATTGGAGAAGATTGTGCCGCTTAGCATGAACATGGCACGTGGATCCCTTTCCATTATGTCATTGGGTGATAAGTAGGGCCAAAGCATCAAAAGTACAAAGTAAGTAATAAAAGGCCACATCGGACGCAGTGCCTCCACCGGGGATAACAATCGTCCAGTGCGATTCTTATATGAGCTGTGAATAAGCATAGAATTTATTAACTGATGCAAAACTGGAAATCAATTTGGGTTACTTACTTGTAAACATTGATAATTACTAGAGGTAGATTAGCCATGGCGCTGACATGCAGCACCATCTCCATGACATTTCCCAGAGGCAGGGTACCCAGGAATCCCAATTTCAATTCGTATTTCCAGCTCTCGAATCCCATCCACCAGGTCACCAGGTACATAGCTGTGCTGCCCCACATGCTTAGATCGTATCCCCATGGCAAGTACAATATGCCAGTATTGTATTTCTCCCAATGCGACACAAAGAAGTTGAAGTAGACCGTCATACACACATAGTACATGCGCATGGGGCGCACTGAGTAGACCTTGCTACGTCCAAATATGCTATAGAGGCATGTTGGTATCAGCATAGCTGTGTACGAGTCCAGTCCGTGATCGAACAGTTCGCCCAGTGGACCGGAGAGTCCAATACGACGCGCCTGCTTGCCATCAATCCCGTCCAGAGTGTATGCAACAAAAATGTTGATTGCGCAGGCGATCCAAACCCATCTAGGAATGGGCGCGGTGTCCTCCTCTCCTGAGCTGGCCTCGAAATTCCAATCGTAGTAGGAGAGGAGCAGCAGATTCATCACACTAAACAGGAAGCCCAGGAATGTCATCAGATTTGGCGCAAACCAACGGGGGAAGAACTGAAACATGCAATATGCATTCATTATTATAATTATTGATTTTCTGTCATGATAACATTAACAATGACTCACCTTGACCAGCCAATTCCAGAACGGATGCATTACATATTGACTTAGAGGTGAGGTGTCTATGGAGCTGTACTGTATCCATGAATTAAATGATCGACTATTATTACTTATTAATGGCCAACCCACAATCCCCCATTTCACCCCAATCGTTTACCTTGTAGTTGTCAAAGCCATCTATTTGCATCCTCGTCAGGTATTTGTAATTTAGAAGTTGCCTGATTCGCTCCATCTTCCTCCTTTGGTCGTAACGCACGTGTTCCGTTCGGTTATGGTACTAACTACAGCCTCTTATATGTACATATGTATGTATGTAGATACTACATACATACGCAGACGGTAATCTTAGTGGGGGGAAAACACACGTCGCGTCGCCAGGAGAGGCGCTATCGGTGTGGGTGTGTTGTTGTAGTTGTTGCAATAATTGACTGTCTGAAGGCGACAGCTGCTCTGACGTTAATTGCCAATTTTCAGCACATTATTAACTGAATTTGTATAGGAGAACAACGACTTTTGCAGACAAACACTCGAGCTCGAATTGAATGGCAATTTTCAAAGTGTGCACAGCTCGCTTCTATTTTTAATGCAAAAATAACTTTGCCGGCTGTTTCTTTTTTCACGCTACACACACACACACACACACACTGACTCACACTTACGCAGATACACTCAGCTGGCTTGGGGGTTGTTTTGCAATAAATGTTTACGTGTTGCCCTATTTTAATATGTTCATTATACTCGCTAAATATAAAACTCTAATTATTTTCACATGCACCTATGCTACGTGGAATAATTATAAAATACTTGTTTTTTTAAACCTAATTAATTTTGTGATCCATGGCTGCCACCTAATGCAACGAAGTAGCCAGTAGAGTTGTGTCGTTTGATTCTGAAAAAGTTCAAATGAACGGGTAAGGTGAACATTGATCTTATTCTCTACTTTTTCAATGAATTAAATTTTGTTAAAATTAAAGTAATTAATTTAATAAAGGACAAATCACTAAATCAAAAACAAATCACATTTTTCTAAAATTATCAAGTTTATTTTAAAACAAATTTAAAAACTCCTTACACTCTTTTTTTTTTAAAGAATGGAATCCGTTGCCAGGGCAGCCACCTTGTTTTTTTTTGTATATTCTTTCAAACTTGGACCAAGGTGGCAGCCTTGTTCATTTACGCGCGCAAACACATTAAAAATACGAATTGCGAGAAAATGTTAATTGTTAATATTGATTTATTATTACTGTAGGACGTTTCGAAATTCGTGTTATGTATATTCAACAAATCACATTGCGTACAAAACATATATACTAGTACAAAGGTTAACAAAATCTAATGGATAAATAATGTTGCTTAACAAAATGGGTCTAAAAGAACTAACAAAAATTGATTTAAGTTACGCTAGATAGCCTCACGATGAAGTTGCTTTACTAATATGACTTGTAGCTGTCTTCTAAGGGGATTTGTTTAGTTTGATTTCTTTAAATTCCGTTTACGTATATTGCCAGGACAGCCGCCGGCGTTTAAGAGATGCAGCTTCCAACCCCCATCGAGGGGCAGATTCACGTCATCATGGCACAGAGGACAGCGAGCAGCTCCCGTTTTGAGTTCTAATAAAATGAGTTAAACAAATAGTTTAAATGTTTTCCGTTGCTGATGATTAAAGAGCTGTCGCATACCCCGACAAAAGTCCTCCATTTGATGCAACTCATAAAGCTGCTTGTGCACTGACTCTGTGCAACGGGTGCAGACCACGTAGTTATCCTTGGCATCACACTCCGCTATAGATCGAAACGGAGTTATTATTAATTATTGTATGAATATTCAAGATGACAATTAAAACTCACTCGTCAAGTGATAGTTGAGTGCGGCAACCTCCAGCACTTGACTGCATTGTGGGCACTTGGTGAGAAAGGGACAAGTCTTCCAATAATGACGATCCAACTGACTTGCATCGTTGCCTGTGCAGCACCAGCCGCAGAATGGACAGCTTCTATAGTGAGAAGAGTGTAAGTGTTAACTCTTGAACTCATTACTATACCAACTATACTCACATTTTGGGAGTTGTCTCCTCGGTGGACTCGGAGTTTGAGACGGAGCCTTTGCGCGAATTGGAGGTTGATAGCATGGAGCGCTTCAGCTGCTCATTATACTGCTGCTTGCCATTGCAGCTCACATAGCCATTGTCGGGGGCAACTGGATGACCGTTCTTGCTCTTTAGCAAGCGTGAAGCATCTGTGCTGGTTGTCGGCTGCATGAAATCTGTATCGTGATTGGAACTAAACTTATTGGCCTCCAGTAGCTCCTGCTTTCGCTCCAAGTCCAACTTATCGAACTCTGTAAAGAGCTGACGGTAAAGAAGATTGCGACGGGTGATGTCATCATCTGGCGGCAGCTGTTTGCGCACAAGTCGTGGGTTCACCTTGTAGACAAGAAGCAAAATTCGTTCAGCCACCTTGCGCACAGGCTCTGCCGGATGATGTATCCCGGAGCAGCCGCAGTCAGACAGAGCACGACAGGTTAATCCACTGTGCTTATCGGTACTAATGCCCTGTGTGTGCACGAGTTGTTCCAGCATCTGCAGCCGGCTCATGGCAAGTCGTTGATGCGTTCCTGATCCTACGCTGCGTGAAAGTGCTGGTGCCACTAGATGTTGCTCGGCGACTTGTGGACAGGCGGCTATGCTGAGTATTGTGTGCTGGGCCAGCGTGTGCAGACGTGCCGAGGGATCACCCGACTTGGCCAGCAGCTCTGGCAACAAGCGATCCACGCAACGCGCCACCTCGTTGGGCGATACACGGCCTGGCACGTATTCGAGAAACAGCACGCGCACTGTTTCGGTGGCCTGATTAAACACCGAGTAGACGGCATCACGAACGGCACGATGCAGCAACAAAGCGGCGCTGCGTGCCACCTTATTTGGACTTGCTGCATGTTCATTGTCATTGGCTTCCCCATCAACCATTTCCTGCTCCTGCTTGAGAAAGTTGCGCAGACGCATAAGACCATCCTCACGATCCTGAAACTGTCGCGAGTAAAACTGCTCAACCTGCAGAGGATATTCACACTTGTATTCGATATATATGTAAAAGAAATGCGCATGGAGAACTCACCAGTTCACTGCCAAAGACGAGTATTGGCAAGGCTGCCTGCCGACGCTCGCGATCATTTAACCGGGAGCGACTGCGATTTGGGTCTGCTTCGAGCAGCGCATTGCCCTGACACTCCCTTAAAAATTCATTAGTATTTGAGCTAAACAGTTTTGGTAACGGAACGACAACGTTTACGGGAATAGAGAATGTAAATAAACAAAAAAAATAAGCAACGAAAACAACGACAACGGTTACTGTTAGTGTTTTTTCCTTTTATTAAACGGCAATTCTAAATCTATCTAGATTGTTTTTATCGTGTTGTTGGTTTATCGTGTGCGCTGTGGAATTCCATGCTGCATCATGCAAAATTATCGTTACAACAACAACAGCTATAGCAAGGTGAATTCTTAACAAGGTGATATATTCACTTCACTTCGAGTATTTATTTTTATTTTACTACAGCCAGAGAAAGCGGGAAGGATATACATAGGTCTATACTCTTCGCTCTACGGAGAGACTGAGATGAGCGAAAACACCTTGTTAATAATTTCACCATGCGCTATACTATTGGGTACATTTGTGTGTACAATTATGTTTGCAAAAGTACAAAAACTTACTGCCTTAATGTGGGAATAGCGCGTTCCTCATAGTCCTCATAGGAGTTTCTTGGAGCGCTTTTATTGCGTCGCCTTAGAGATCCCTGTCTGCTGGACATGGGCGAACTGTGTCGCGATGCCATTGGCAGCCTCGGTGATTGCGGCAGCTCATCATGAGACTTGGCGTGCAGATGCAGTGCAGCAGCCGATGCGACAATTGCTCCCACGCTCTCGCTGGTGCAGGTGGCGTCGCTTAGAGATTTCTCATCGTGCATGCTGCTCGATTTTGTCGTTATGGTCGCCTCTGACAAAGCATGTGCCACATCTTGAAGACTCGGAGCAGGAGGAAGAGTGGGTTTGCCGCCCGCATACACCTCACAGCTCTGATCGTTCTGGCTGAGCACACCCTCGCTCTCAAGCAGCTGATGCACATGAAGCTGCTTTAGCACACACGCCCGATACATTTCAATTTGTTCCTTACGCAGCCTGGCAGCACTGAAGTCTTCCTGCTGCACCGCCTGTCGCTTGGCCAACGCATAACGACCAAGACGCTCGCCTGCCGTGCGCAATGCAGTCATGCAAAGCTTTAGCTTGCGGGCATATTCAAATCTTTCCGAGCTGACCGCCTGCATCTTACGCAGCTCCAGCTCACGTATGTGCTGTACAATTGACTCTTCCACGTACATAGAAAACAAGAGATCATCACAGAGGGAGGCGAGTGCCAATTCTCCAGTGGCCGTGTCTAAAGGCGGAGACTCGCTTGCAACTTGCTCCTCGCCAATGTTGATGGCAGCAGATTCTAAATCCTCGCCAAGCACATTGACCGCCATTAATGCAATCTGTCCGCTCGTGTTATACTCATTACAATGGACACCAATCAGTCGCAATTTAAGATGCGTTCCACGCCTGGGACTGACTGTGACGCTCTGAAGCTCACGGGATTTGTAGTTAGTGTTGGCATTGTCCTGCAGAGCCACAAAGCCGAGAAAATCAAAGTACTGTGACGATGGTGTGCTGGGCAGTGACTTGGGCGAGTAATGCAGCCAAAGCTCGACTTTTTCCGCTGCAAACAGTTTGTAATTTTAGTTTATTAAATTAATACTCCCAACACAGGGTGAAATTATTAACAAGGTGGCGTATTGATTCTCCTGCTTGAAGTGACAAGTCACCTTGTTAACAATTATACCATGGCTCAACTCACGTATTAGATACTGGTGGGCTAAGAGTTGTATGCGATAGATTTTGGCCGGCTGATGGAATCGCAAAATGATGTCGTGGGTGCCCAATCCACTGCCCACGGCACTGCGCCAACCATGCACCGTGGGTCCATGTGTATTCAGCTCGCTGGCCGGAAAACCGGCGTCCTCATCTACAAAACAAATACGCAACAAGTTATTAACATGAACAGTGTTGGTAAGCAACGAAAACGCTTTAAAAGCGCACAGTGTTTATTAAATCAAAGAGAAAAAACAAAACAAAGCAAAAATAATAAACAGAGAGGAAGCATTAGAATTCACATACATATGTACATATACATGTGCAAGTCATGCATACAAAGCTTAAATATTTGAGCGTGTATCGATTACGTGGCTGAGGTTGTCGCTCTGTCGCCGGTTGCTCTTATCGCTTATTTCTCTTTTTATAAGCAAAGTCGAAGCAATTCCAGTTTAGTCTTTTAGTTAACCTGTGACATAGCACAGTGAATTCTCGTTAACTGGATTGTTTTTTTGTTTTCTAAGTTCATTATTTAACAAATTACTTGATTAATATGACTGAACGGAAAAATGCATCTTCTCTTGCATCCTCCTGGCTGCAGATACAAAGCATATTGAATAGCATTAATCATATGTTCATCTTTCTTGTGGCCGCATTCTTTTTTGTGATGGCAAAAAGATTTGACTTTCAAGATACGGCTATGCACATGTTTATGACGGGCACCGGTGTAAGCATTTTTAAATTTTAGTGATAAACTTAATCATACATAATTAAACTGCTAAAAACCTACACGAATATTGATGCATGTGGAACGAAATGTGAAACGAATTGAGAAGGAACGTGGAACAGAACTTATAACGTTTTTACAGTTAATATTTTGATTTGATTTTTTTTTTTCAGTTTCATGTTCTTATCGCCCAGGCGCTGATGTCACACTACAAGGTGAACCCGATTACACGTTGGATTTCCCACAAAAACAAATCTCGTTACCATGGATTGATGCAGTTGGTTGGAGGTTCTATGGTGTTGTTGGGCTCCTTGGGCAAGTTTACCTCGAAGGAGGTGCACTTCGAGACCTGGCATGGTATATTTGGTACGTGTGCGCATAAATTTGATGGCCGAGTGAGCATCAATACACTAATTGCGATTGACTTTCAGGTGTGGCTGCCGCTTTTGGTTGTGCCGCCAGTGTTGTTGGTGGACTGGTGAACTTCTTCCAACCCAAAATTGTTTTGAAGAAGTATCCACCCTCTGAACTTAAATTCCGTCACAATTTATTTGGACTGCTAACTTTTACCATTGGGATGACAGCCATTTACCTGGGATACTATTCAAAATTCTTTACTCGCTATGTGGACAATCAGTTTATTCCAGCTATGATGCTCACCACTGTATTGGTCTATTTCCTGACCATTATTGGACCTCTGGGCGCTCTGCTGACCAAACTCAAGTATAGAAGGCAAAAGCAACAACAGAACTAAAAAGGTTTGTCAGCTTGGCTATTTTTAATTTGAGGATGCAATGAGACTAAGTACGATGGAAACGTTCTACGTTGTTAGTATTATAAAATTATAAATTGTAAACGAGCACAAACTTAAAAAAAAGTGTAGAGAAAGCCATTCAAGCCGTCTATTGAATGCGCTTGGCCGCTTGCCAAACAAATATTTGTCTGCAACTTTAATTGCATTGGATATACGATGCAGACGGCAGACATATTATGACAAAACTGTCAATGTTCTAATGATAAATGCTGACATTGGCGCTATCATAGCTCTGATTTTATAATGACAATGCACTATGCCAGGTAAAAGAGGGATTGGTCTTAGTTTAATTTATTACCAAGTACAAAATAATATAGTAAACAAATTATAAAGTATATCTTATGTGTGTTATGTGTTGGAGATTGTTAAAATAGTAAATAAATTGTTTGTTTTGCATTTACTTTTGAAATGAAGATACTTTTTAAATAAGCCGTCACACTAGGCGTATGCGTATTTTATCGATTTCTCAAGTGCAGTCAAAAAGCACGCGATGCTCAACGCTCGTTTTGGCCAGTGGCAACGGTAACTAAAACAAAAAATCATAATGCAATGAACAAAAGACAACATAGATGGCATTGTACTAAGTACAATACTTTAAAGGCAAAACACTTTTGAAGTTTTGATCATTAAGCGGTTTACCTGTGGCGAATACCACGTTAAATGGGATTTTCTTGGCCATAACGATCACAATTAACTACACAATCACACGCGCACACATTTATTTAACTGAACTGAATAATATGTTTTTCGTTACCGTTGGCAACGTCAAATCTTTAATACAAAAACTAATTAAAATTCAGAGAAAACAATCCATGCTCTTTTTCGGCTGAATGCGTTTGCTCGACTAAGAACATTTATGTTAAATGAGGGGGAGGTGGGTGACCGGCAGCTGCTTTTACAGCTGCTGTAGCCATCAAAACACCATGTTAATTAACAGTTTGCTGTTAGTTATTAACCGACATTTAAATGGACATGGACGCTGTTAAAAGAATAAACAACAGTGGATCTAAATATGAATTATTTTAACAATAAAATATAATTTGATAAATCCAAAAAAAAATTTAAATTATATGAAATAAAGAGGTTTATTTTAAAGAATGATGCACGTCACCCTTCGCGTGGTGAGTTCTTATAAGAAATTCTAAAAAAAATAAAAAAAATACCGACAAGAATATAACAACAATTCCTGTGAACATTTTAAAATTCTAGCTTTAAAATTAACCATAAAAACGTATGTTTTAAATATGGAAATTGAGTTATCCGCGTGGCCTGGTAGTTGCCACCGTGTTTTGGGAGCCAAGGTTGCCACCTTGTTTTTTCTCTTCCAAACTTGAAAAAAGGAAGAAAAAAAACAATAACAGGCAGGCAGACGCGGCATTTGCATCGAATAAGAAGAAGTACACAACAATCAATGATTGCAATGTGGTTGAAATAAAATTTAAATGTGTAAAGTCTAAAATATAAATAAATAGTAAAGAAAGAGTTAGGCGCTGCCGGCCCCTGGTAAATATGGACACTGTGGAAATAAAAATAGATCCGGCAGCTGATGAAGAGCAAGTTGCGGCTAATTCAGAGTCGGCAGCAGAAATCGAAACTGTTCATATAAAAAACGAGGCAGAGGATGAACAGATCCTGCCAGATGATCATTGCTCTCTCTCAGAGCCTACTCAGGAGACTGCGCTCAAGACAGAAATCGACATTGAGGCGTCGCAATTGGAGGAGTCAAGGGAACCGCCAAAAAATTTTGGCAGTTCAGAGAATTCAGATGTTTCTAATACGAAAGATGATTTTGAGCCCACAAAGCTGTACGATATTGAAAGACTGCGGGAATTTGGTGACGTGCCTTTTGTCATCAAGCGAATGGAGCCACAGGACTTGGCAATTAGTTACAAGAAAGCAGTGAGTAGCGTTGAATCAATATTGGAGCAGCTGCGCCGCAACAAGGTTCCGAATGGCATCGGCATTGCCCTTCGCATTGCTAGTCATACGCCATCGTCGTGCATTTTGATGCTGGCGTGAGTAGAAATCAACATAAATGATAAGGAGCCATCACACTAATTTGTTGTTTATTCAATTTTAGCATACTGAATCACAAATGCCACTTTTATAGCAACGACAAATTGGTCTTATCGAAAGCTTTACACTCTCAAATGAGTCAAGCGGGCATTAAGTACCTCATTGTCAGTGGTTACATGCCAGTGGGTGCTCTCTTCTTTAAATGCCTCGATAGCTTTCTCGTCCACAACGAAGAGTACAAGCTCTTCAAGATGAAGCACACCACCAAGGATCCCACAATCGGGGCGAAATCTCCGTTGCCAGCCAACATGTGCTATACAATTACAACCACGGGTACAACTGGTACGCCCAAGTTAATACATGTACCTTATGAATGCATTGCACCCAACATTGTGGCGCTTAGGTGAGTTCTTTGTTTTGCGAACAGAAAAGATTCGATTTTTATAAATGTTATCTTAATGTAATGGGGTTAGTTTGTAGAGAAAGATAAGTTACAAAAACTAGAACCCAACTATCTTTTTATTGTTCTTCAATTTGAATTATTTCCAGTTTCCGAACTATTCCGAGCTATTAAAAACGATCTCAATTAAAATCGTTAACTTAATTTCTAGCGAAAGAACTACACAAATTTGCGCTATTTAAACATTATTATTAATTAATTAATTCTTTTGCCAGAATGCGATTTTAAGGCAAACGAATTCTACATTCTGACCAAATTTGGTTATGCAAATACTATAAATAAGGGAACATTTTGTAGTTTTTGTCATAAATCTTGAAGGTACTAACCGAAATGTGGTGCAAAAGTACTTTATTACCCTAATTTTATACCCTAGAGTCGATTTAATGAATAAATTTAAGATTTAAAATTTTTTAAAATTTTCGAAAAATGTAAAGGGGTAACTATGTAAAATTTCCGAAAAAAATGAATTTTTCAAAATCGTCCAATTTTGATGCCAAATCAATATTTGTACAATAAAGAGGTCAAAAAAGCATCCCTTTTCAAAATCTATCAAGATTTGACAAATCTATTCAAATTAAAAGAATCCCATGTAAATACTTTTAATAAGGGAACATTTTGCAGTTTTTGGCATAAATCTTAAAGCAACTAACCGAAATATAGTGCAAAAGTACTTTTTTACCCTAATTTTATCACCTGGAGTCGATTTAAAGAATAAATTTAGGATTTAAAATTTTTGAAAATTTTCGAAAAATGTAAAGGGGTAACTATGTAAAATTTCCGAAAAAAATGAATTTTTCAAAATCATCCAATTTTGATGCCAAATCAATATTTGTCTAATAAAGTGGTCAGAAAAACATCCCTTTTGAAAATCTATCAAGATTTGACAAATCTATTCAAATTAAAAGAATACCATGTAAGTTCTATAAGTAAGGGAACATTTTGCAGTTTTTGGCATAAATCTTAAAGCAACTAACCGCAATATAGTGCAAAAGTACTTTTTTACCCTAATTTTATACCCTAGAGTCGATTTAAAGAATAAATTTAAGATAAAATTTTTTTGAAAATTTTCGAAAAATGTAAAGGGGTAACTATGTAAAATTTCCGAAAAAAATGAATTTTTCAAAATCATCCAATTTTGATGCCAAATCAATATTTGTATAATAAAGTGGTCAGAAAAACATCCCTTTTGAAAATCTATCAAGATTTGACAAATCTATTCAAATTAAAAGAATACCATGTAAGTACTATAAGTAAGGGAACATTTTGCAGTTTTTGGCATAAATCTTAAAGCAACTAACCGAAATATAGTGCAAAAGTACTTTTTTACCCTAATTTTATCACCTGGAGTCGATTTAAAGAATAAATTTAGGATTTACAATTTTTGAAAATTTTCGAAAAATGTAAAGGGGTAACTATGTAAAATTTCCGAAAAAAATGAATTTTTCAAAATCATCCAATTTTGATGCCAAATCAATATTTGTATAATAAAGTGGTCAGAAAAACATCCCTTTTGAAAATCTATCAAGATTTGACAAATCTATTCAAATTAAAAGAATACCATGTAAGTACTATAAGTAAGGGAACATTTTGCAGTTTTTGGCATAAATCTTAAAGCAACTACCCGAAATTTAGTGCAGAAGTACTTTTTTACCCTAATTTTATCACCTGGAGTCGATTTAAAGAATAAATTTAGGATTTACAATTTTTGAAAATTTTCGAAAAATGTAAAGGGGTAACTATGTAAAATTTCCGAAAAAAATGAATTTTTCAAAATCATCCAATTTTGATGCCAAATCAATATTTGTCTAATAAAGTGGTCAGAAAAACATCCCTTTTGAAAATCTATCAAGATTTGACAAATCTATTCAAATTAAAAGAATACCATGTAAGTTCTATAAGTAAGGGAACATTTTGCAGTTTTTGGCATAAATCTTAAAGCAACTAACCGAAATATAGTGCAAAAGTACTTTTTTACCCTAATTTTATCACCTGGAGTCGATTTAAAGAATAAATTTAGGATTTACAATTTTTGAAAATTTTCGAAAAATGTAAAGGGGTAACTATGTAAAATTTCCGAAAAAAATGAATTTTTCAAAATCATCCAATTTTGATGCCAAATCAATATTTGTATAATAAAGTGGTCAGAAAAACATCCCTTTTGAAAATCTATCAAGATTTGACAAATCTATTCAAATTAAAAGAATACCATGTAAGTACTATAAGTAAGGGAACATTTTGCAGTTTTTGGCATATATCTTTAATAAACTACCCGAAATATAGTCAAAAGTACTATTTTACCCCAATTTTATCACCTGGAGTCGATATAAAGCATAAATTTAAGATTTAAAATTTTCGAAAATTTTCGAAAAATGTAAAGGGGTAACTATGTAAAATTTCCGAAAAAAATGAATTTTTCAAAATCATCCAATTTTGATGCCAAATCAATATTTGTCTAATAAAGTGGTCAGAAAAACATCCCTTTTGAAAATCTATCAAGATTTGACAAATCTATTCAAATTAAAAGAATACCATGTAAGTTCTATAAGTAAGGGAACATTTTGCAGTTTTTGGCATAAATCTTAAAGCAACTAACCGCAATATAGTGCAAAAGTACTTTTTTACCCTAATTTTATACCCTAGAGTCGATTTAAAGAATAAATTTAAGATAAAATTTTTTTGAAAATTTTCGAAAAATGTAAAGGGGTAACTATGTAAAATTTCTGAAAAAAATGAATTTTTCAATATCATCCAATTTTAATGCCAAATCAATATTTGTATTATAAAGTGGTCAAAAAAACATCCTTATTGAAAGTCGATCAAGATTTGACAAATTCCCCTTGTTTTTTATTAAAAATCTTACAAACTTCAACCTTTTCATAACTTTGTTAAAACTGGTGCTATATCCGAGCGGAAAGCCTTTAATTTAAGATAATTACTAACACTTTTGATTATAAATTCAGTGTTTATTTTTTGATAGTCAAAAGCTGAATATTTCCATGGCTGACATTATTTATTTGGGAACTCCCTGCACCTTTGATCCGTCGATTGTGGAATTTTTCCTGGCTCTACAGAATGGCGCCGCCGTGCTCATCAGCCACTATACGATGCGAGAGTCACCTAAGCGGGTTCTGGATACGCTGTTTCCGACCAGTATTACGACGCCCGGGATTACCGTGTTGCAAATGACCCCATCCCTGTTTCGACAATTTGGCGCCAACAACATTAGGCAACGAATATTAAACAGTTCAAGCACATTGAGGTAAACTCGACGTTCTGAAAATTTATACATAACTAACGCGTTTATTTTTTTAGGGTATTACTCTTAGGAGGTGAACCGTTTCCGTCCAATGCGGAACTAACGACATGGATGGAGCCACAGATGCTGCATTCGAAACAAGTCTGTAATATCTACGGCATCACAGAGATGTCCTGCTGGAGCCTAGTGCATGACCTAAAGTCGCTGCATTCACGTGTGCCATTAGGAACGCCCATTGATGATCAAACTACGATCGCTATTCGATATCAGGATAAACAGAAGACGGGCTGTGGAGAACTCTGGCTGGGAAGTGTGACCCGTCGTTGTTATATACCACAAATCGATGATGTGGAAGAGCAGCTTCCTTCTTCCATTGTTTATCGTGCCACAGGAGACTTAGTAAGACGCTTGAAAGATGGCTCTATAGTTTACGAAGAACGCGCCAACGATGTGGTCAAACGAGCTGGAAATCGCATCTGTCTAGGTTTGTTACAAATATATATATTAGACAATATAGTCACTATAGCCATGTCCGTCTGTCTGTCTAACCTTCTGATTCTATGCTAACTTTTGTAACTATTGTACTTACAGGTCTCATCACGCGCAAGATTGAGAATTGCCTGCACAGCAGCGAGTTGGCCACCTGTTTGTGGCAGGAGCAGTTGCAAAAGCTGATTTGTTGCATTCGTTGCTTTGAGCCAAAGACAAAGGTGCAGCAGAGAGCCCAGACCTACGATATATTGTCCAAGCTGTCCAACGCCGAGCAACCAGATAGATTTGTGTACCTCCAGCATTTCCCCTGCGATGCACACGGTAAACTGGACAAAAACCTTCTGCTCAAGGAGTGCACTGTGTTGGCACAACCCGCCCAGGATATATTGAAAAGCTTTCTGCACGATCGACTGGAACTTGTGGACACGCCGAGTGAGAGGAAGCCGAAAAAGCAGCGACTGGAAATCAATTCAACAAGTAGTCCCTGCGGCTATGATCTTAGCTTTCGTCAGGCTGGAGGCACCTCTTTCCATGCCATCACGCTGTGTCGTGAAATTGGCCTCCAGATGTGCATTGACGACGAGCAGCGACATCTGTTTGAGCTGCTGCTGGACGAGAATGTGCCACTGCGTGTCGTGCTTTGCTTTCTGGACTCTTCAAAATTAGTTGCTCACAATACCAAGCTAAAGCCCATTGAGCCGCCGTTGGGAGCAACTGTTACCGAAGCTGCGAGCAGCAGCACAACCAGTGGCCTGGTCATCACACGCTTGGAACAGCCGGCTTTTAACTTTCAGTTCCATTGGAAGGTGAACTTCAGCAAATGCGTTGATTCCCCTGTGGCACAATTCGAAGGTCGCTTTATTGCTGTCGGCGCCCATTCGAAGATAGTGCGAACTCTGGATGCCCTGACGGGCAAGGAACAAAGTACCCTAAAGCTGCCCGATCGCGTTGAGTGCAAGGTGACATTCCTTAGCGAAAAGATAGCGATGGTGGGCTGCTATGATGGTTGCCTCTACGGCTTCAATCCGTTGACCGGCACAATGATTTGGAATGTAAATATTGGAGGTATGATCAAGGCACAACCATTTTTATCTATGGATGGCGATCGCATTGTGATCTGCAGCTATGCGGAGGACTACAATGTCAAGTGCTTGTCCACGGATCGACAGCAGGTGCTTTGGTGCATGCGCATTGGCGAGAAAGCCATCTTTGCCAGCCCCGTGGAGCTGCCCAGACAACAGGCCATCATTATATGTACATTAGATGGCGGATATACCCGCGTCTCTCTCATTGATGGCTCTGTTCAGTGGGCAAAAAAGTGCAAGCAACCTTTCTTCGCTTCTCCCGTGCTGCTCGATGCCAACACTTTTGCCTGTGCCGAGGTGAATGGTCAGGTGCATGCCTGCAACGTTAACAGCGGCCAGATCGTAAGTCTCTGAGAGTTATAAACAAGAAATGTTAATTCGGCACACCGAAGATTTGAAATCCTTGAAACTACTTGACATTCCGTAAGAAACGACCAAGTTTATCAACCGATCGTTCCTATGGCAGCTATATGATACAGTAGTCCGATTGTAGATTCATCAAGATAGCTCCAAAGCTGAGAGACTAGTTTCCATAGAAACGGAGAGGGTCCCTATGCTCGGACATGGTTATATCGACTCGATTCGGCCTCCCGCGTCCTTTTGCATATGTCGTGCCTGAATTGTAATACACTTTATTCCTTGTCCAGCTGAACTCCTACGCCGCAGAGGGCAACATATTCTCCTCGCTGGTTGTCAGATCGCCGCCAACGCATATGGGACACACTTTTGTGCTCTTCGGTTGCATCGATCATCACGTTTACTGTCTGCGCTGCAAGACGGCTTATGGGAAAAGTGCATCCTTTGAGCTGCACTGGAAGGTGGATGTCGGAGGCTCAGTCTATGCCACACCCACAATATTAACAATAGAGCCCAATGGATTTTTGGTATTCTGTTGCGCCACCAATGGAAAAATTGTGGTGGCAAATCTGCACGACGGACAGATACAATGGACGGACAAATTGCCTGGTGAACTGTTTTCCACTCCATGCTATATTGAGAGCCTGCGACGAGTCTATCTGGGCTGTCGGGATAATTATTTGTACTGCATGGGCATCTAGAATAAACAATTCTACATAGACATTGTTAAGAAGAGGAAATACGGTTTCATTTTAATTGTAAATATGGAAATGTGATTACCTAAAACTGCCGCAATGACTATTTTTTAACTCTTTGGATAAAATATGAATATTTGGATAAAAACCAAGTTTTTCATACTAAACCTTCATTAAATATGTGTGTGATATAGTAGCCCGATTTTAACCAAAATTGTATCCGAATGCATAAGAGAATGTCAAATAAACAATCAGTGAGTTTGATTGTGATAAAACAAATAAGAGATAAAAGATAACATACTAACGGTTAATATTTGAAGTCGACTTCCGACTAAAAGATTCCAGACTTTTAGCTCCAATCATATATATATCATATACTACGTATCATATTATTTTTTCGACAAATACCTATATTCTGATGTACAAACCGTTAACAATAAGTAGAGGTTGCCAGGATTTGTTCATGTGTGCGATGGAATCGATCAAGGGCAGATTCACAAGAAGTTTCGTGCTGTAATCGTCGGCATTCACTGCAACAGGAGGTCCAGGACTCAGACTCCAGAAGAGCATCTGCCAAAGTAAATGGCTTTACTTTCAATATCTCCTCCTTTCTAACGACTTGTTTTTGTTGAGTTTGGCAACTTAAGTCGAGGGACTTCGCCTCGGCAATTTGTTCCATCGCCTGGCGCATGCGATGGGTGAGTCGAGGAGCTTCATACAGTGAGACGATGCGCTTCATGCCCTGTCGATTCCTTCGCTCCTGGAATAATTTCTGCTTGCGCTCGATAATTTTTTGTTCTGCAAGATACTTTTGACTTTGACGGCGCATGCCGACCAAATTACGCTCCAAATTGCTCTTTTCTCGCTCGTCAAAATACTTGGCCCACTTGGCACGCTCCAGCTCAAAAAAGTCATCGTCAAACACAATCCGGGTATCTTTAAATAAGACAGCCGATCTTGTGTCTAAAGAATCTTGACGCTTCCTATGTAGTTCTGAAATTTGGGACAGCATTTGACGACGTCGTCCACGATCTATTAGAATTTTAATTTCCTCATAGTTGGTCTGGATAATTTGCAATAGATTTTCACGCTGACTATCACGGTTTATCATCATGATCAACACATCAAAATGATCCGGATCGGTTTCATACTGCTTGAAAAGTTCATGATCCGATCGGGTCTCGGGCACCAAGCGCTGCATAATCAGAGTGTATAGTCGGCGTGCATTGAAGGTCTTTCGGGATTCCCGAAGCTTATCCAACTGAATGGTATAGAACTGTTTGTGCATCTCGATTACTCGGTTCTCAGCCAAGTTTTGCGTCATAGGGGCTCTAAGAGAGCTCGTCATATTCAAGGTTGGTCTTCTCGAATATCTCCTCTCTCTCGTTCCAACAATTGCGGGTTTCCCAATATTTGTTTGTAATAAAATCTGCATTTTTGTCAAATAAAATCGGACGAGGGTGTCTTTCAAATCTTCAGACCTTGAAAACATCGAGTTGAACAACATTTGGTTATGCATTTCACATAATTCAAGCCAAATATCGCCCAGCCCGATGTCGATACTTTTGACACCGGTCAAATACCCATCACATTTTGCTGAAGACCGTGAACTGGTTTTCAGAGAGAGTAAGGTTTCAATAATATACAATGCTGCCTCCTTCATTGAATCGGTTTGAAACCTTGAAACTCCAAAGGATGTCCTGGACGATACATTATCTTCCAATGTCTTCGATTTTTCTCTAATGCTACGGAATTTGTCTAAATGCTTATTGATTTCAATTCGAAACATTTTAATACCCCTCATAAAATTACTGCTAGCGTCAGATTCCCTATCGGACATTTTCATAAAACTTTTTTTTCGGAATTTTTGAATAGCTTTTAAATAGAATTTGCTATTGACAACTGATTCCCTACTATGCAATTTTACAAGACTTTTGCCTCCACTCAATCTAGAGGAATTACTTTGACTCCAACTTCTACTACTGTTTCTCTGGCTGCCCTCTTTTCTTTTATTTCTTTGCTGAAAAGTGTAATTTTTATTATGACATATTAAGCTTATATATCAATCTTACGTATATGGGTATTATGAGATCATTTGTTCTTTCATTCATTTCATTAGTTTCAGATATTGGAATGGTATTCTTTGGAATCTCAACTTCTCGTTGGATTTTCAAGGTATTCGAAACCACACTTCCACTTAATTTTAAAAGTGAACTCTTGTCTTTTTCCGTTATGAATTCCAACATTTGAATAGCGAGCTGTATAATGCCAATATTTTCCACTAACATTACCTCTAAAGTTTTCTTGGCCGAATCCTTATGTTGCTTGTCCCGAAAAACTCCTTGATCCTCCACATAATCTCTGATTGCATCCTCGAGACTGGCAATGTATTTGTCAAGATTTGTGATGTCAAACTTACAGAAAGCTGTGCTAGCTATAAGCGTTCTATATGTATTGGATAAATCATACTCCGAGTCGTGCAATGATTTCAAGCAATCGTCTAAGGAATCTTTAAACTGTTTTAGGGATTTTAACGCCTTATTTCCTTTCGAATCACTCGATTTGAGCTGTGCATTCAACAAAAGCTCCCATATTGTATCCAATAAAATAATCCGCAAATTCTGAAACTTCTGCAGAGGTTCTGATGCCCGATTTGTATGAAAAAGTTTCCCTTTTTCATCCTCTATTGACATTGCTTAAGACTAAATATTTTCGAATTTAAATTGTTAACAATGAATTTAGATTTGTACAAATGGCGATGACATATGTTCTGAATCAAATCCGAAAACTAAGATATAAAGCAAGGTAGTAAATGTTTAATAATGTTGAGATATTTGGAAAGATAATACAACAAGATGGTACAAACTTTATTATGCATGCATACGCGTTTAAAAAAAGACAAATTAACATATATACTTATGTTTTTTTGAAAGCAGCTTTGGAGCTTGCTTTTAGAACCTCTGCTGCTTTGGCCTTGTTCTGGCGCATTTGCTCCAAATCTCGTTCCCTTTGCGGTATAACCTCCTTGGTATTCGGTATGCGCGCACATTTTGCTGGCTTTGAGGTAGCGTTAGATGTGGAAGCCTCTTCAGTCGAAGCTACTGTTGCTTCTGCAGATTTCCGTTTGCCGCGCTTTGGACGCGTTTGATTAGTATTAGGATTGGGGTTATTATCAGCCGCATCTTCCTGTGCTTCAGCACTCACTGCTTGCTTATTGCGTGCTTGACGTGGTGCCCGTTTGGGTTTCTCTGGCGTTTCAGCATCAATTTTACCAGACATTTTATCAATGGCCGTTTGAACACGTTTGCTAACCTGCGGCTGTTGCACTCGAACTGCGCTCTTAGCCGTAAAATAGTTGCGTATGGAGCCTTGTGTCTTCTTCTCGTTGATTTTCTTCATGACCGGCATAAGAATATCATCCGTTTTCGATGTGGTCCAGCCAAAAGACTTGCGCGCGAATTCGCGTATAGATTCTACATCGGGGCAGCCCCAACTAAAAGCATCCCGGTTATCATCCACTTTGGGTGTTAAATACGCTTCCACCACGGCCGTGCTTGGAAAGCCCTCGTGAAGCTCAATGTTCTTGAGTTTCTTGCGTAGCGACAAACGTGCTGAGCTGCCTATTGGCAAATTGGAGTTCTTATGCGCCTGCCACCACTCTCGGAACTTAACCAGGGTGGAGAGCACAGACTGCATACAGGCAACAGAGGAGGATGCTTCCACTTCCAGCTGGTTGGAAGTCGAAAAGGAGGCCAGTATTTCAAGAGCAGTTACCGCGCCAATGCCGTGTATACCTGAAAATCATGGAAAATATAATTACAAACAGGGTTTAAGTTTCTAGTAAATTATATAGTTACCTGTGGTATAATCACTGCCGACTAGACAGGCCAACTGAATGAGCTTGCCGCGATTACAATTGAATGTCTGCTGAATTTGCTCGGCTTGGAATTCCAAAACATGCTTCTTTTGTGCAAAGAAATTCTTATAGACAGTTCGACCGCCGAACAGCCAGATATCACTATCGTCTGTTATGGTGCCATTGGTGAGTTCGACGGCATTAAGGAAGGCGCATTGTGCTTCCGCCTCCATAGGCGCCACAATGTATGGTATGCCAAAGAGACGCAACAGCTCCTGGCAATCGTTGCTCATCCGCTGACTTATGGACATGCCCATGCGATCCTGACGATTGCGTTCAGCTTCCAAATCTCGACGATCTTGTGCCAAATTGCTGGCTATCGTTTGCAGTTCCTCCGCTGTCTTTTGCGACTTCAAAGCATCCGCTGCGTCTTTGATGAGTTCCTTCATTTAAAGAAAATTTATTTATTTAACATAAATTTATATTTTAACACTAACTTACTTCGGCATTTACTGGCACTGCCTTTTCCTGCTCCTTGTCCTCAAAAAGCGACTTGGCTGCTTTGCTAGACTTTTTGTTGGGGGAGATGCCTTCATCACTAAGTTCATCACCAGCTCGTTTGCGTCCTGATTTGGGGGTGCGCTTGACAAAATACGGCTTCGGCACCTTCGGAGTTGTGGGCGGCGTAACTTGGGCCTCTGACGGTTTATCAGGTGTGCGTTTTATCTTATAGTTAGTCTCGAAATAATCTGTTATTGCTTTGCTTTTACTTGGTGTTTTATTTGGCGATGTGCGTCGTGTTTCATCCTCATTTTCACTGTCACCTAGCTCAATGACATCATTGGATTTTGTCGGTACTTTGGATTTAGCGGGCTCATCATCGGAAGATAATTCTATGACTGTGCTTAATTTAATTGACTCCAATTTGATGTTTTTTACATCGTCCGTTTGCCTTTTCAACTCATCAAGTATGGAGTTCAAAGCTACTGGCGGCTTTTCCTCTTCATTGGAGATATTCAATTTGATATTCTTCACTTCTTCTGTTTGCTTTTTAAGATCATCAAGTATAGAATCGAGTGGGACAGTGGGCTTCACATTTAATATGGTTGCTTTCGACTCGGACTCGCTCTCTTTTACTTCACATAACTCAACATTATCGGAGTCATCATCTTCATCTGCAGCTTTCTTCTCTTCAATATTGTTTTCTTTCGACCTATTTGGGTCTTCAATATCTTTCTTTAATGTTTCGATTACGTTGCTCTCTTTTACCTCACTGTCTTTATCACAAACATCTTTTTCTTTCTTTTCTTGACAGATATTCAACTTGGCTTCGATTTCAAAAATATCCGCAAACAGATCCTCGTCCTCATTTAATGAATCTTTAATATCTACATGAATTTCCAAACTCGTTTTGATGGATGTTGTTTTTGTATCAACGACCTCCTCCAAGTCGGAGTCAGTATCGCTGTCTATTGTTTGAATACGTTCTGATTTAGCAAGAGCTTCAGCAAGTGATTTCTTACTTTCTTCAATGGCCAAAGAGAGTTGTTTGGCTTCCTCAATTGAATTATTTGCTAGTTCCTCCCCTGCTGTCTTCTCATTCACAATTGTGTTTTGCAAAAAGTTGTCCAAACTCTGTGTATCATTTAGTTGCGTTGCTTCCATTATATTTTCCACCTCCTCATCGTTCATGCCTCCGTATTCAATCATATATGTGCGTGCTGGACCTTTGGCAGCATGTCGCAGTTGCTTGCTTTGTTCTCGATTTAGACGCAAGTCCTGATCCGAATCGTAATCGTAATCCTTTTCGTCATAGACCTTTCCAGATTCCTCCAGCGATAGTGCCAATGCCATGGCTAAATCGGAGTCATATTCTCCGCCGAGTTGTTTCTGTTGCTCCTCGCTGAACACAGGTGTCTTTACAATCTTTGCTGAAGTACTGGGCTTCTCGTCAGCTGATTGGTCAGCATCCTCTTCCTTAATGGTCTCGCATTTGATTTTTACTGCCTTCTGGCTATCTTCCAGAGCTTTCTTTTTAAGGTCGCGCACTAACAGGAATCGTGTATGCTCATCGGAGCTTATTTGCCGTGTACTCTCTTCAATGGCGGTGGGCGTGACGATGCCTTCCTCGCTGAAAAACTCTGAGAGCTCTGCATAGGTTAGTGTATGCCCGCCCATTTCCTGGACAGCTTCTTCAAGACTTTCCTGAACGGCGCGACGCTTAAGTAATCGTTTCATTTGAAAGGAGCAAAAATCATCGCTACGGGCTGGCAGTTCATGAAGGCGGCCCCAGGAGGATTGCTTGCGTGTTTCCTTGATATCTGAAAGTATTTCGTGCCTCACATCCGCTGGCAAGTTTTTGAAATGCTGACTACGCACATCGATGGCCTGCAAGCTGGCATTATATGTATGACGCGCTGTAGACTCATCAAAGGAACTGTCTGACGTGCCGCTTGTGCTGGCATAGTCTTGCTCATCCAGCTCGCTGTCATTGAATTGGGAGGCAGATGAAGTCGGCAGCTCAGGCAATTTAAAGAGATCGTCCTCATCATTCTTGTTGGACTTTGCAGCTGCTCCCCGCTTTGAGGGCGATTTCAGCAGCAATTCCGCATTTGTGCCTAGGGCCTGTTGAACCACCTTCTCCTTGGCCAGGGATTGCAGCAAAAGAGCCTGAATGCGATCAGCCTCATTGCTCAACTTGCTACGCTGTTGCTGACGCCGAGCCTGGACAAACAAAAAGGAGCACAGCTTAATAATCCAATTCCAATAAAATACAATTAAAACTGACAATTGTATCGCGCTTTAACTGCGGCACACATCCATCGAATATGAAAACGGGACGCACACGATAATAGAGCAACTTGCACAGACGGTGAAAGAGACCCAAAAGGTGCGCATTGTTCAGTGCAGATCCCTTGCTGTCCTGGAAACCCTTCACCACCTGATGCAGCCATATGGAGATATCTATAAAATACATTCACTTAATAAACAACAGCCTTAGATTCGTTGAGGCATTTCACAATCGATGGCAACAAATTTGTGTTCTTACCAACGGCCAGCACTTTACCCTCCAAGGTTTCCACTGGCACTGGTTTTCCACACGGCTCTATGAGTTTCCACAATCCGGTTACACCCATTTCGCTCGTAAATATTATTTAAAGCATAAGAAACTGTATTTGTTATTAAAACGGCATGCAAAATTACAAATTAAAAAGTGCGTGAAGCTTAGCTGCTTAAATTGCCGGTTCTGTGTTGGAAAAGACGTTCTGAAGTGTTGTAAACGTCAATAATTGGGTTGTTTACATGCGTTTCTTGATAGAAACTTGTAAATAAATGTAAAAAACAAGCGAATTTTTCCTTAACTTTATCTTCTCACTTTAATATAAAAAAAACTAATCCTAAGAATGTAAATATATAGACAATAAGCAATTATATGATAAATTGTAAACAGACAATGCAAGTCGCGCCGTATGCAGCATTTTTACAATTGTCGACTTTGTTAGACAGAGATTTATTCTTTAGCTTCTCCGTTTTCAGCGACAGCTGCTACTGAACTGCTGCTTGCTGCGGCATTTTCGGTACTGGCATCCTTCTTGTTATTGGCTTTGGTTTCCTTTTTATCCTTTATCATCTTTCGATAAACTTCCAAGTCTTGAGTTAGCGAGGGAACAAAGCTTTCGAAATCCAGTTCGTTCAGTGTCTGTAGTATATCTTTCGCTGTAATGGTCCTGTGGTTTTGTTTGTGCGCCAATGCCGTCGAGGAGGAAGTCACAAAGATTGCAAAGACTGATGCCGCTTTTGCGATTGCGGCACGAGCTTCTTTGCTTACATTGGAGCCATCCGGTATGGCTTCCTTTATTAAACGGGCAATTACAGCGTTGGGTAAATTTAAGTCCTCAATGCGTTCAACCATATTGTAGTAGATTTATTTGCAATTACTTATTTTTATGAGTGATAATCTTGAGCGCAAATGCGTTGTTTTGCTCTTATTTTCCCGCGTTAAACTACAGGTGATAGGGCTGCAAGAACATTGATGTGTGTTGCATATTTGCAAAATACCGATGGTTTTCGACAATCGATGTATCATAAATACTATTTTTCCGAAAAAATCAATGAATTAGTTATGAAGTCTTCATTTTTGTTATTATATTTTTAATTTAAATTATATTCAACTTCTATTGGATTTTTTCTATTTCTACTTTCTACGTTACTTAATTAATATTCTTAATTTTCGGTGAGCCTTTGATATATCGGTTAAAATATTCAATGCTGAAGAACTGTTCTTGCAGCCCTAATACAGATGATTCGGACAGTGTTCAACAATTCAAGGTGCGTGGTCTCTAGAGATGTGCAACATCCAAATGCGTTGCCTTGTTATTATGTGATGAATATCGATATATAAACATATCGATTTTATACCAACAATTTGGACCACAGCATAAACATTTTCCGCGTTTATTTATCAAGTTGCTCCCACGCTGGTAAATTAACTACCAACAACGGCATAAATGTGCAGAAGACAGTTTAAGAGTGTCTTTGAGCCATTTTATTTTGAACCCAGGTGATAGGAGACCTGTGGCTGTGCCACCTCACAACAGCGCGCACACGCACATGGAGAATTCGACGGCGTCGCCGTCGAAGACAACGACAACACCAAAGAAACGTAAACACAGCGAGTACCATGATCCGGATTACGGTTTTGGCTACGACAATCCAAATACCGTTGCCAACAAGGAGAAACGCGCCAAGCTTGATCAAGAGTTCAATACGGATGACGAGGTGCTGACTCAACAGGATGTGGCAAGCAACAATCAGCAATTTGCACTTGACGGAGTGGCGCAACTGAAACGCATTGAGGAAATAGTGCGCGCCGAATTCCAAAAGGAATTGACCATAAAGGAGCAACAGTTGAGCGAAATCGACAACCGTTTACTGCAAGCACGTCAGCTCCTGGATAAGTTACGCTACCATGTGGTCAGCGAGTACTACAAGAAGCAGCAGGTGACGCTGACAGCTGCAGATGTCGCTCGAGTTCGTTCCCGCGACACATTGTTTGGCGATGGTGCCGAACATGACGGTGTCCAACTGCCATTGCATCCTGCTATCAAGAAGATTGTGGGTAAGCGACCTGCGCCCATTCAATTACACCTGCCCGAGCGGACGGCCGCCACGCTGGCTAAACAGACGATCCGGCTGCGAAATCCGGCCCATCGGCGAGCAGAGCGTCGACGGCAGCAGAAAATACGCGAGCAAGGCATTGTCACGGATCACACACAGGAAAAGGTAAAGGAAACGGATGAAACTATTTGTGATGAGCAACCGTGCACCAGCAAGCAGGCTTACAAGCGTCAGCAGGAACTGGAGGTCGCGTCAGTGCCGGCCTTGAATGCCTCGCGCTTGAATAACAAAAACAAATTCCACTTCGTGGTCGGCAATACGTCCAAGTACATAGGAGGCGCTGAATCCGACACTCGGGACTCGCGGGGCAGTCAAGGTTTGGCCTATAAATGGCTGGTTTACGTGCAGGGCAAGAATCTGCCGCAACCGCTGGAAGCGTACCTCAAAAAGGTGAGATAACTGAGCACAATTCTCCGCTGTGTATTCATACTCAAGTCATAATTTTAGGTGCGCTTTCAACTGCATCATTCGTATCGACCCAACGACATTGTGGACGTACATTCTCCGCCATTTCAGCTAACGCGTCGCGGCTGGGGCGAGTTCCCCATGCGCATTCAGCTGTACTTTCAGGATCATCTGCAACAGAAGCCTGTTCAGCTAATGCACAACATTGTGCTGGACAAGACCATGTGTGGGTTACACACCATGGGTGGTGAGACGACAGTAGAGGTTTGGCTGCGTTCTGATGCAAATGCTACATCTGAGATTACGACAACAATAACGGCAACGCCAGTGGCCATTAAGCTAGAGCCTTCCACGACAACACCTGCTCCATATTCATTTGTCTTACCCATGGACTCCTCCAAGCCGCGTACTATATCCATAACACAAAACAAGGAGGAGCTGGATGACAATCTCTTTGCCTGCATCAACAAGATCGAGTTGAGTGATGACATAGAGCAAATTGAGCCAACAGTACTCGTGTCGGAGCCTTTGAAGCTAAGCAGCCCTAAGAAAATAACACCCGCAACAGCAACGCCCAGCAAAACGCAGCTGCGCCTCAATTCCATGGATACAGTGCCCGCAATGCGTCCACATGCATCTCACCTGTCTTTAAATGGTAACAGCAATAACAAAAGCAAGCAGCAAAATGGACACGCTAAGGGACAGGTGAAGAATGTGGTGTTCCAGAAGGCGGGCAGACTCTACATCATAGACCCGATGCAGTCGAAGCTGAAGCAGGCCGCCAAGCAGCAGTCGCTGTTGAAGCCACAGCTCAGTCTGCTCAAGCAGCCAATGCCACAGTTGTCCAAACGCTGGCACATTCTGCAGTGCATCCAAAATGATCATGGCTATGCCAATATGAGTAGTCATGAGGCGTTGTCAATGATGCCAGTGATGCCGCAAAGTCTACGAATGCGTCTGGAACAGCTCTTCAATAGCATTCAGTTTCACAGTATGCGCAGCGCTGTGGAGTTTCTGCTCCGACGATTACCATTGACGGGTGGATTAGGTAACGAGTTTGTTTTTGGCGGCCAGACACTGTCGGCATTCCTAGCGCAGCCTGCTTTGCGTCAACGCTTCTTCGAGTATATGCGCGGTCGCGTTTTGTCACGTTGCATGCGGCAACATCAACGTCTGCAGCAGCTGCATTCCAGCGGCAAGGAGCATTTCTGGAGTGTACGCGAGATTGTGGCCTTTGCGCGTCTCCACAGTTACACGCCGCCTCTTAAAATGCTTTGTGTTAACCGGGAGAAAGCACCATCAACGCTTGCTCCCTTGTCGGAGCGCGTTCAGCAGCAGTTGAAGGAGGAACCACAGTCGCAATTCCAATCGTATTGCAGTCTCACCACAAGAAATCGACTGGACAGTTGGCTAACGGAGCAGGCGAAACGTTTGCAATGTCGTGAGCAACAGCTGGAGGATCAGCAGCTAGTCGATGTGCTTGGCTGGGATGAACCCAAATCTCGATCTCGACGACCTCCTAGCGTAACTAATAATCCTAATAGCCAACAGATGCTATATTTACCGCCTCCCGAGGAGTTGGATGCCGCTTCACAGCTGGTGCGTGACATGTGCAAGGATGTGGGCATTGTCCTGCAGACGGAACAGAGCGTGCCGGGAGTCTCGCAATCCTTGGCCCTCACACTTCTTGCACATGTGCTACGGATGTTTGTAGAGCGGTTGGTTCGACGTGCTGTGGCCAGCAAGCTGCAGCAACAACAGCCACCGCATGCAATAGAGACACTGCCACCGGCGGCAGCTAACTTGGAACTGACGTTGCTTCCATGCGACATTGGACGCGTCATCGCCAAGAGTGGAGAGCTGGATTTTCTTGGCAATTGTAATCTCGGCGTGACACAAATGGATAACCAGTCCTAGTCATTGTCACAAGTCACAATCAAGCCATAGATGTCATGTGTATTGATGTTACTCGTTTACCTTTTATCTAGTTCCGAATTGTCTGGGATATTAGCTGTTGATCGATAAGCTATTTCTAGGAATACTTTTAGTACATAATTGTTATATATATATATTTTTATATGGCTCGCTTTCAATTAATATACATATTTATATAAACCAGACTCACCTCGTTTTTATGTCAGGGACAAAACAAAACAAAAATTATTGGCTGATTTATTATAAGAATTGAAAATAAAAATGTATCTTTTTTCAACGATGCCGCATCTTCAAAATTTTATATCAAGGATTTTCTCATTCTGGTTTGATGCCCTTTAACTAATTTCATTCTGTCTGTGTAAAATATTAATTTCGCCGATCTGAAAGTGATAGATGATGGTTAATTCAATCTTAGGAAATTATCTGCAAGTATGACAAGTTGTTGAAGTAAAACAAAGATAAATATCCATATTTTTTAAGTAAATATACATTTATTTCATTAAATGATTTTTTGCTTTTCAACAATGTAAATATTCAGCTAACGTTGTTTTTTATGTGTTGTTTTTGTTTTATTTTTAACGTACACTAAGTTATTGCATTTTTGTTGTTTTATATAATTGTTGTTATATTGTTCTCTGTTGAAACGATCTACATGCAGTTAAGGTAAATAGTTTAGAACAATTAATGGATATAGATATAGGTTTGAATCGTTTGACATTTGCTTAAATTATAAAAGTAGAAAATTTAATTTGTTTTTAACAACAAATTAAAGAGAAACGTATGTGTGTTTGTTTTATAATACTTGAATTAATGAGACTAAATTATATATGTATGTAAAATGTTGTTTTTCCTTATATATAGATATATTTCTCATGAGTGTAGAATCACAGCCTTTTCACGAACATAGAACATTGAAGTTCTGTTCTGTTTGAATTGTCCAGTATTAAAAGATATTTTTGTTTTGTTTTTATGATAATCGCTTAAATAATCCATATTGATTGCACGCAAACATATAGTTTCAAATATAGTACTGCTTTAATCAGTTTGTTTTGTTTAATCATAATTGCGTCGCGTGTATTAAGATTACTCTAATTGATTAGGTGGCTGGCTATATGCTCTAAATATGCGTAGGAAAATACATATACATATCGATATAGTTGAACATACATATATTAAGTTCCTACTTATATACAAATAAATATTCATAAATTATGAGAGACATCTAATTCTATATAGTGTATACATATATAGCATTTGCAATTGTGTTTCATTGATGCGTTTAATTATTAAGGCAAATATTGTAACTAAAATATGTTATTTAATTAATTAGGTAATCAATAATCAATGTTTTTAACAAATATCATTATAACTAATACACATATAATCAATCTAAATTTCTACTAAGTATTACTACGCTTTCAGAATTGAATTTCAGAAACTAGAGAGTTGCAGTTGGTTGGTTAACTAAATTACATAATTTAAACTAAATTATACATTAATCGGTGTCGAAAGGCCACATTTTTAAACTGAAAGCACGTGTGTAGTAAGTATAGGGTGTGATTTTCGCAATTGTATTGAGTTTTGCGGTCGATAATGTTGCAACTTGGCGTTGGATCAGGTAATCGTTGTTATAATCTGATTCTTAGACCCATAATCGGCGATTCTGCAAAGAATTTTCAATTAGCATAGAATACAAATTTGCAATACAATGTATAAATAAAAGGACACAAAATCATAAAAAATTAAAATCTTCATGCATGTCCAACGAAACAATAATTCAAAATGTTTAAAAATCGTGCAAAAAGATATAATTTGTATTTCAATTCTCTCCATATATTTTGTGCCTTTTACCTATATATTGATGAGGCTGACGTCGAACGCGACCATGTAACTAACAAACCCTCACCTCTGCTGCGCTCCCGTTTGCTCTGCAGAATGACTTTGGTGCTGTCGTCGGGACACATCGAGGTGCGCACTGTGGTCAGCAACAATCTACGGAAAAGATAGCATTAGATGTACTGCAAAATGTTCTCTTATTTATTGTATTTATATATGATTCTTTTAATTTGAATAGATTTGTCAAATCTTGATAGATTTTGAAAAGGGATGCTTTTCTGACCACTTTATTATACAAATATTGATTTGGCATCAAAATTTGACGATTTTGAAAAATTCATTTTTTTCGGAAATTTTACATAGTTACCCCTTTACATTTTTCGAAAATTTTCAAAAATTTTAAATCTTTAATTTATGCTTTAAATCGACTCCAGGTGATTAAATTAGGGTAAAAAAGTACTTTTGCGCTAATTTTCGTTTAGTTTCTTTAAGATTTATACCAAAAACTGCAAAATGTTCTCTTATTTATTGTATTTATATGGGATTCTGCAATTTGGGGGAAACATTTAAGAAAACAAAACTAAACAATTTAAGGAGAAACAAATAACAATTTAATAATCAATTGGAAATTTTAAAAATGTTTTTCTTTATAGACATTTAATAAAATATTTTGAATTTCGGCAAATTGCAGTTTTTGCTACTACATTTAAATTTAAAATTATCTAGAATCAATTGAGCACATATATATCAATTAAATCATGTAGACAACTTACCGTGGCAGCACCGCAACCACTGTGGAAAGCAAAATGACCAGCCAGTGCACTGAAGATGCAAAGCATCTAAAGATGACCCAGTAGGTGGAGGGCAGTCCGAAGCAATTGACGCACATGGAGTTGTACATGATAGAAAAGATGTAGAACGAGCCCAGACTCAGCACAATGGAAATAACATGCAGCACCGTCTGGAGATAGAAAATACATTATTATTTTAAGAAACCTTCGCTTTAAGAACGCATGACAAGCATACCCAGGAACGGATTTCAATCCCACAATGCACTAAATTGGCAAAAAGACAACTGGCTGTGATGGTTGTGCCGAATTCCCAGATGCCCACATCGCTTTCCGCATACGCACAGAGGGCCACAAAGAATATGACAAGTGACTGATAGAGGGAATCCAATAATATCAGCCAAAAGTCATGTGGCCGATAAACAAGACCAAGGCGACCCTGTGAAATGCATTAAAATTAATTTCAAATCACTCAACAGAATTGTATCTAATCATAATTTACATTTTTGTAGAGATATGGATTCTTTAAAAGCAAATCCTCTGGAACTCGATTATCGTAGACACCAATTGCCAGGGGCGGCAGTGAAGTAAAGAGTAAATTATAGAGCATTAGATACATTTGATCCATCATCACAGAGCCGGAGAAGCCGCAGTATAGTTGATACCAGAATATCAAAAAAACGAAAGCCTGAAGAACGAATAAATAATCAATTGATGGAAATTTTAAATTGTTTTTAATTCATTTCCACCTACCGCATTTTTGTAGAAAAAGTAGAGTATCATGCGTGCCAGGCGATCGTAGCACCAATAGCCATGTGAGAGCAGCAGCCTTTCCAGGTAACGAAAACGCGAGAGTGTAAAATCGGCAGCCATAACAGCTTGCATGCCCTCCTGCCCAGAGATGCCCACGCCCACATCGGCCATCTGGATCATGGAGACATCGTTGGCGCCATCGCCAATGGCCAGAGTGCGCAGGTTGAGCTCCTCCTTGACCACTTTGACCAGATAGGCCTTTTGCAGTGGCGTCGAGCGACAGCAGAGCACCGAGGCACAGGCTTTGGCCAGCTTCAGAAAAGGCAGTATCAACTTTGATCTATACAAATCAATATTTTAAATTAAATGCACATCGATGTATATTTATAAAAAGAGAGCGCTTACTTGGAATCTAGAATAAAGGTCAGCGTCTTGCCATCCACAACCAAAGCACGTGGCTTGCTCCGTGGCGTTAAGCTATAACCAGTGGATGTTGTCGCCTTTGCATTCCTCAAATCCGTCAAAAAGAAATTAATAGCCGTCTCAGCAGCATCACGAGAGCGAGCGGTCAACCTGCGATTAGAAAGAATTAGAAATGTAGTAATTATGATATCTTTTTAGAGCCTCATTTATTTAATTGAACCATTTTGGATCAGGATGTATAAAACAATGCTAAATACATAAAAAACCACATAGGTTGAGTTTCGTTTGATTGTTCCTTTCGTGACTACAGTCGTGTCATTTTAAGAGTATAGATCATGGATCTCTAATGGATCACTCACTTGATCAGCTCCATTTGCTGAGTGAAAAGCTTCGCCGAGTAGGCTATGTTGATGGCCGTCTCGGGCTTGTCCCCTGTCAGCACCCAGACGGATATGCCCGCTGCGAGCAGTGCAGCTATCGTCTCGGGGACACCATCCTGTAGGCGATCCTCAATGCCAGTTGCTCCCAGCAGCGTCAAGTTGCTTTCCAGCTTAGCGAATGAATCGCGCAACCGCCGTTCACGATTCTCCAGGGACATTTCAATTTCCTGGTGACGTGCCCACCAATCCGTGTAGTCGGCGGCATTTAAAGTGCGCTTCGCCATCACGAGAATGCGAAGACCTTCCCTCGCATAGCGATCCAACTGCTGTTGCGTCTGTTCACGAAGTAAACCTGGTTGGGATTGGATGAGTTAAGGAACGATCTAAAATCTTACTTTTGTAATATTTACCCTCAGGACTACTGTGAGCAACTGGAGCCAGAACGGGCATGATGGAGCTATCCGCGCCCTTTGTGTACAGCACAATCTCCTGGGTGCCCGTTTGACGCACCACAATCGACATGCACTTGCGACTGGAGTCGAAGGGCAGTACCTTGAGTATCTCATACTCGACGGTGGCGCTTGCCGTGGGCATGCTCACCAGGATATGATTGGGACTGCGATTCAGTAAACAGCAATCGTAGCTATAGGCGGCATTGACTAGCGCCAGTTCGTCCGGACTCTCGGCCTCATAAAGCGGACGTCCGTCGGCGGTTCTGTAAATGGTTTGTGTCTTCGTTTCGCTAAAAGAGAAAAAAAGTAAATTTCATTAATATCAGAATAACAAACTGAAACGAATATCGGTTTAAGTTGAGGTTTGGGTTGGGTTCGGCTACCGATTTTTTGTATTATATACTATGTATTATTTCGGTTGACAAACAAAAATTTTAAAAATGTTAAAGCTAATTACATTTAAGAACAACTATTTAAAAATCTAAGAAAGTTAGATCGTTTATTGAGATTAATATACAAATTAGAAATAAAAATTCAAATTCAAACAATGTTCATTATATATATTATATTTTATGCTTGAATCGATTTTTTAACGGTTGGAATAAATTTGGATTCGGAATAATAAAAAACATTTCTTTCGGCTACGGTTTCAGTTTCAATTGCCAATTTCAAACGGTAAATACCGGTTAACGGTTATGGTTTTAATCACTGATTAGTATAAATTCGATTCAGTTTGCACTCACTTGATCTTGAGACGTTTGCCTTGGGTCTTGGCATTCAGAAAGGTCGCTATGCTGGTAATCTTGGAGTTGATCACAGCCTTGGCTCGGCCCGTTGGTGAAATGCTGTTCGAGATCGCCTTGTTCTTCATGGGCGGAGACGGTGACTCCGAATTGGGCGTGGACTCCGGTGAACTGCTGATGGGCGACAAGGTCGGTTGATGACTCTGTGCGGGCATGGCAAACAGCAGATTGGGCGGCGGCGATGGTGTCACAGATCGCGACTCGGCCAGCCGTATATATCGATCCGCGGGCATAGCCATCGCAGCCGGCTGTGGGCCACCATTCAGAATGGTTGTAGTCGTCGTCGTGGTCGTTGTGCTGGCCAACAGTTTGCCCCGTGATCGCACCTGTTTGACAGTGGCCGGAGAGGAATTCATAGTTGGATTGCTGCCACTTTGATGGAGCTCAATGACGCCGCTGGCATTCATGAGATCGCGATGCGGTGCCGCACTCACAATCACCGTGTTGCAGATGGCCATCACGACCAGGAACTCCTGGATGCGCTCTGCATTTGGTGTTAGGAATGCTCCTCCACTCAACCGCGTCATGTCATCGATTAGGGCTTCGTTGGGCAGCAGCGGAGGAGCCGGCGCTCCTGGCTTGGCGAACAGTTTCTCCAGCTCTGACGGCGGATGATTGTAGTCGGCACCATTGACCACACAGCGGCGAAAGATCATCTTGTTCTCGGTCAGTGTGCCAGTCTTATCGGAGAATATATGTTGGATCTGGCCGAGTTCCTCGGTTATATTCATGGCACGGCATTCCGTCTGTTTGTTGGTGTCCGCGTCATACAAATCAATGTTGTTGTGTATGTGGAACACTTGCAGTATCTTGCACAGCTCGATGGTCACGTACAGTGAGAGCGGTATCATCACCTGCAGTATGATGATGTACGTCCAAAAGGTCAACATGCCCTCGTAGGCGGGGTCAACGGGAAACGGCAAATAGGGCACGGGGAAGTTAACAAAGGAGCGCAGCCACATGGTGCAGCCGATGGCGCCAACAACGCAAAGGATCAACAATATTATCACACACCTGCAAATATAGTACACCCAACAAATACAATTAGTTGGCAGGTATGCTTAAGTTTGAGTTAGGCTGATTTTAAAAAGGACACAATTGAAGACCAGTTTCCATAGATGATTCTATATGGTGAAGATTAGTATCGCATATTGAAAATTGTTTAATTTTTATAATTAAATTGAAGATGCGTTTTGGAGAGTACAACGACTTAATGTCTAATTTTCAGATGAAGCAACATGTATCCAATTAGGAAGACTATTTCAAGGAACCAAGCAAGACAAGAACTAGATTATGGAAAAATGTTTATAGTATTTAACAAAATCTGTTTTCCCTGACGACGCATTCAGTTAAAGAAACTTGTATTTAATATCCTAAATTTGACCAAAAGAGAACCATACTCCGAATCATTCAAATAACTTGATGATTTAATATGATCCAATGTGAAAGCATTTTAATTAGACTGCAGATCTTTTATTAGATGAATGTTTTAAGAACTGTTGAAGCTTTAATTAACTTCTCGAGGATCAAAGAACTTTTGAAATGTCAACCGATATGATTTTTCTTCGTAGTATTTTAATATATGTATGTAGAGGATTCTTTCAGATATTGAAATATTTAGGCATCTGAACTTGGAGATACCTTTACATTTAATTATTCTTTAATCAATTTTAAGTTTATAGAAAGTCAAAACATTTTAGATTATGGATAAAGTGATTTTTCTTCAATTAATATTATTTCTAAGATAGCAAGACATTGAACTTAATGTTGTGGCATTTCAAAAAATAAAAGAAGAAGATGTTATTCTTACATATATTGACACTTACCATATCACATCAATATTCATTTGCTGTTCCACCTGGGAGCGCTTGTACCTTGGACCACTATTATTTAGCATGGACTTTGTTTCATGTCCGGCATAGACAACAATGCCTTCAATGTAATCCGTATTCTAAAATAGCGAACACATAATATTAGGTTATAAGCAAAGATGATAAACCTATTTTGATGTTACCTTCAGTCTGCTTTCTCTTAACAAAAGGCACTCGGTCGATATGGGTACACGCTCTCCCGTTGGATGTATCAAGGCCCCGTGGAATCTATAAAGCTTTGTTGTTGGGGCATCCGCCTCCACGCAGCTCATAAACTTGCTGGGCACAAATATATTCTGCATTTCCGTAAAGCCACGTACAACCTGCGCAAATTATATAAAATACCATTAAAAATAAAAAGAACCGTATCTCTCACGTAGACCCGGCAATTGGCAGAGATAACCGAATGCCACCTCCTCACATACCTCACGGCGTTTCAGATTCGTTTCGCCATCCAAGTCGCAGGTGTCAATATAGCAAACCCCATGGGGGTCACTCGTGCGAAGCAGCAGAATGTCGGCGGGCACTGTCTCATTATTCGACAGATGGACTATATCTCCGACACGCATATCTTGCCATTTAATGCGCTTGTAACGTTCAGTTTCCCTGCGAGAGATCAGAGATAATACATAATTAGTTCAACATAACATTATCACACAATCTAGTTTACAGAAAATTAGATGTGCACTATCAAATCACTTAAAATACTTCAAGGAATTTCATAAGAAACAATCAAATGCTTTTTGCATCTTTTGAGCTTGTCAAATAAATCAAATCATTCGAATCATTTGTTCTACAATTAAGGAATCAATCAAATCACTTAAATTACTTCAAGGCATTTAATTAAATCAATCAAGTGCTTTGGATCTTTTGAATTTGTCAAATAAATCAAATAATTTGAATTATCCAAAGCAATAAAGTCCGTTAACCCTTTTCTAGTATTTTGACGTTATAGAAAAATATTTGATTTGGTTCATATGTATTAATCTGATCACTTAATGTACTTGAAGAACTGTAGTCAAATCAAATCGAATAATTTTAATATAATTACAGAATATTTATTTTACTTAAAGAGAAGCAACCGAATTATTCGAGTAATTTATTTTACTCTTTTTAGGTAGAAACGAAAAATGATAAGACCCATGAGGTGCGTATTGAGAGCTTAACATATTTAATTTAAATTAGTTAATCGGGCACTATGCGAATCGCAGTGAACAAGATAGTTAGATATTAGATAGCCTGTCGTGCACAACATTAATGATTGTCCAATTCAGCTGTCAATTATTCGTATTGTCACATGAGGCCATGCGAGCACAGGTGGAAATCTAACGGGAATGGCGATAGGATAATGTCCACAAAATTGATAGACAGTTGAGTGTAAACTGCATCAAGGTCAACCCCATTAGAGATAGGAAAGTGAAGTGCTTGGCAAAGTAACAAGAAAATTGCAGAATAATGGCCAAGGTACGGCCACCTTGCCTTTCACTTCGCTCACTTCCTCTTCGCCCGTCTCTCACCTGGTCAGCGGATCAGCTCCTGCCTGACGACCTTGAATCATGCTGAAAGCTTACGAAATGACGGACAGGACATAGACAGGATTCCGGCGTTTAATGAAATGATGGCGTCATGCAGCTACTTGGATATTTATGAAAGAAGCGTCGGTGGGTCAGGTCGGATTCGCTTTAACTGAAGTTCACTTTGCAAATTGTTTTGACGAAGTAAGGCATACCAAAAAAAAAAAAAAACAAAACAAACAGGAGAGTACTCGACTGGAAGATACCATGTGCTCGGATTAACTTATGTTTACTACAAAATAGATGTGATATTTGTTTTGTATAACTTGTATGATCCGATTTTTCTTACTCTAAATTGTTTCAAAGGGATTTTTATGAAATTTTCCTAATACCAAGATAAAATCAAAAGAACTCGAGTTACTTTGTAAGCAGATATAAATATTTGTACACAAAGAGATATGTTATTTCTCAGTTAAAGCTTTTTTAGTACCTCTACTCTTCATAATCTTGATGACAGCAGCTTGCATAACTTTAGAGTTTAGACTTAGACGAATGCAATAGAATGCTCGACTATGAGTTACTCTGTATTTTGTATAACACAAATATATAATATACAATTTTATCATATATACCCTATTTTTTTCGTAGACCTTTTTATTTGTACTGGATATCCAAATGTAATTTAGTACATGATTCGCGTGTCAGGGGTTGACTGATCCGATCCTGACCCGACGACCTGCTGCTGTCAGTGTTAGCTGGCAATGTTCGTGTTCGTCATGTCCTTGCATTGCTTGAATTTCAGATTGCTATTACAACATGACGCCCCCGTCCCCGTCTGCTGCCAATTCCAGTCATTTCAATAAAGGTCGGAGCGATGGGGGAATGACAAGGCGGATATGCGTGGACTGCCATTGTCGGACGGTGAAAGTCTTTGCCATCATTTTAATTGGGTCATTAGCGCGATTGCATATTCTAACACAATTAACAGCGTACTCCCACAAACAAGAGCTGCCTAGAGCCTGTCTATAATTATGCATGTTTAGTTATTTTAACTGCAATTTTTTAATTACATTACTTTTGCAGCGCACAAAGCTTTTCTGTTTCTTCATTTTATAAATAACAATTATTTTTTCTTTGCATTTGAGTATTACTTTCAATCAACTGAATTATTGATTTAGCCCATTATCTTGGATGTGAAACCCGCCCGATAAGATATCAAATTCTGTCCGGGTTTTCTCAAGAAGCGTACTCTTGTTTATGATGGCATTTTCGTATTATAAAGATAATAATTTTGATTATTATTTCAATATTTATTGCTTATCAATCAGTTGAAGCAGTAAATGTAGTTCGCAAAACACTGAATGAATGGCATTATATTTATTAACTATAAACCATCAATGAAACTAAGTATGATATAATCGTATTTATACTTTCTTTTCTTAGGAACACTTTGCACGGTTATTTCAACTTCTACAATTACCAACTTGGTAATTATTTTTATGTGTTATATATTATATTCATTAATTTATTAGAAATCGATAAATATTGCATTTAAATATTATATCGTTTATAACTGATGAATACATTAATCAGACAAACAGAATACCTCAACAGCTAACATATTTAAATTACTTTTATAGATTATTTGAGATATTGATTATCAAGTCTTATTTATTATCTTTGTATTTAGAAACTTCGCTGATCTATAGCTGCTATCTTGAGTTTTAGTACAACATTCCAAGATACCTTTTTGCCGATGAGAATCGATAAATATTTCAAGTTTCTTTAAAAAATTCGTTGAAAATTGAAAATGATATTCATCAGTTTAACAAGATATATTATTTGAATGAATGTACATGTGTATATAAACTTGGCCAATCTGTAACAGATTGCTGGGCTTTCAGTTCAGATTCTTTGGCAATGACTCAAACTGAAACTGAGACTAAAATTAACACACCTCGCATGAGTCTTTCACTTTCACTTGGGAATTGGGTCAAGCGCTCATGTGGCTAGCCAACAGATGTATATGTATATATAATTCATATGGATGGATAAGTCTTAAGTAGAGAGAGGGAACTATTGTAATCAAGGTGACAACTGGGCGGGCGAGTGACAAGACATTTCTAAGTGTCAAGTCGATTAACAAGGTAGACAGGGCAAAAGGACAGAACTTTACCAAAGTTCTTGGTTTCTTGCATGTCATGTAATTGGCCCAAAGGCGACATTTATTTACCAACATCGAAGACGCCGTCAAAGTTATTGAATGTTGCATATTTGATGAGAGAGCGGGTGGCATGAATCCAATTTATTGGGCGTTTTAGCAAAATGCAAAATTAATGCGATGATAATGGGCCGCTGATTGCTAAGTTATTTGCCAAACAAAAACGCAAGCTCAACGAAAAGCGAAACTCACGCAAAGCCCCCATTTTGAACTTGATTTTTTTCTTCACCCGAAAAAAAATGAAATTATTAGATGGAGGTTCGTTTGCCTGAGGGTTTCCATGAAAAGGTATAAGGTTGCGGGTTTCTTTAATTATTCATCAACTACAAATAATGCGCATTGAAGATTGCCGACTGGCCCTCTTAAAGGCTAGAGTAACATGTCCCAAGAAAGGTTTTACCAAAAAAGAAATGTACCTCATTAAATGTGCTTACTGCATCAATCACTTTTGTTAACATTGATCCGACTCCTTGTCAACGTCTTTTAAGGGTTTTACTCAAGTTAAATAAATAATTACAGGGGTCTGACATTATTTTATGATGGATTTGTAACTGAAATAAATTTGAATTGAAGCCACGATTGGACAACAGTTGGTAGCACTCAAACGCTAAGTTGGCAGGGCCAATGATATGGCAACTCTGGCAAATTAACCTGTTATATTATTTACACATATCTTAAAGAATTAAAACAGAACAAAGAATTCATCAAAAAAAAGTTTATGAAAATAAAATAAAAATAAAGATTTGGGAATCAAATTCAATCTGGGTTTTTTCTTTCATTATTGGGGCATTAAACATTATTATGATTTAGCATAGTCCAAAAGTTTCTACAATCTTGGGTATTTTTTTTGGGTTTTATAAACTTAAAGCCCGACTTTCCCCATATTAAATCTCCCTCTCTGGATGCGGGCAAAACAAGTACTGCATAGAAATTTATGTTAGTTAAAGTGGGTCATGTGGGCTGGACATTGTTATTGTTATACGCTCTAGGGACGACAGGACGTTTGCTTAGGGCTCACTTAACGTGGCCAGAAGTGAGCACATGCGCATGGCTCATTTCACAATCCAATAAAATGGCCATAGCCAAGGCAAGTATAGGCCATAAATGAGTCCCCAACGGGCCAAGTAAATATTAGTCCTATATTGACTGACCCTATTTATGTTGTGTACTTAAGTTCTAGGGCAAAACTTCCAGAGGCTAGACATTAGATAAACACTTTTCTTTTTAGCAGAGTTGAGGTATTTAATGATGGAACCAGGGAACATATCGACCAGTCACGTAAAAAGCCCAATTTGTGGGGTAGAACACTGCAAAGCAGGGGCTTTATTTAGTTTATATGTAGTAAATTAGCACAGTCAGCAGAGCATTAATTGGGCTGTTCCATTCTCCTAGATTTGGTTCAGCAATTAGGACAATGTCAATAAGCTCAAAATCATTGACCTTATCATGTTTAAGTACAGATTTGAATTCAAAATAAAAAAACCAGAAAAACTATCAACGAAAACTTCAGTGAAAGACTTTTTAAATATTATACAGCAAATTATGGTTTGATTTAAGAAATAATTCCGTATAGAGCTAGAGCTATGAAATTTATTTCTTCGAATTCTATAAAGAAAGACAAGAATTTCTAAGCAAACCTAAAACCATTATAACGTTTACTAACTTTAGTTTGGAGTGGGTCAATTTATTGCATTTGCTGAAATCACATGAATAGTTAGTGATAATACATTTCCTAGTAGATCGATTAAATGTGAAATAATGAAAACATGCAATTTGTAATACACTTTTTAAAGTTAGCTTCTACTCTCACGCACACACACACACACATGCAATCGACAAGGCTCTGTAAAATGATTTCGATTAACTTGGCCTAAAGCCGCCGCGCATGAATCAATCATGTAAACGCCATTAGAGCACTTGTTCAGTTCCCTCCAAAAAATGGGTGGATGGGGGTTACGGTTTTGCTTTGGTAAAGCCGTTATAGCCAAAACCATTCGCTTCCCCCTAAATCAAATTCCCGCCAACAATTCGAACGCGCTCGAAATGAAAAGACAATTTTGCCATATAATTAGTTGGTTGCACGCAACAATGACACGAGGCAGCTGAAAGGAGGAGGAGGAGGAGTAGGAAGAGTCTCGGCCAGACGGCATTCACATATGGAGACAATTGTTGGGCATTATAATTCGCTCGATTGATCGTCTAAATTAATAATTAATAACGCAATCTCCCAGTGGTCAGGGCTTGTTATTGTTGTTACTGCTATTTGATGGAATGTTGTTGCAACCTACACACAATTACCACAACACTAACAACAGCAACAATCGCAAAGAAGTAAGTAAGGTCAATTATTGGGAAAGGCCAACATTTGTTTTACTGTGAGTGCCCAGTGACTGACTTCTGATTATGGGTCTCTAGAGCTATGCGCCGAAAGAGACAAATATATATGTAAACATACATATATAGAGATAGAGAGTAAGTGTGCTGGCACAAGTCAATTTGACTTTTTTAGGGCACCTGGCGAGAGTGGAAATTCCCCTGCTGTAATCTCTATACATATAGGTATGCATATCTGAGTAACTGTTAAGGGCAATTTGGACTACTCATTGTTATATCTCACAAAGTTGACATCAATTTGCACTTTTTGAAATTAGAAATCACGCCACAAATATTTAAGGTAATTAGGTGCCATGTTATAACCGTAGACGTATTGAAAATGTACCAAATTCATTACTTTTTTCTATTAATATCAAATTTATCAGAAATTTCCAAAAAAAATTCTACAATTTAATTATTGAAAATAAGAAACTTAACAATAAATAAAATTACATTAAAGCAATCTTAACTTCTTAATATTTTTTGCCTACAATACTAAGTTCCAGTTTGAAAAATGTGACAGCATTCCAATTGCTAATTGTCAGAGGTCAAATAATTTAACTTGTTTGTCAACATATTTAATAAGTGGTTTTTGTTTTTTTTTTTATTATCATTAAAACATTATTTTGGAATAACTTTTGTATTTTTTTAAAAAATCATTTTAATATTTTAAGAATGCCGATGAATATTCAAACTTCACTAGTATAATCATATCATGTTCCGGAAACCAGTTCAAAAGAATAATGCTAATTGTCAGAGAGCAAATAAGTAATTTCATTTCTTTGTATATGAACTTTTCGAACATGTACATATAATGATCATACAAATGTGTGTATGCACAACATTGGGAGTCTCTAATGTAAATAGGGACAGAACTGGATGGAGAGCTAACAAATGGCGTTCTTTGTTCCAGTAAGTTCAATCACAGGCTGAAACTAACAATTAGTGTCATTCAAACGCTGAACAATATGGGTAATTCTGAGAAATATGCATAGCTTGCGAGGGAAGTGGAAACACTTTGAAAAAATTAGGAAAGAATCGATGGAGATCGGATTAGATATTGTATCTTAGATTTAACAAGTAGAACTTTGGAAAAGTTTCGTAAAAAATCAAAAGGTACATAAAATATATAAATATAAAGGAGAAACTGGTTAGGATATTTACTAAATTAATTTAACATATTAGACATCAGATATGCAGACTTTTAACGTTAGAAACAAGATAAATAAAAATAAATTAAATCAAATAATAATAAAACTACAAAGTATGCCAAATAGCTACACTTGCAACTATCGTGAGCAGATATTTTATCTAAATGAATTACATCTGATGACAATATGGGTTGGTTGTCAATATTAAAACAGGTGCTAAACCTGAGACGATAACCACCTGAGCTATCAGCCGGAGATAAAATGACTTGAGTGACATTTGTCGGCTACCAGTTAATAATACACGTAGACTATGCGAATTCAAGATGAACACGAATGTAAGTATTCAATGGAATGTTCATATCGGAAAAAGTATACGAATACCAAATCATTTGTTGCATGTCGAAAGCAACAAAAAAAAAACACTTGACCAAGAGTGTTAATGGTCGTGGGTTTGTTAACACGGCCATTAGACAGATGACTCGGGGTCTCTGTACACGTAGTAAATGAAACTAAAAAAAAGATCTGTCGTCTAAGTTCTGACCAGATAGCAGCAGAGATAGCCCAAGAACATCAACTCCAGCTGACATCACAGCGCCAATTCTTGTTTTCCAAGCGTCAGCAAACGCTGAACTTAAGTTGCCCGCTGGCGATTCTTACTAGACAACATCTGGGAGCCAGAAAAGTTGATTGCCAACCGGTTTGCTCAACGGCAGCAGTATCAGCTTTAATGTAAAACCATGACAAGAATGGAAAGTAACATACTCTGTAATTGTCTTAATGAAATAATGTAAATAAGAATAATGTAAACATGTAACAATGTCGATATTCTCTCCAGTTTTGCCACAAATTTATTTTTATTAATTTTAAAACTGTCGAAAATGAATTACTCTCCTGTATAATCGTGTCTTTCCACATTCGATATCTTTGAATAATTATATTTATTGAAAAATACCAATATAAAAAAAAAACCAAAACACCTCCATTAACTTGTTACAAAATGTATTCTACCCCATTGTTTATTCACAGGGTATTGGAAACTCGTTTCTTGATTGCCATATTGAAGCATTTTCAATGTCATGTGGTTGCTGGCTTTCATGTGAACTGGTATTGGCCAGCCAAAACAGACAGGCCTTTCATCACGCGAATGACGACAACGTCGACGACAGCCTCATCTAGTTATTAACCCAAATGCTCAGATCAAGACTGAAATGGTTGTGCCTGTTGGGGGCAAAAGCTCTTCCCAATAAAGTGTGACTATCAGTTGGTTTAACCAAATTGTGATATTTGTATGCCGATGACAATGTATTATATTTAACAAAGGTCGCATCTAATAGCCAGTTTTATAGCTGTGTTGCATGCTTTTCAAGGTTAGCGTTTTGGGAGTTACTTTTTTGTTTTTTGGTGTTTGTGGTTCTTGCTTAGACAGTCAGTTTCACACACAGAGAGTGTTACTAGAGATATTCTTCCCACAACCTTGATTACGTTTAATATTCTATTTGCCATTTAAACGTTTAGCAGCTGAGAATTAGAACGCCCCTCTCGACAGCTGTGCTACCCAAGTTTAAATTATTAATAAGAAGTTGGTGAAAGTGCACACTTGCCACGGACGTATATGTATATGGGACAGACGACAGCTGATAGAGACAGTCCATTGAAATGTCACTTGAATAGGTTATCTATGTTCCATTATCTGAAAATGGAAGGGAACAAATCAGAAGTCTCGAATTCTGGATTTATTCTGAACTCGGCATGTGTTTTAGTTTATACATCTTACAGGTTTTTGAGTCTAAAGTAGATCAAAGCGAATCGATTCGGTTCGAATATTTACTGTTTACATATATAATATCTATTGTAAAGGCATCAAAAGAGAAATATTTGTTTACACTTCACTTCGATTGTAATAAATCGGAATTTCCAATTTATATTCAATATTTCCGTAAACTGAAAACATCTATAGTTTAATAATCCTCCCTTTGTTGCGCTATTAATTGCATTAATTTCACGCGAAATCTGGTAAAATAATAAACAATAAATTAAGAGAATGCTCAGAATTGCGCAATTCAATGATAGTGTCAATATAAAACGACGTACTGATGAAATTAAGGGGTATTTCAGCCCATATGCCAACAATCTCGATGGGTGCGCAAATTTAAATTGAACTGTTACGAGGCGAATGTTTATTATTTATTGCAATTTTGCGCAGCCCACAAGAGCGAGTCATGCACTGTTGGCATATCCACAATCAGCTGCAGAACAATTCCATATAATTCCATGCCATGCAGTTGTGTCAGAGCTCAACTCAAGTCTACTTGATTGAAGCTCGTGCCAGATATATTATCAATTATATAAAAATAATGAGAGAAAAGAATCAAGTTTTTGCAAAATACGTGCATTCGTTTCTAAATCACTTATGAATATTTATACTTGTGTTTTTCAATCAGAAAAGAAACAATTCCGATTGGCTCTTCTACGATGGGCGCCATTTCCCACCCAGTTATAAGTATAGATGAAAGAATCGACACACGAATTTGAATTGATTAGTTAGAGGGTAGAAAACACATGGAAGCGAGCGGTAAACCAGAATATAAAGAGTAATTTTATACATTTTTCATATTGAGTTACCCACGTTGGGCGCCATTTCAAATCTTGTAGGTTTATTTAGGTACGAACTGTTAAATTAATGGAATCAATTGAGAGAGCGCCTTTCAACTATTTTTAAATAGTAGAAAGAGAAAAGTTCAATTCTTTGTCTAAAACTGGTCGAGCTCTCCAACATTCTTATCACACTTACTGTAGTTAAGTTCTGTCTCTCACTGTATGGGTTCAATGTGCTGTAAAAATATTCTAAAAATCATGGCGCATTTCTTTGGCTTCCTGCTGCATGACTTTTGCAATGTTTATGTTCATTGTTTGTTTCGCTTACTCATTTGGCACACACTCTTCATTGTTTCTGATTAAAAATATAGATGGAAATAAATCAACGTGACAGACATTTCACAATAATTTGCAAACCTAAAATGATCAATTAGCGCATTTTATTTGAGTTAACTAAGAGATTTCGCAAGATTAAAGAGTATTTCTATATATTAAAGTGATGTTGTAATTTTGTCACGTAATGTATAACGCTTTGATGAAACGATTTTAAATGAAAATCTGAACTTGAATGAGTTTAGTCCAATTAATGACAAACAAAGTTTGTACACTAATTATAAGTAAATTGTAACTTCACGTGTTTACAATTTTTCTGTAAATTTACCATGATGTAATTTATTAATTATAAAGTAAATAACATCGATATGTTGCTTAAGATCAGATTACTATATCGTACGCTAACGTTTCTTGCTGGTCAGAAGTGTCATTGGGATCAATTAAAGCTACCAAATAATAAGTCAACAGTAGCAGAAACAGTATGCAAATACACTCACACGATACTCAGACACTCATACACACTCAAAAAGGCGCCAGTGATTCATATTCATATTCACATGGTCGTGAATTCAAACTGAAATTGGTGAGAGCGTGAGATGGTCAGGGCCAACGCTGGACGTTGGCTCAATAGCCCTCAGGTGGGCGTGTGTGTGCGTGTGCTTGTTTAATTTTAAATGGGCCTGTTGCTTGTGGCCAACACTCGAGAGTCGAGAGTCAGTCAGGGCCCATTTCCATCCCCATATGTGTGTCTCATTTGCATTCAAGCGTTGACTTGGCGGATTGCAACAACAGTCGAGTCACGGAAACACCATGAGGAACAACGGTACCGGTGGGCGGATTGGCACAGTGCAATGACATTCATTTATTTTCAGATAGTCGAAAATTTGGATTGTTATCTAAGTGCATAAAGTGACTTTATTATAGCCTTTACACAATGAAAGCTTTTTTAAAAAAAGGTTGTAATAAAGTTGTACAAATATTAATAACTGTGTACTTGAATTTAACCATAACAATTAATAGGTTCTGGTTCTTAAACTTTTCAATTAGTCAAAGTTATATTAGTTATTATAAGTTCTGTACACTTCGTTGTTAAGCATTTCAATTTAATGTTACCCCATAAAAGGCAATTATATAAAGAAATATACAAAATTATTTTGTTTAAATTATATAAATACAGATTACAATTTCTTTTTAGAAAACACTCTCCAAAATGGAATAACGATTTGTTTTATACATATTTCATTATTTTATTGAACATGTTATTGAAATATTACCATAATAGTGACATTCTTAATGCTAATAATATTTAGTGTAGATTCTACATATTACCCTTGAGTTTTCAACAATTAGATGCGTAGTTCATTTGTCGTACATTTTCTACGGCTGTTTTACCACTGTGCGCTTGCAGTTACAAAAATCACTATGGCTTATGACAATTTGTGCAAAAGAGCATAAACAAAATTGCAAAATGCAAATATAATTGGCAACAACAATGGCTAAGTTCATTGGTCAACAAACTAGACAAGAGCCATAAAAACAACAATACAACAGGAACAACAGTTGGTTGCTTGCAACCAAACTGGAAGCCAACCTCAGTTAAAATCAATGCTGATAACTGGTGGAAACATTGTAAGAGGTACTGAGATAGGGAAAGGAAGGGGGAGGAATCAACAACAGTTACGAGTGCAATGCAACTGAGTAAATTGTCGCTTGGTTGGAAAGTTGACGCGTGCAGGCAAATAAATAAACGGAACTCTTGAAAAGTAACACACAAAAACCACAAGTTGTCTACCGCCGACGAAGCTCAAATGTGGGACAGACAACTTAAGAAGTTGCTGAAGAGGTGAACAGGGAAGAGGGCAGAGGGCAGAGGGAAAGGGGGGAAAGAAGAAGAGCCGCCAGCGACATTCGAATTGACTTCGAGGGGAAAGTTTAGCGAGTTTGTTAGCTTGTTATACCCTCTAGCCATTATCTAGTCGAGAAAGGGTGTAATCAAGTTAAACTTAAGCTATAAACTTCATAAGCTAAAAAAAAAGAATGGTTGACTAAAAGATTCTCAGAGTTATAATTATATTAGGCAAATACTTTCTTTTTACTTTGAATATATTTATAGGGCATTTGCCAATCAAGTTGTCTACAATCCAAAATGCCTACCTAATGTTTGTTTTTGCTGCTGCTTTGTCTGTATTTTTGCCTGCTTATCGATTTCTAGATCGCACTTAAAAATAATCTGTGCGAAAAAATCGTAGACAAAGAATTAGCATGAGCAATCGAAACTTGGCCAAAAAATAAAGACTTTTAGCCAGGGTGAGTGTGCGGAAATTGACCACAATTTGTCTGAGTCGGAGTTCTATTTTCAACTAATTTGGCAGAAGTCTGATAAATTGCTTTGTTTTAGATTTGACAAGGGAAAGTTTCTGCCGTAAACCCAAAAAACAAAAAGATGAAAATCTAACAGATCTTCCATAAACATTTTTACAGTGCTACAGACATAACATATATGTTATAAAGGGTCCACAGGGTCGAGCACTCTCGCCTCGTTACCAATTGGAAATGCTTTGTACTAAATTTGTTTAATGGATTTGGCATGTGATTCCCAGTTTGCACTTCAGTTTCTAAATTAACTGAAAATGAATTGCAGTTTTATAATTATTGAAAATATATTTTAATAGCTCATGTGTTATGCTATTCGTTAAGCCTGGGTTTCCCAAAAATAAAGTATATGGATGACGGATAGTGTTTGAAATTTGACCCAGTTTCTTCTAAGATAAAACCAACCTTTAAAATATAAACAGTATTGGAACGCTTGATGGTAAATAAGTATCATTTCTAGCTCACTTTGCATATAAAAATAATCTTGATTTAAAGATGTATAATGTATATGATTTAATTTAGCTAAAATGTTGTATAAATAATATAATAATTTGTAATTGAGACTCACCCATCATAGACACGGCAGGTTGTATTATTAATTCGTTTATCTGACGCCCGTCGACGTCGATCCTCGAACAAATCCTTGACAGCCGTCACGCCCAGGACAAAGAGGACCGGAATCATGGCCACCTCCTTGCCGAAGGCATTGATGGCCGGCACCCAATTGAGGAGAACGATGAAAATGAAATACAAATTGGCCACGCGATGGAACTGTTCCAGCAGATTCTTCGGTATGAAGGAGAGCAGGGTATACTTTGTTGTGCGTATTTTGTTGCCCACAAACTGGCCATTGGGATGCTCCCGTTTGGGAGTCTTTGGTGGCACCGTGTGGTTGGGCACCACCATGCGGTAGCTGCGCTCCTCGAACTTGTCATTGGTATTATAATTGCAGAGGCTGAAGCGCTTCCACCAAGGCGGCACCTCGGTGCGTCGCAGTGTGTAGATCGATTCGGAGCGCGATGCTTGACGGGAGTGTCCACGGCCGCCAGTTGCCGAGCTGGGCGCCGACGGACCGAAATCACGCTCCCTCACCGGCTCGTCCTTGTGGCCCGGCGGGAGAATAAAGTCCGTTTTGGAGCCAACACGACTGTGGCCACGTCCCGCAGGTGCAGCACTGCCCGGCGGCGAGTCCGTAATCTGGCCCTGGGAGAAGGCACGCTGATGACCCTTCATGGCCGACTTAATCGGCCGTCCGCCGGCACCGACGGCGACAATAGCACCACCGCCATGGCTGACGGATCGCGCATGTCCACCGCGCGACTGTCCGGCGGGATTGAGAGTGGAGTTGCCATGACTGGATATGATTGCCACGCCGGGTATGCCAGGTCCGCCGGGCATGCTACCTGCCGGCACATTGCCCACCTGATGTGTGCCCGGAAAGACATAGGTGCGCTCCGGTTCGCCATTGGTCCCCAACGTGGCAGCTGTCGTTGGCATTGTGCTGTGATGCGCTGGCTGGCCAAGATTGTCGCCAGCCAGGTTGGGTGGTGCGGAGCGTTGTTGTTGCACAACTAGAAACTTTCGCCGCAAGTCTTCGGAGTTCGCTGAAGGCATCTTCACAGGCCAACACCATGAGGTTACGTTTGAATTCGTGTGCGTTTCGATTTGAGGAGTTCTTTGATTCTTTAATACAGCGGGAACGGTCCAATTAGCACCTTACGCCAGTACCGTTCCCGTCGTCCACGTTGACGCATCAGTTACGACAGCCATGACCACCTGCAAAGAGAGGAAGAGAGGGAGTCAGTTTTGATGGCAGCAAAAACAGAAGGACCATTGTATAAATATGAACAAATTTGGTCAGTCTAGCTCTTATTTTCGCTGAGATCTATGAGCTCTGACAGTCAGACAGAAGAATACAGCTACAGTGATGCTGATACAGAATTATCTATTTAATTTTATTTATCTTATTATTATTATCAAATTTGATCGGTCGTCTCATTAATTTTAATATTTTACCGTTAGTTCTTAGCATGGACTTTAAGCTCGCAAATAATTCGTTTGCCCCACACACAGCCCGGCTAGCTCAGTCGGTAGAGCATGAGACTCTTAATCTCAGGGTCGTGGGTTCGAGCCCCACGTTGGGCGGAAATAAATATTTTTTTAATTTAATTTTTTACCGTTTTTATAAATTTAGTTTTTAATATTTGAGATATTTAAAATTGTATACCTTAAGCGGTCCACTATGCCATCTCCCTATTACATACATACCCGTAATAGGTATATAAAATAAAAATGAAAAAGAACCCTGAAAGGTTTGTCGAACCCACCAGACACCCCTACCTACCTACGCACACCCTACGCGGCGGCTGTTCTTCAGAGTTGCTGCGTGCTTCAAATTGCGACCTTGATTTGAAGCTTCCGATAAGCTGCAAATGGCCACAAAGCGTAAAATATCACGAAAACGCCACAAAAATAATACAAACAAAAAAAAAACTGTGAACGGCCCGCAAGGTCAAAGAGTAACGCGAGGTCACGCAGAGTACGAAAAGACGAGTGGTGAGTGTGAAGAAACAAGATTGTGTCGTATTTTTTGAGTCTCCCTGATCGATGGCCAGCAAAAAAGTTCATGGTCTGCAAACCAGAACTGAATATAAGCTTAATTCTAAGTGAATACCATTCGAATAGACTAGATTCATTGATAGCCAGCTTGTGTGTAATTCATTTTCCAGTCTTAATTACAACTAATTTGAATTGAACTTTATTCATGAAATATCTCAAGAGTCAAACGAATGCTAAGTGAACATCTTTTGAATTTACAATACACTCACTCACTCATTCACACTTAACGACCGCCAACGAAGAATTCTGTGTATATGACCATATACGATTCCCAAAAAGAATCTTAACTCTTTCTAAAAAATTTGAAACTAATATCGATTTCAGTAAAATTTAGAAACGACTAGAATAACTGAATGCCATTTGAATAATTTAGATTGACTTATTTATAACCAGCTCACATACTTAATTATAATATGCGCATCATTCAACCATCTAAAATCCAGTGAAATTATTATATTACATCATTTTACAGCAATGCCAATCCTCAGAGAACTCCAAAGTTCAACAGTCCCCAGCGACCATGAAGAATCATCTGAATGGGCCGATGCTCATACCATAAATCAATCGAGACGAGTTAGAATTCATATCAAAGTGAACAGATGGGCGAATGAATACAGCATTCAAATTAAAATCAAAATTATAGATGCATTTTTCTAACAATTTTAAAAAATCTAAAATTTTCTACAAATGATTCGAGCAGAATGGCAAATCTCTCAGCACTAAATTAGTAAAAATAAAATATATAAATAGATAATCAAACTTTAAAGGCGATAATTTAAAAAAAAATTAAGATAATTACAATTATAGTCAAGCTATTCTTTAAGAAATCTGTCGATTTTTTATTATTTTCATAACAGGAAAAATTAACTATATACATACATATTTCCACACGTGCGTAAATAATTACAATTTGTCTATAGTTTACAATTTAATGAGCTGTAAATTGCATAACCTATCGAACATTGAGGAAATACAATTGCAAAAACAATTTAAACTAACGCAAAACTTCCAAAGTCGAAAACTTTTCTAGATCGGCACTGACTTTTGGCAATTTTCTAGAACAATTCAATAAAAAAGAAGCAACTTTCCAATATACATTTATAAATTGGCTCGTTTGGCAGTTTTGATTTCATTTCATTAAGTGAACTAATTTCGGTTGTAAATTGTTTCATATACATATGTATGTATGTATATTGTATGCATGTTTATACAAACATAGGTATACATATGGTTTTGTTTATGTATATTCGGTACTATAACAACAACAACAATAAACCGCATGTCGACACACAAATCTAAATTTGAATTTGGCACACGCCTGTTTTTCTTGGCTTTTAATGTGTTGAATACTCTATATCTGGGGTATTCTGACTTTGTGACGAAATTCTTAATCTAAAACGTTTATATTTTTATGACATATTGATTCAACAATTCAAATAAATAAAAAGCAAATCCAAAAGAAGAGTAGAGAACTACGACTCTAATAATAATTTTAAAAAATAAGTATCTTGTTTTGGTATCAGTTTTTTTTTTAATCTCTTCTCTCCGAAGTGCATCTCCCGCGTTGATCTATTTTTACATGTTGCGGCTAAATATGTGGGGTTTAATAAAGATGATAACATCTATATTTAAATATTTCTATATTAACTTTGCTCCATTCAAAAAAACTCAAAAGTTTTTTGCACAGTCACAAAAATAAATGATGAGTAAAAATCTAACAAAGCAGTATCAACTTTAAAGTTATCATTTACAAAGTATACCGAAATCTTTTTGAACAAAAGCTTCAAAGCAATTAGAGGTCAACCGAAATGCGAATGACACGGCACAACTGTAAACTGAACTTAAAACTTATTCTTTGCATTGTTGTCGTGCCAAAAAACCATAAAAAGTTCAAAAAGAAGAAAGAAACCAAACGATGTTGGACGAGACAAGCCTTAAAAAATGTTGAGCAACCAGCAAAAGTGCACACAATAGGGCAAAAACTATTTTCAAAACTAAAGAAAAGACGTGAGTTCATTCAAAGATCAATACCCTGTATCTGCAGATGGAGTGTGATAGACTGTTTTTTTTTTTGGGTAACAATAAATATAGATATTTTTAGCGAGTTACCGAAGTATAGGAAGAACAGTCTGTATTTCAGGTATTAATATTATAGATAACATTACTCTCAAAATTAAAAATTAATTAATATATAATACTCTCTACAAGTGTATAATGAGACAAGAGTTCAGTCCAGAAGATAAAAACACTTTAAGTCAAGCACAGAAAAAGTTAGTATTAGTACAATTATGAATCGAGCTAAGTATATAGGTTACCATATACCTCAAAAGTTATCTTTGAACTCCTCACACAATATCGAAATATCTCTTTCAATTATCGTCTATAAATTTTTGTTAAGTCCACTATGGCTCACTACACGAGCCCGCACACTAATTAATTAGTACAAACCACTTAAATCAGTTCAAAAGAGCTTGTGTGCTTGTATGTGGTTTCAGTTCAAAGTGCTGGGGAGCTTTTAAAATCTGTGGGTTCGGTCTCTCAGTGGTTCTTGTCCCGGCGCAAAATGGGATTTATTTTTAGATGGCAGAGTAAGAGCATAAAACGCACATGCGAAATCAACTTAAAAGATAAACAATGCCAAGCCTCAGGAACATACCAAATTGGTTATCAATAAGCCACAGTGGCAAGAGGGGGAGGAAACGGGCAGGAAACTGGGGAACGAACAAAATGGTGTAAAAATAAATGTGCGCTCTTTTAAAGTTCATTGTATTTTCAATCAAACAAATATTGTAGTCTGTGTGCCGATGTATCTCACAGATAGATACATACATCTAGATACATTTATAGTGTCCATCAACATCTGGCAAATAAGTGCGGTGTTTATAACAATTTCCAGAATTTTGTTGTGTGGAAACCGGTGAAAATCGCGCGGTTTTGTTTTCTATACACATTCATCATGCATCTTTGAACCTTTACAATATATATCTATTTGTATATCTGTAAGCAATATGTTATTTGCTATACGCTTCAGTTCAATCATCGATTAACCTTGCATTGAAAATACATTTATGGGCATAGTAATTATAAAATAATTTATAAGCTGTTCCGCTAAAGTTGCCAACACAATAATAAAACAAGTATGCTAAAATGTTAGTTGCTGAGAATTCTAGAATAGAAGATACCGACATAAATTAACGCAAACTTAACGTTTTTTTATAATATAATTAAAAACATTTTATTGCACATAATATAACATTAAACTTTACTTAAATACTTCATTTCAACATTTTGTACGCTTTAAAGTCACATATAAGGTTACAAGGTAAATTAATTAAAAATAAAAATATGATTATCACTGAGAGCAATTATAGTAATTAGCTAAAAGATTTGAAACAGATTGTTTTTGGGATCACAAACAATAATACAAAGTTAATTTCCAACAGATTTAAAAATCCCAACGTATTAAAAAAAACGCAAGGTTAAACTATGGTTTTCTAATAAGTTACTTGTTAAATTAAAATAAATAATTTCAGCTATATATCTAATTATTCTCTATGATGTAGATATGTTAACAAAAGGCGCAATTAAAAATAATTATTACTCATATGCCCAGGAGACTCATTAACATATTATTTTGCCATATGTTAGGGACCGAGAGATAAAATACATTTGAATACCTTATTAACATATTGTCATTGCAAACCACAGATAATTCATTCGAAATATTCAAAGTACTACTTTATTAAATTTCCTAAAATATATATTTTTAATGGTTAATTTTATTTTGTCGGGATTCACTAATATTTTAGAAAACTGAACCGATTTCCATGATCATAAGTTTACTTCTGTAATTGATTCATAAAACACTATTATATTTCTAATTAATTATTGATAAATGGCGTATATAAAAGTTGGGAACTTTTGCTATTTATTATCTTAGCATAAGGCACAGCTGTTGTTTCAGCTGCGGCTATGGCGTATTGCCGATCATGTATGAGAAGTATGCGAATGTTTACAGTTTCACAAATAATACGCATTTATTCGCAATTTTATTTGCAATTGCTTAAGAATTTGGGATAACAAAAATTAATGAAATTTCTTATTCGGCAGATAAACAATTTGAAGTGATAATAAAAATAACTGCATCAGAGATTCTTCACACAGGAAATATGACTCTTCAGTTGGGATAAGATCGGTTCTTCTACTTTTATTCGATGTGCGTTTGCCAAGAACAGAAAGTGAATGCTACTCGATAGCTGTGATCCTATTTATCAGTTTGTAGATACATATATAAATATATGTATGTAGAAAACTAAAGCACTTGAGCTCTGCCAGCTGTTGCCATTTAACGGTCAAGAGATTAATTTCTCAAATCAAAAATTGTTGTTTTTTTTTTGGTTTTTTTTCTTTTGACGACAATTGCTAATGAGTCAGATAAGAATATTTGAATGTACACACATATATATATGTAGTCGTACAGTTACTTTTGAAATAAATCCCTTTATAAATATATTACTCATATAAAAAGACTCGCAAAGGGATTTTTTTAAGGTCAGAAAGCAAAGTAATGTAAAAATATTGAATTTATAAATTGATAAGAAAACTTAAGCTTAATTGATACGGGGGAATGAATTTGGAATTTAATGATCGTGGGATCATTAAGATTTTTGTTCTATTTTTCCGACACAATTTGTAAGTTTGAGAAACAAGCAATTTGTCAGTCTGAACTTAAAAATCTTTATGTACACCTGGAGAGCCATTAATTTCTGAACTACATTGAAACAATGGAATCAAGCACCGAGGTGTTGCATTTGACACCACATGGGAAAACTTCCATTTGCGCGTGAGAATCGTCAATGAGACAAACTGCGAAATATGAAGAGGCAACAAAATAACAACAACATCGATGACAACAAAAAGTTGCACGACTAATTAATAACTGTTGACAAAAGGCGGGGCCCGAGGCGTGGCAGGGGCAGGGGCAGGGGCGCAGTGCATTCAATTTAGATTGACGAATAAGTTTATTGGACTGTCTGACTGACAGCTGCGTGTGGGGGCGCTGAAACTCGGGGGACACCTGGTCGAGATGAGTCTGAGCACCCAACAACAATTTGACACAATAAATTAACATATAAATTAATTCAATTAGACCCATTTTATCTCCTGCTCTGATTCACTCTGAGGCGATTTATCATATTTATTCAAATTTATGTAAGACACAGTAATTTCTATAAGAGGCATGTTTTGTTCTTTGGTGTAGACATTAATATGCTACGAACGAGGGTAGATCTGTCAGTAACAGTTGAAAATCAATGAAGATACCCATAATTAAATGTATTTTTATAAATGTATTTGCAATTGCATTTTGTCAATTGTAAGATACATAAAAACAGAAGATACTTAATTCAAATATTTTTAATAAGAAAATAATAATATGAAATTAATCAAATAATATTTATCATATTATTTACTTTTGAAAAAACAGAAGCCTTTAATTGTTTCACCTGAAAGGCCGCCAGACTCATTGAAATATCTTCAAGTACATTTAGAAGTGTTGTTGCTCTTGTTTGCACGTTTTGAAACCAATGTGCAGTGCTGTGAGGGGGAGGGGGCGAGACAGTCATAAAGCATCGCCTATTCTTTCACTTTTACTGCCCTGTGCATGGCAATAGAAAATTATATTCGACGTTGTAGTCATTAATGTTGATGGCAAGGCAAGATAGAAAACCAAAAAAAAGACGTAGAAGAAACTGCAAAAATTGTCAGAGAAATAGAAGAAATACGTTGTTTTTTTTTTTGCAGTGCAGTTTAAAGCATAAGAAACGATTAGATAGTGGCAATTAATCATGTTAGACAAAAACACCAACCGGACAACGAAATGAAATGTTGAAAAAAAAAACCATAAACGGATGTGCATATTTTGCAAAAGATATTAAAGTTTCCAATTTTTGGCATTGCCAATTTATCTGCAAAGTGGGTGAAGTCGGAATATCTATTTCAAGACAAAAGAACAACATTTTAAGCAGATAAATTAACTCTTTTTTATGTTGAAAATACGTCATTGTATAAAAAGAGAATATCACGAAAACGTGGACAATCTTAAAAGTGGTTCAAGTGTGGGCTGAATGTAGAATTGTCAAGCTAATTTTGAATGCAAATGTTTATGGATTTAGAAACCCTGTTCTGAAAATAAATTGTAAATATGTATATACGACAAACACATGGGTTATTGATGGTGCTATGAATTACATTACAAATTAGATGGAATTGTTTGCAGATGGGAAAAGAAAACTAATTGTTGAAAAAATTCAAGACTTAAGTATGACAAATTCTTATTCGCGAAAGTGCTTGCATAGGCTAAATCAACTCGAATACAATAATAAATAAATTTGTCAGTAAAAAAATCAAATTTATTTTTACTTTTTATATTAATCAGACATAGATTAAAATTTTCACCCCAAAAGATAATTTTATCAAATCGGCAAGAGTTCTGACAACTTATTTTGATCATTGATTAAAAGTGTTTACCTAACTTTTACTTGAATAAAAAGGTTAATTTCTTAAACACGTGGCATAATCAATGCAGCATTGAATATTTTATTGCAGTCTTATCGATGCGATGCTATCTGATAAGGTCGTTTATTAACGTAGGGCAGTTCTAATAGGACACAAGCCAACTATTTATAGGCATACGTAATACGTCAAATCGATTCAGTTGATTCGCTGCGCGTCAAAATGACTAAAAGCACAATCGAACCCAACACCAAACTGTCATACAGCACTTTCAGATAGAGCGGAACTACGTATTGATAAGAGAATTCGCTTGAAATGCCAGCCACGTATATGTACATATACACCTAGTGCAAGGGAGCTTATCAAGACCAAAACGAAAAAGATACGTACACATTTGTGTATGTATGTATATTTATTTTATGACACGACAGAAAAGTAAAGCGAATGCCACGTTATTCGGTAGTTCGCAATGGGATAAGGTGATAAGCCGCGGTCGTAAATCGCGTCGAAATATGCACACTTATAGGCTGCCATTGTACTATATGGTATATGTTGATGGTACGATAATTCGGTCATTAAAATAGACAAATACTGGAAATAATTACAGTAGTAAAACCAAACCAACTAAATGGAACGAGTCTCTCAGATCTAAGTTTATGTAAATGCAAACAAGAAAAGTCGACTGACGCTTCCGTTTGTTGCGGTGCCAATTGGAATTGGAGTCAATTGGCAGCGCCACGTTAACGGTTACTGCGGCCACACGAACAACAAAACGGAGCAAGAGACTGCGACTGAGACTGAGCTGAAGATAGAGAAGGAGGCCGGGACTGGGAGCGAGAACGTCTAATAGATTGCAGAGCCAAACAGAAAAAAACGACGACAAACGCTAAAACAGTTAACAGTCTCACAATGTGCAGATGTTCACTCAAAGAAAATTTTGCGAAAAGCTTAACTTTGAGATTTAAATGAATGATAAGTTCGTGCACTGAGAATAAGAATGAAGTCCGCGCTAGTGACGAAAGCATCACGAAGAGTGCGAAATTCGACTAGCAATATACATATATTAAAAATTATAAATTATATTATATTAAAGAAAGACAAAACAATAATAATAATAAATAATAAATTAAAAAATCAATTTGAAATCACAACTTGTAAATATTAATAACTATTACCATTTGAATAACTTTATGTTATTTATAAATAAAATTTGACTAAATATTTCTTGCTGTCTTTTCTAACAATATGCCAGTTTTTCTCTGAGTGTTGTCACGGATGCAATTAGCAGAGTAGCGTCCGTCAACCAACGCTAAACTAAATTGAGAAGAGTGTATAAGAAGCAAGACACATACACAGAAAGAAATAGAAGATATCGCATGAATGAATAATAATGAATTGCAATATATGCAATATATAGCTAAGTCCGCATTTAATTTTAAATGTTTTGTAAATATTAATTTTATCAAATTGAATCAGTCATTGTTTATTGACTTATTACAGCCAGTTTGAGACCACTGTACAATGTGGCAACATTGTGAATCTTAACCAGAAACCTCAAAAAGCACAGTTATAAACAACTAGAATTATTGCAGTTGACAGTGCCGAACTGGAAGACACCCTATATGTAATTTATGTATTTTTTATTTATTGGCCGAAGAGAAAATTAACCAATATCGCAATTTGTAGTTTTGTAATTTATTTCTATCGATAAACAACAAAGGGTAAATAAACAAGAAGTAAGGCAGTATTTTCTTTGATTGTATGTGTTTGTTTATCGAATGCCGGTACAAAAGCAATGTAGGTTGAACAGAGAGAAGGGTAAGAAGCAACGATGAAAAACTATGTTTGTATGTATGGGTATGCGTGAGTGTGTGTCTGCGACTGGCGGTCGAGTCAGCAAGAGAAGCTGCGATGCGAGTCAGGTAAAGACTCGCTCGTTAGGGGGAGTGGGAGAGACTATTCAAAGTAACTGAGTAACTGGTTCTTAGCAACTAACTCGTTTTTTTATTGTGTTTTGTTTTTGTGTTCGTCTGATTCTGAGTTTTTTTTCAGCTTTCATACATACATTGCAATACTATTGAAAGAAAAAGAGTCAATTTAGCACATAAACTTGTTTTTTTTTTTTAAACTTACCCAAATGAAAAAGCAATGTTCTTTATGCCTATGTTGATATGATAATTTCTTGTAGCACTTTTAAATTGATTTTCTTTATTTCTCTGCTCAATCACAATTTCGTGTGCACACATACACTAAATATATTGCTATTTTTGTAGAAAAAGAGAACAGATTTTAGGCATAGCAACAGAAATTCATAACCGAGGTCAAAAATAACAACAACAACAACAACCCAAACAGCAAAACGATTCAAAACAAGCAACAAGAGAATTGATTAAAATTGCAATATTGTTGATGATGACGATTCCTTGAAATTGGCGTTCAATTTCATTTCAAATAATTTTCAATTAATAAATTAAATTATGGTTTGCCTTCCTAATACTTTCGCACCACAAATAACACGCAACACAACACAACACAACACAAAACAACGAAACGTACGAACCGCTCACTTTTCGCCCCGTCCTGTTCCCGCGTTCGTCTCGCCAAGACCATACATGTCTCTTATAACACGTACATGTGCATGTATTTCTTTTAGTGGCTTGGACTCTTTAAATTTGCCACGAATTTGCTGTCGCTGTTGTTGTCGTTAAGAATTTCAATACAATTTTGGCCCAAATTGCATTTTCACTTTTTCACACACAACACACACACACGCTCACACTTAGGTTTCGTACCAATGCTCACACACACTAATGCAACATATTATTTTTTCAATTTTCTTGTTATTATGAATTAAAGCATGAAAACATTTACATTGCAATTTGTTCTTTTATATGCAGCGCAGCTGATGCAAATAATTATCTATTTCTTCGGCAACACAAGGAAACAACAAACGACGACACAAAAGTAATAACCAAAAATAATAACAACAATCGCGTCCGCCTCGTTCAATGTTTTTTTTTTGACTGAGCAAAATTCGTTTAACTATCGAGTCATCTGTTTTGGCGATGTATCGAAATGCGTGATGTTACAAATACCGATACATCGACAGCACGGCAATCTATCGGAGCTAAAATTGGATTAAGCCATGTAATTTAAATAAAAAACTTTAATTTTGTAACAAGGCTAAAATTAGCTAAGCTATTTAAATTATAAATTAAATAAAATGAATTTTAATAAAGGTTGCGAGCTCATCACACATCGCTGGATGAATTTGTATATACAAATTTCAAAAACTTCAAAATTAGAGAAAATAAACAACTATTTCGAATTTCGAGCAAGCCATGTTTAGTTTATAAAGCGTTAGTTTAAAAATAAATTTAAGGAAATACAAAAAATTGTGTGTTAAATGTTTTGTTTGTAAAAAAAAGTAATTGCTTTGCCATTGAAGCAGCGCGCCACATGGAAATTTTCATACAAGCTAAATGAATGCGGTTGGCAGCACGCCATAAATGCAGCGAGTGCCAAATTCTGTTAAGTTAACAGCTGTTTCGTATAGTGAGACCAGACGAAAGTAAAACAGAAATCCATAGAGAGACGATAAAAATTTGGCATTTTCAAGCGAGTAGAGAAAATTGTATTGAACGAAAATTGTAAAAACGTCGACAACGTCGTAAAGTGAAAATCGTTTGAATTAAAAAAGTAGCTGGTGCATTGTAATAAAAACGCAAACATGAATGAGGAATACGATGCGATAGTTTTGGGCACCGGCCTGAAGGAGTGCATATTGAGCGGCATGCTCTCCGTTTCGGGCAAGAAAGTCCTGCATATTGATCGCAACAAATACTATGGCGGCGAGTCAGCCTCCATAACGCCGCTGGAGGAGCTGTTCCAACGTTATGGTCTGGAGGCGCCTGGTGAGAAATTCGGGCGTGGCCGTGACTGGAATGTTGACTTGATTCCCAAGTTTCTAATGGCCAATGGGCAATTGGTGAAACTGCTGATACACACGGGCGTTACCCGTTATCTGGAGTTCAAGTCAATTGAGGGCAGTTACGTTTACAAGGGTGGAAAAATTGCCAAAGTGCCGGTGGATCAAAAGGAGGCGCTGGCATCTGATCTCATGGGTAAGTTGTTGTCTTCAACATGATCATATTAGTAAAGTCTTAATTTGTTAAAATCGACTGTAAAATGTAAAGGTACCTGCGAAAATTCTCTATGTACATACATAATTCGCTCTTATCTGCGCTCCCCTTTTGCGTTTTCTCCATATTTCTTTGTCTCGGCTTACATTCGGCGAATGGCACTCGCTGCTGTTGTTTTTGCTTTTGACTGTGACACGTATTTGTTAGTGGCCCTGCTGAGTGCTTTGCTTTTATCTGTGTGTGTGTGTGTGTGTGTGTGTGTGTGAGCGCTTAAAGCCGCCTTATTTCCTGCCCCCTTTTTACGTATGTAGTCTATGCCTTTTTATTTTTTTTGATGCTGTACTCCCATCGACATAGATGGCGAATGAGCGTGTGAAGCTTAATAGAAATATTCAAAAACGCATTATTTTGCGTTTTATTAAACATTTATATTCAAGCACACACACACATCTATTTATTGCCAATTAGAATGCGAGTGTTGCCAGCTGTTTTACATGACACATATGGCAACTCTGCGCTTACATTTTAAGTAATTAACCGTTGCGCTGATTCATTTTTCTACACCTGCTAATGTTGTTGTGCTTGTGGTTGTTGCTTTGTTTTGGCCAAAAATTTAAACAATTGGGACTCGGTTATTACAAAACGCAATTGGCCAATTGCGATGCATTTTTAATTGTTTATTTGCGAATTTCTCCTCCATTCGTTGCTGCTGCTGATGATGTTGTTGCCAATTTTGTGAGTTGGCCATAAAAAGTAGGCACGCAAGGCGCATTGAACCCTTTCACAATAAACCGTTATAAACAGCACATATGACTGCATGACGTCATTTGGCCCCGGGTGGTGGTTTACCCACAAATTGGCCGTTTCATGTTGTCTTGCCTGTCGCTAGGGGATAACTGTAAAGTCCACCCCCCTTCCCCCAACCAACACGTACATATATGTATCCTGTTTCTATATAGTTAGGAATTTTAATATATTTATATTGAAATATAAGTCTTAAGCTTTAAATGTGAATTATTTAATAATTTTATTTTACTTTTATATTATTATATTATATTATACATTTATTATATTTTATTATTATAAATAAACTAAAATGGCTTGTTTATTTGTGCTTTAGGTATGTTTGAGAAGCGTCGCTTCCGCAACTTCTTGATCTACGTGCAGGACTTTAGAGAGGATGACCCAAAGACCTGGAAGGACTTTGATCCAACCAAAGCCAACATGCAGGGCCTTTACGACAAGTTTGGGCTGGACAAGAACACCCAGGACTTTACTGGCCATGCGCTGGCGCTGTTCCGTGATGATGAGTATCTTAACGACCCGGCTGTAAACACCATTCGACGCATCAAACTGTATTCGGATTCGCTGGCGAGATATGGCAAATCGCCTTATCTATATCCCATGTACGGTCTTGGCGAGTTGCCGCAGGGCTTTGCCCGCCTGTCGGCCATCTATGGGGGCACCTACATGCTGGACAAGCCCATTGACGAGATTGTTCTTGGCGAGGGCGGCAAGGTCGTGGGTGTGCGTTCTGGCGATGAAATCGCCAAATGCAAGCAGGTTTACTGCGATCCCAGCTATGTGCCTGACAAGGTTAGTTAGTCACTTATCCAGTCTTTAGTTATCTGTCTCAAAAACGTTCCTTTTCTTGATTCGATTAACAGGTGCGCAAGCGTGGCAAGGTCATTCGTTGCATTTGCATCTTAGACCATCCGGTGGCAAGCACCAAGGATGGACTCTCCACTCAAATCATCATTCCACAAAAGCAAGTTGGTCGCAAATCGGACATTTATGTATCTCTGGTCAGCTCCACCCATCAGGTGGCCGCCAAGGGTTGGTTTGTGGGCATGGTCTCTACTACAGTGGAGACTGAGAATCCAGAAGTGGAGATCAAGCCTGGCTTGGATTTGCTCGAACCGATCGCACAAAAGTTTGTTACCATTTCCGATTATATGGAGCCAATCGACAGTGGTCTTGAGTCCCAAATATTTATTTCGGAATCGTACGATGCCACCACGCATTTTGAGACTACTTGCCTAGATGTTTTGAACATCTTCAAGCGTGGAACTGGCGAGACGTTCGACTTCTCTAAGATTAAGCATGAGCTCGGCGATGAGGATCAGTAAATGGACACGGATCGATTCTTTGGTGGATGGGTGCGCGCTTGTGGCAGGACAAAAAGGCAACTAGCAGCTCAACAACAACAACAACATAAACTACAACAACATTATTTCAGCATCGTTGTGCGGCCGTTGCCATAAAAAAAATGAAAACCAAAAGCGATTTAAATATCCAATAAAATAAAAAAAAATAAAACAAACAACTACAAAATGTATTACAACCACAACAAACATGACACATGTTTTTTTTCCATCACACGTCGCATAACATTTTAATGTGAAATGAAATTTTAGACATGTATTAAAAATTGAAGAAATATAACAAACATTGCTTGCTTGTCGCAATATTGGGATACAAAAAATATATATAATTAATAATATACAACGTGTGGCAGTTAAGTACATAACATAATGCAATGTCAAATCCATTTGTATTAGCCAAAATTGATTGTTGTGAACAAAAATTTAATGAAATGCATATAAACTTTGATGTATAATCCTTCAACGCAACCACAATTACACCCTCGACCACCGTTACCCTCACCCTCACATTACCATCACCCTCCCAAAAAAAATGTCGAGTTGTCAAACGTCTGCTTCATACACAAGTATATATAAGCCAATGCTCCCCATAATTTACTACGCTCGATGTGCTTGCAATCAATTTGTATACAATAAATATGTATACTCTATATATACTATGTATTGTGTATATTGCTATCAATAGTTGTTTGGTTCTTCTGTTTTGTGATCGACTAAAATTTGTGTATGAGAAACCACATAGACACGTACATATATAATAAATAAGATAAAACAAAAACCTTAAAAAATATAAAGGAAAATCCATAATATGTACACAAATTATGCAAATAATATTTTGTAATTCAAAATGAAGCTGAGCGAGATGAAAAACCAATCATACTAAATCAGCGAAAAATGTAAGCAAATGAAAATTGATAAAGAAATACAACCAATTATTTGTGCATCCACATATATGAATACGTTACGAGAACAGATCAACAAAACCTATGGTATTCCGCATTTTCAGAATTTACATTTTTAAATAAAGAATCAAAACAAAATAATGAAAACCATGGAAGTCATTTTAACAGGGATCATCGATATTTTTCATGGGATTTTGGTGTAATTAAGCTTGGAGCTAGTGATGTAAATCCCAACAGTGAATCAAGCTTAATATTAAAATGTACAAATCGACAAATATTGAATGCAATATTCCAATTTTAATAAATTTGCAAATGTATCTAAATTGAAGAAGATACAATTTTCTTGGGTTATTTGTTCGCCCTTCTTCCAACCGTTGAAGGAAGCTTGAGAGGCCTTCGCTGTGAAAGGGTTTTCACTCGAAATTCCAGGAAAATCTCTGCCGCAATTACGAATTCCACAGGAAGCGTTTGGATGGCGTTTCAAAGCATGTAGAGAAACGAATAGAAAAAATATACAATGTTATAATAAAATGCATGTCAATGACACTTCTTACCGGCCAATCTCTCCCCCTTGGCTCCAAAGGAAGGGGACTAAAGGGCGGGGTGGAGAGGGGTCTATGTGCGCCTCCTTCTTGTTGGTTTTCTGTTTTAGTTCTGTCGTTGACAGTTTTCTTGAAACTATCCAAACAAAATGCCGACTGCATATTTTCAATTTCCGTCCTAGAAGGGGAAAGACGAGGGAAAGGACGTCAAGTTTCTATGACTATTGAAAACGTTAAAAGTGTTTAAGAATAAATCAAACTAAAATTCAGTTTAAAAAAAAATATCTTTAGATAACAAGTACTTTTATGTATTTATTTATCAAGTTACTTTCCAGATCCAAATAGCACATCTTACGGTCGCTTTCCGATCTGCATCGCACCGCCTGCGTGTTGCAACTGATGGTCACAGGCAATTTTCGGCGTATTTGTAGCATCTTTAAGCACGCTCCATTGCTCGCTCCAAATTATTTCAAACATGCATGCACACATACATGTGACTGAGACTGTGTTCAATGCATTGCAATGCTCTCTTAGTTAATGAGAGAGGACCTGTCGACTGCATGGAGAACATGACGCTAGCAAGAGTAGGCACACATTACCACTGACACTCACACTCACATACACACATTGAAATTGTGGCCAATCAGTGCAGGTTGATCAGAGAGCATCAGTTGAACAGAGAGCACCAGTTAATCAGAGAGCATCTCTTTAGCAGACAACAATTATACTGTATTATTAGCGCTTTACTCAAACTCAGCCATTTTTGCTCTTTCTCACCTGGTGCACAAATTTAAATTTAAGAAACAAAGCTCTTTAATTGCTTAATCGCCTTAAATGCCTCATGTAACTTTATTAATTTACTCTTATATTTTTGATAGAGAATCAAAAAGAGCAGGACTTCTTAAGAAAACACTGATATGGTATGTAGATAAGATGAAAATTGAGAAATGAAGCTTTTGAAAGATGTTGCCAGCTATCGAATTAAATAGGCTGTTATCGAATAGTTGAGCCAATTCGCAGTTCTTGGGAATTCGAGATTTGGGTTCGAGTTAATGATGCTGCGCTGGATGATTGCTGCCTGTGAGCTCAGAACACGTCCCACCAAATAGCCAAGTCTTTTACCACACTCTATTTTTGGCCACTTTTTGTTGTTGTTGCTGTTGTTGGCCAAATTTGTAACTGGTCAAATTAAAGTCAAAACTTTGGCGCCCAGTGCCAAGAGCAGCATTCAAGTCACATACAGCAAAAAAAAGGGGAGTGAAAATTCGGCTTGGTCGTGCTCATCCTCCTCATCCTCATAGTTGCTGCTGGGCATGACTAAGCTGCTTGTAAGGACAGACATGTTGCAGGGTCTTTGTTGTTGTTGTTGTTGTTGTTGTTGGTCAGCTAATGCTAACGAGCGTGCAACCGAGTGACGTGTGGCGCAGTGGGCTCTCCTAATAACAGAAGCTACTGCAAACAAAAAACTAGCACTAAGGGCTGCAGTCCAGCAAACTCGACTGTGAGAGACCCTGTACTTACTCTGAAAAAAAATAAACTAAAAATTAAAATCTTTAGAAATAATTATTTGATGTTAATTTTATTGTTAAGATCATATTTGATCATTTTAACATATTTGAAAAATTCTTGTGAATCTTCATCTGCGTTGTATCGCCATAAATTTTGGTGAGAGACCCTGTACCTAAATAAAACTAAAAATTGAAATTTAAATGAAAATAAAAATAGTATTAAAAGTTAATATACTTATCCCTGTAGCAGGGTATAAAATAATACAAATTATTTGATATCTCTAGAATCTATCGTCGTACATTTTGCTCATAAAAAATGTAGGACTTCAAATAACAAGAATTTTTGTTAAGAGGAGAAAACAAATAATAGTGGTAGTTCTGGGACAAGAGTCGTAATAACTATTTTGACAAACTTAATAGACCCTTTGCTCGAATTAGCCACAGGGTCCAAGACTTAGAAAACAAAGACGTCTTTCGAGTCACTTGATGGCGACAATGATTCGCATATGGATTCGGTGTCGGATTCAAGCACGAATCGCAGTAACTTCGGCCTTTTGGCTTCAGCGGCGTATGAGCAATTTTATCAGAAAGGACACAAACGGGGTGGTTTGATGTTTTGACATAAATATGTTGACAAATTGAATGTGTTAGCCAGGCATTCTTAAAGCGTAATGCCATTAATTATGTGTAATTATAAAGGACATAACGCATACGCCACGTTGCCAACGAAATTCATTCACTTTGTGTGTCGTGTGGGGCACTTGAAGCTGTTGCAAGCTGCAACTAACGTCAACTCGAGTTGTTGTTGTTGCTGTTGTTGTTGCTGCTGCTTTTGTTTTTGCTGTTGCTGTTGCAGCTGTTGCAGCTGTTGCTTTTGCTGCTTTTCAATTACTTGCACTTCTGCAGCGACGTCCTTGCTGCAGCTGTTTGTTGCTCCTGCTCCTCCTCCTTCTCCCTCTCCTTCTCTTTTTCTCGTTGTTATTTTGTTGTTGTTTACATTTTCTTTTGCACAAGAGCTTGTCAACAACTTCATCATCAAGCTGCTCCCTTGCCACGCCTCTTGTACCCACTAGACAAGCAAATTTAAATCAATTAAGTAATCTTATTGCCGTTGCTCGTTGCTCCTTTTGCCGTTGTCTGCTTTTAGGCGCCCGCTCACACACACACATACACACTGTGGCAACGCCTTGACATGTGCGCGTGTGTGTGTGTCGGTGTGTGTGTGTAGGCGCCTGACAAACTTTTGCAACGTTGCATATCTTGTGCAGATTAATTAAATTGGTGGCATGAAGCTGCCTTGCAACTTGTTGTTAAGGCCTCTCGTTAAGTATCTTTGGGTGATAAAGTTCATTATTAAATGTTTGGTTTTAATATGTAATGACTAAACTGGCAACACTTGGCAAACTACCAAAATAAACGAGCAACAAAAAGCCATTATCGATTGTTTTCTTTTGAAAACTATATCAAATATTTGTCAATTAGTAAACTGGTTTTAATATTCTTAGAACTTAGAGCTAAACTTTATAGAGTTTCACTTATCTGAATCTACTAGAGACATTGTATAATTGTTGCAATAATATTGCAATATTTTAAATTTATTTCTAAATTCCAAGTTAAGTACTTTTTACTTTTATTACAATATTTGCAAGGAACTTAAAATATTTCGCATATAAATTGTAAAGTTTATACATATGTACATATGTAGCTGTAAGATGCTCTTATAACTCAACTTAACAGAACGCCGTTAGCAGCAAAAGAGAAAAGCATGTTGCATATTTGCAAGCAACTTGCCTTCCCCTACTTTAGCTAACAGCGCTATTCGCTGCTAGATAACGTGAGCAATAGCAGCGACAGCAGTATACAGAGCGCTGTTCTGTAATGTAAGCTTTATGTTATTCGTTAAGTGTCCCCCTCAAAGTGAGTAAACATAACAGTATTTACGCTCTTAAGTTGTAAAACTGTAATAAAAGTTTATGTTAGCGGCAATGCAAAGCGCTCGTAACAAAACCACAAGAGGTCCTGAAACATATTTACAGTTTTGGCTGTTAGAATAGACCAGTTAATCTAGAAATAATAATCTAATAATAATAACAACAAATAATTAAATGCTAGTGGTACTAATTACTGTGCATGATTGAATTCTACTAATCTACTTCTATATTAAGCACATATTTGTTTTATATTTAGTTCAGCATTTATTTGCATCCAACGTAAAATCTATTGCGCCGTTTAATTACTGACCAGGATCATGGTCGTTACTAAGATAATTATGACCCTTTTAGCTCTGGAGTTACATGCTCTCTCTTTCTCCCTCGCTGTCTCTCTGTCTCTCTCTCTCTTTATTAACGTATGAAATGCAATGCTAACTGGCGCCAATTGTCTTGCCTTTGGCGTTTGTTAGCAATTAAATATTTGCACATCACGTCACATTTTACACCATTCAAGTGCTAGCTTAATGTTTGCTTTTGGCCACATTAAGAACAACAAGAGCCTGTAAAGCCTTTGACCAATTTAAAATGTTGAGGCTAACAACAAAAAAGGTTTTCATGCTTCTAACAAAGTGTTTAAGTTGTCGTTGATTTAAATGAGGTCAAATTCGCAATACTTATTTATTTAAGCTAGATTAAAAGAAGCGGATAATTAAATTTTTTTTAACTTGACAAAGAAACTGAAAAGAACTTAAATTGTAATCTTATAACAACTGAGCAAAATATTTTATAAATTATGGATTTTAATCTATAGATTATTTCTCTACATATGTTGTTCGTATATTTAACTAAATGGAAATTGTTGCCTTCCATCCCTTTTCACCTGCAACTAAAGTTAACTGCTTCAAGTCTTTTGTTTGGGCCTTTTTCAGTTTGTTGGCCATAAGTTTGGCACGCTGACTTGCATTTTGAGTGCTAGCAGCCAATAAATTCAAGAGTTCACCTAGTTTTTAGTGGAACTGTCGTTGCAGTTTTTGCCCAGCCCATAAGTATGCTACAGTTTCTGTTCTGGCCAGAAGCAACTGTTGCTTGCCAGACTCTGAATTATGGTCACTGACTCTGCGACACTCTGTAAATTACCAAAGTGCAGACTTAATTGCCGTTGGTTCTTGTCCAGCCGATGCCACTGCCCAGATAATACCTATAAGAAAAATGGCTCAAAGACGCCGTTGCTTATGGTCTTAAAGTCAGCAGTGCAAATTTGTCACTGAAGCTTGAAATATTGGTACGAAAATCGCATCGCTTGGCAAAGCAGACAAACAAAACGAAGGGATATCAACACCCAGTTTCTCATTTTCCTCCTGCATTTCTCAGCTGCAGTGTTGACTTATTTTCAGGGGCTAAAGTAGCTAGATTGAACAAAATAGTAGCGAGAAATAGCTAAATACAAGGCATAATATACAACAGTTGTAATAAGTATTATATTCAATTTATTATTATTATAACACAATATCTTTTCTTAATCTATAGAATCGTTATATTTATTGTATACATTTGAATATTAAATACATTTATTTTTAATACAAATACACTCTATTTTGTAGATTATGAAAATATATTTTCTTCTTTGCCCAGCAGATTTTCCAAGTATTTTAAAGTTATCTGGCAAAATGGAAAAGTAATTAAATTTTGTTTGCTATCAAATGAAATTTGTCAACATTTTCTAGCTTTAGGAATCTAATTTTAGCTACAGAAAAAAATAGCTAAAAATGACAACACCGCCCAGTTTACAGCTTGCAGCTGTGTTTACCTTGAAATTTTTGGTTTTCAATAATATTTGTCTTTGATTTTGTTTGTGTACGCTGCTTGTCTACATGTCGTTTGCAAAAATATCAAATGCATAGCTCTGAACACACACTCACACATACACAAAAACACACTTATACACTGTCACACCCCTTCAATAGGAATCTGTAGCAAAAGATGGCAAAAGTTGAACGGTGTTAGCGTTATCTCTGCCACGACAGCCATATTTGCCTGGCAGCCAAAAAATACTCATATGATAGCTACTTGAGTTTAGCATAAACATTTTTTTTTTTTTCAATTTTCTTCCTCTTGCTTGCATGCGTCTTCTACCTGCATTCAGGTGCAGCCAGGTGTGAAACTTGTATCCAATTGCAGCCGAATTTCGAGTGCTCTACGCACTTTAGTTTTTAGAGGAAATCAGGATCATCAGCTGATCTTAATGTGATGTTATTTAAAATAACTTTGAATAACAAGTCTTAATAATTTAAATATTAATTTTTCAATAATTGTTCAAGTCAGTAAAATATTTTTTATTTAAATTAAAATTATCAAGATTATATGACAGCTAAATCGACCAATATCAATATATTTTATATACAATTACATACAAAATTCTTTTCCGTTAATTAACTGAAGCATTGAAAAAATCGTTTTAAATGTTTATAGCTGTCAGTTGATTGTGCTCTTACTTTGAAAAATATTTCAAAGCGAATTATTTAAAAAAAAAAAACAAAAGGCAATTTATATCGACTTAAAAAATAGGAACGGATTTAAGCTAAAAACTTTGATGAAACACTTTTCGCGCATTAAAAAGGTTATTATAAATGGGTGTTAACTCGTCACGATTTAATTGAAGCCTACTTAAGCTTTGTAAATGGCAAATAATTTTATCGATAGTATAAATCCGGTTTAAAAATAGAATTCTGTAAATATGTAATTTGTTTACAAATTTCATAATTAGTTAAAGAGTATCTTCTAGTCGAGCAGTTGATTCATCAATCAATCTTTATTACATGCGTTCAATCCGGCCGCGATCTTTTTAGCCAACTTGACTGCAATTAGCGCCTACCATTTTATCCTCTTCCCCCTCTCTCCGCTCTCCTGTCAGTCTCCATTAGTTGCGCCTGGTTTAAGCCTCTCTGCCACTTGCCACATTAGCCGCTGTTGCCATTCGCAGTTTCTGTTCTGGCCACATTTTGGTTGCAAGTGTGGAAATATATTTGTATGTATCTAAGTGTGTGTGCGTGTGCGTGTGTGTGTGAGTGTTGCAGTTATTTTTATACGATTTGCTATTTTTTCCGGATTTTTGTTTGCCATTGTTATACTTCGTCTGAGGCTTTGGCCGCCACTTTCCTTTCCCTTTCCTCCTCTCGCAGTCACTTTTTCCCCTTCTCTCATTCACTCTTTTCACTTCTCTGCTTTTCACTCTCATTTCCCTTCGGCGATTGTTCGTCCTCCCACGCTTTACCTTTTTTTTCTGCTCGCACATAAAACTGACGCCAAATTTCTTTGGCGTCAACCAATGCACTGAGCACACACACACACACACACACACACACACGCACACACACACACACACGCACACTCACTAATACATACACAAGTTGACTTCCACACAGATAGAGCTATGCTCTTCGTTGTTATTGTTGGTTGTGTGTCATGTCTGTGACTTTTTTTCATAGTTCGATTTTTCCTTTTTATTTTTTATGCAAAAAATAATAAATGCGTTCCTATGCTTGATGTATGAGTGTGTGCATGTGTGTGTGTGTGTACGTGTGCTTGTGCAGCTTGTGAGTTTCGCATAGAATTGTCCCACCTACACACACACACACACACACACACATATACCAAAAGTTGCATGCAACAAAAGTTTTGCCTTCGTGCATATTGGTAATTTATTAGCATAAAATGCCAGCAACGCGTAAATAATGCACACAAATTTGTTTCTATCTTTTGGTAATACATTTACAGTATGCCAAGTAATTATTTTGACGGAGAAAAACATGTACATACATACATGTTTTATTTATTTGATAACTTAATTTGTTCTGCAAACGTAAGCTAAACCAAAACTCAATATTATAACATAAAAGTTAAAACTGAGTTTTTGTTTTTGTCCAAATTAAAATGTGTGTATTTAATATTTTATCCAAACTGACTGTATTTACTGTATTTATGTAGTTGCCAACTTGAGCTACCATTTTTATTAGTGTTACGCTCTTTGGCACCTCAGCATAAAATTCATTTCCGTTACATTTGAACGTCGCTCAAGTGTCAGAGGACGTGGCAAGTGTTTTTTGCCCGTCGCCACAACGACTCAACGACATTCCCTATACTCGCCACCCCTCCCCTCTCCGCCCCTCTCCACCCCTCCCCCACTCATGTCGATAAAAAGCAGCCACGGTCTATTTCCAGCGTGGAAGCTCCGTATTTCCGTTAAATGCACGACATGTTGTTCGTCCGACGATTTCCTTCTCAGCATTTGAAACTGACCTACAACGAACCGTCGAATGACGCCGAATTTCTTAATACTTCAATACTCGAATTTCACCTTTATCCCAACGTAGCCATTGATTGTTCCTCCAATGCTCAAAACAAGCACAAATTCATGTCATAGTCTTAAGTAGCGATTTTACAACTTGCCGAAAAAAGTCTCCCTAAATCAAAATCAATCTGCTTAAAAATTCGAATATGAAAAAATTAATAAATATGTAAAAAATTTGTATTTTAAATAGTTTACATAATCAAAATAACCTGTAGCTTTTCCTGTTCACATCAATATTAATAAACGTTTTACCCAAAAGTCTGAGTTTACTTCAGGATCAAGTTGCTGCCTTTTTTGTCAACAGTTTAATTTCCCTGAAATATTTTGTTATTTAAGAACTTTCATTACATTTGTTGAATGAATTTCTCCATGTGAAGTGTAAAACTTAAGCTAATAAAATATTTTAAAACTAGCCAAAATCTCTATTGTCTAATCTGAATACTTAAGTTAAGAGCATGGCATTCATTTGCCTAAGCCGAAACCAAACAAAAATTGCACAATGAACGAGGTCATTCATATTGTGGAAAATACATGCAGGCTAAAAACAAAGGTGGAAAGCCAAAAGCTACAAGACAATGTCAGGTAAAGTCAAGTGATTAAATAGACAGACATGGCTTATAGATATGGCAAATGCAGTGGCCCCAAAAAGGAGAGATGAACATTTTCGTAATCGACCAAATGGCTGAGAGAGCGAAGAGCGAAGCGGGGGGAGGAGACGGCCTCGATTCATACGAGTTTAGCTATGACTGGGCCTATAAATAATTAGCCCGTTTGGTGGCGCACTCAACACAACCCATTTGCATGCACTAAAAAGCCGAGCACACACAAAAAGCATTGCCTACTTAATGGCGCTCGAAGTGGCACGGCGTTAAATGTTTGCCACAACGCGAGGGGCGGGAACAAGGAACGAGAAACGGGGGGTTGCAATTGAAATTGTTTTAATTGAAATGGAAAACGCGTAAATTTAAGTGCTGTGCGTGTGTGTGTTTGTTTTTCTATTTGCATTCAATTTCACTGTGCAACAAAACCCAAATTGCAATGGACACTAAAAACGGGACAACAACAAAGCGATAGAGTTGAAAGGGCGAAGGGTCGACGGGTTGCAGGGTTGCAGGGCTGGTGCCCAACGAGCAAAGTGTTTATTAACTTTGGCTGTTTGATCCACTTTGCATGCCAGATCCTTGCTCCTATTGTTGTTCCGTTGTCGGTTCAAGGATGTTTGCCAGCTGCCATGTGGCAACATCAACAGCAGCAACAGCAGCAACAGTGGCAACAGTAAAAAGAGCTGCAGTAAATGAATGCATGAGCCAACAGACAGACAAAAGAGAGAGAGAGAGAGACATAGATAAAGAGAAAGGGAGGAAGATAAAGACAACGTGCCAGCAGTGAACGGATAATTCAAATGTAATTTACAAAAGGACTCGTTTGATTTGTTGCTTGTCCTCTGTGAAGGGGAGGGGAGCCTGTAAATTAGTTGCAACTGTGGCAAATGAAAAAGTCCGACACTCAAAAGCGTAAAATTCAAACAAGCAAAACAACATTAGGAACTAGAACTGAATAAGAAAGTTGGGGAAAAAAGCAGACCAAATAAGGCAAAGAATGCTTTGTATAGTTGCTGTTATAGTTGCTGTTCTATTTAATTATGAGCTAATTAGATGCGATTTTAGTTGAAAGCCGCTAATTAAGCGCACGAATTCTAATCATTCAATGACCTTAGATCGCAATGAATATGCTCGAATTTCCGAGCTAAAACTAAGCTTTTTTGTCCTTGAAACACGTACAGCAAATTAACTTAATTAATGACATTTGTTTAGCTCTTTTGTGTTTTGCAGCAAGCAATCAAACAGAAATCAAAGATAATTCTTAGGCACAAACACGTAGCCGATAAGTGATGATAGCTTTAACTTTGGCTAACTACCATTGGAATTAGCAACAACAATTGGCCAGCTTCTAGCTATAGAGTTTATACCATAAGTTCATTCTTCAGATAATTCAAACGTAATGTGAATTGAGCGAAATGTGAAAAGTCTGTGCATAATTCGTTTTGATTTCTTTTCAGCCGAAAAGTAGGCAATACTTTTTTCTTTGTAGTTGTATGGAATTTAGAAAAGATTTACTTTGTATTTAAATTATTTATCATTAAGTTATTATCACATTAATAATATCTTATCAGCTTACAGCTTAGCTATATCTTTCCTAGTCTGTTTTCGGACCTGAATGACCTGCTGCTTTTTATTTAAGAATTTGACATCGACTAAAACTAGTCGGCAGGCTAAATTTACTTAGAATTTAAGCTAAATTGTGTTATTTAAACTTTAAATTAAAGTTAATTCTTGAGTTAAGATTATTATTAATACAACATATTTTTACAAAAAGAAAGAATTTAACAAACTATTTATTTACGTTATTTATATTTCATGCGACAGAATTAACACCGAGATGAGAGAGAGAAGGGAAAACGCTGGAGACAAGACAAACGACAGCGAGGGCGCTGGAACACGGAAAAGAGACAACACCTGTCCACATGAAAGATGAAGGTAACAAGCATTATCCCGACCACAAGTATAAGGAGGAGAAGGAGCAGAGCGCAGAAGCTGAAGCAGGAGCAGCAGACGAGTCTAAGGATTGGGCAAGGGTTTTGCAGTTGCCGAGCTCAAGTGCTGGGTGCTTGGTAAGAACTTTTGCTTCTCACTGCCTGCCTGACTGACTGCCTGACTTACCGAGTGACTGACATTTGAATTACGAGAAGCTTGTAAGTCGCAAAAGTGGCAGAGATGGAGAAACCAACTCTCAACACAAACTCAACAAAATGACACGACTTGAATTGGCTGCCAAGCGTGAACGCATACAAGTTGGAGTTGGTCGACTCAGAACTTGGCCAAGAAATAGCAAAAAAAAAAATGAAAAACTCCAAAAATTATCAGCTGTGAACGGAAGGGGTAACTAAAGTTGATGTTCTTCTTGTAGCAATAGTTTTGCCTATTTACTTGGCCGAAACTAAGTGAAGCAAGTCGCTTGCAGTTGAACTTTCAGCCCGAAGTCTCCAATCAAATTGCAGCAAACAGGGCATAATTTATGTGCCACATTGAAGCAGCCAAAAGGCAAGCTTTAAGTTGCAACAGATTGAATTGTACATCAAAAACCCATAGCGTCCAGATCTGGCTAACAAAGAACCCCAAAAAAAAGGGGGACCATAAAAACAATGCATCATCTGTTTCAGTGACTCCTCAACTTGCCCGACAACTTGGCGACAAGCCGTGCCCCAAACGACAACTGAGAAAGAGAGCGAGAATCAGAGATAGAAAGAGAGAGGGCATGAAAGGAAGATCTTGCTAGCATGACTGGTAATTGCAGATTTATGACCCGAAACATGTGGACAACTTTAGTCCATACCAAAAAAGAAAAAAAAAACGGAAAGAAAAAACGGCTAAAACAGTTGGCCATTTTTTTTGTTGTTGCTCTGCTCGCAAAAGTTTTTGGCGGGAACATTTTTGTGCGTTTCTGCATAATAAATTTTGGAAAGTGGATTAAAATGACACAAAAATATTTCAGTTCTTATAGCTGTTATTTTTTCGAATAAACATAGATACACACACACACAGGACGACACTTTTGCTTTTTGGCCAACAATTTGTATAACACATATTTCTAGGCGCGCTACAACCAAATGGAATGTGGCCAACAAATACGGCTAAAAGCGAAAAATGTGTACAATAAACGTGGCCTTTAGACCCCTGCACTGATTTTGCCCCTTGACGACTCTGCTCTGATTTCGATTCTCTTTTAACTGTCTGACATTTTGACATTTGTCGCTGTCAAACATAACAATCGAAAAAATGCAAAAATGGTAATAACAACACACACATATGTTGTGCTGTGTGTGTGTGTGTGTGAGTATATATGTGCACACAAATGGCAAATAAAATTAGACCCAAATTGCCATTGAAGGCTGCCATGCAAATTGTGATAAATTCAAACAAATCGACTAACAAGCCAAACAAAGTTAATAGCTTTTTCCTTTTCCCAAATTTACAGAATTTTTTCCCGTATGCCTACTATATAATTTATATGCACACATTTATAATTTTTGTTTGGACAAAGTTGTGGAATTTATAAAAGTTTTTTTTAACGCATTCGTTAAAAAAATATTGACAACGCAAAAATCAGTTAAGTACTCAAAAAGAAACAAATTTAGCTGGAATTATTATAATATTATTTAACAAAACAAAAAGCACCAGGTTACGACTACCGAATATTATAAAATGTAAACAAATATTAACATAAATTAGAAGAGAAAATTTGCGGAAATACGCAATTATTTGCATATATTATTTCATTTAAATTTCACAAGAATATTCAGACTTTTATTTATTCTAGTGTTTTTTTGTGAAAGAGAATGATTTAAATTTCACAAAAATATGTAATCTTTTGATTATCAACAAAAATTTTAAAGTTTACTGTAAGTAAGCATTTCTATTTTTTTAATTTAAGCTATTCAATTAATTCAACAAATTAATTCATGGGTTATGATTTATTTATTCATGTACAACGCGTCATTCTTAATAAATTCAAAATTAATTATATATTTGTAAATAAAATGTTGTGGTTCTTGAATTTG